>JAYXIM010040716.1:0-370000 GCA_037575425.1 Anastrepha fraterculus
TTCCGCGGAGATTTGATATTGACTTCAGGTTGGTATCGATTTAAGTATTTACTTGCTGTTATTTCAGGAATTTTCGATTTTAAATTGAAAGAATCATTACACTGCGTTACAAAAACGAACTTTTTTCCTGTCCTATGAACCAAATATACTTTTTCGGAAAGGGGAGAAAAAATAAAAATACACGTGTATCGGCGATTTTCATGTACACGTCAGATTTTTTTTTTTTTGTATGTATAAAATATAGAGCTCGTAGTCCGCCTGTATGAAAAACTGTGGATCAATTTTTAACCCTTTTTCCGTGATCCAATCGCGCTGAATTTCTGCAGGCAGACTCGTAGAAATGTTTATATTATGTAAAATTAAAAAAAAAAATATTATTAATTCTCAGATTTTCTTGAATTTTTTTTTTCTAAAAAAAATTTTTTTTTCTAAATTTTCGGCATAACTTGAAGGGACTCCAAATTTTTAAACAACTTATTAACCTTTAATTTATTGTTTCATACAACACACTCTGTGCCGTTTGTGTGTTTGTTCCAGTTCCGGAAGTTCCGATCATCTGACAGTTGCGCTACTAGGAGACGTATACTTTGACAATTGTTTTAAGTTCTGTTGCGCGAAAACGTCTTTCTGTATATTTCATCTTACGAAAAATGCAGTGCCCGACTCGAAATAACTTTTGTTACGTTTGTGGCTTATTCGCACCACGTAAAAAGTTTAAAAATATTACGAAAACAGTGGTTAATTCGTTTCAGAAAATACTCGTATTCAAGACTGCTTATGTTCCTTAATTGTGGTATACTCCGGAAGTCGTGTCCGACTATTGCTATAGAAATTTATGCAAGTTTACTGATGGAAGGTCAACAATAAAGTACTCTGTACCAACAATTTGGCTACCACGTACGGAGCACTGCAGTGAACTGTGCTACTTTTGCGTAACTTTTACTCAAACTAAAGGGTACCAATACTTTCGCCGCAACAAAATTCGCTACGCTAATGTAGAATCGGTTATTCCAGCGGTCCTGTACTCACCAGAAGAACGTATAGCGGCTTCAATGGAGATTTTTGATGATGTTCCCGAATTAAGGGATGGAGAACCAACAGTAGCACCAACAATGCTATCAACATTTCTTGCATCGAATACGAGATTCGGGGAACCAGAAGTATCGGAATTTGTACCAACGCCCAGTGAACTTGGGACTGCAGTGCCGCATTTAGTAACGCAAGCCGACTTCAATGACCTTGTACGAGAATGAAATTTGTCAAAGAGAACAGCCAAACTCTTTGCATCACGCTTTGAGCAGTGGAATATAGTGGCGGCTGATTTTAAAATAACAGCCGCTCGTGATCGACGTAGCAGTATTCCATATGACGAATTTTTTAAATTGCACGAAGATCGGGAAAAAAACCTGGCTTATTGTTGTGATATTGATTCGATGTTTGAAAAAATTGGTTACCCTCATATTTCAGAGGAGTGGCGACTTTTCATCGATGCATCGGTCAACAGCCTTAAAGTAGTGCTGCTTCATATCGGTAACAAACATCCAGCTGTCCCGATCGCATATGCTATCAACCTCAAAGAAACATACGAAGGCATGGAATTAATATTACAGCTGATAAACTACCAAGAGCATAATTGGAAAATATGCTGGGATCTAAAAAACCAAAAATAAAAACCCTATTTTTTATCCCCTTTCCGAAAAAGTATATTTGATTCATAGGACAGAATGTGTGTAACGCGGTGTTATGTATTCTTGATGTATGACAATACTCGCATAACGGAGCTTGGAAAACGATTCGGCCAAGTAGAGTTCCATAGGACCACCGCTACAGCTAAAGCTTTGGACCTTAGACTCAAATGGGTTCACCTCAAAGACCCAATTGTTTTTCCAAAAGGAAAATTTAAATTGTTTCGGTGCGAGTGATAGATTCAAGTAGATTTAGTAGATTCTGATTAAGAGTTTCATAGATATAAATATTTGATCAAAAGCAGGCGGGGTGACAATAACTTTTCCGAACTTTACTAAATCCTCAAACATCAAAGATAGCTTTTTGAATTTTTGAAAATTACCGTTATATGAAACGTAGTTGTAGTCGAAGCCCAATTTAGACCATTTTCAGAACCAACCTACCGAAAAGCTGTGAAAATATTTTGAACATTTTTGTTGCAATTTATCAATTTTCGCAAAATTCAATATATCAACTGGTAAATTTCTAAAGAGACAATGGAACTTTCAGTTATGATAAATCGTTTTTTATTATGAATGGGATCGTTTTAGCATACAAAAGTCTATATCTATCTCCATTTCCGTCTGCCTGTTATGTGGCTGAAAGTGAAAAAACAAACTCCATTTCAATACAATAAGAAAGTTACTCAGATTTTGCACAATACTGTAGACACTCCTTTGGGATGCCACATCTTGAATGAACACACATTGTGCTCATAAAATATTCCATTAAATTAAGAATATGCATTGGAGGGGTTGTAGCAGTTGCGCACTGTATTTGAACTCTGAGTGAAGCTGCAAGCAAAGGGAACTAAAAATATTTACCTTTTGCAAATGCACCGGAGCACCTTTAAGGTGTTGTAACTCTAAAAGCAATAACCTGGCTGGTTTTGGACACCTGACTACTTAAATTGAATTTATTATTTCTTAAAATTGATGGTATTACTGACTGTAGGTATACTTTAGACGCCTGAAAAGTGTTAACTTTTAAATACAACAAAAAATTGTTTTAGTTCAGAAAATAGGAAATTTTAAAAAGACTACAAAGATTGTTTTTAATGGAGGTAATATTATAGAGCAGTGTCTAGCCAGTTTCAGTAGTGGATTAGGATGATTTACTAGTTGCTAAAATACTCAATAAGAAACCCAGTTGAATTATGAACGACTGTTGGGAGGTTGAGTCAAATGGCTTTGCGAATTTCTTTTGGCCACATTCAAATTGATTGAACAATCTTTATTATTTTTGTGTAGAACTATTCATGACAGTTATTTTTCAAAAATAATCCCTCTCAAATGTTGACCGCAACTGCGCCGTAATTCGATCATCCCTAAACACCAATTTTTAGTGACACAGTAGGACTTCGCTCGGTGCCTCGTGAATAACTTGAGTAATGTTGGCTACCAATGTCTCTCGGATCTATTCTCGACCCCAATCTCTGGAATCTGAGCTACCATGAGATATTGAGCATAGAAATGCCAGAAGATACATAATTAGTGGGATACGCGGACGATATAGTGGCGGTCATACCAGCTCGGGACACTGAAGACGCTAGAAGGAAGCTGAACCAAGTCATAATAAGGACGCAAATATGGCTTGAGAACCACGGCCTGGAACTCGCCAAACATAAATTCGAAGTCATCCTTATGAAACGCGGTCACATGCCACTCGAGGTCAGCATGCAAATAGGCGACACGTCCTTAGTGACCCAAAAAGTAGTAAAATACATAGTTATTCAACTTGACTGCAGGCTTACTTTCTGGGCCCACATGCGGCATGCGGCTACCAAAGCATCAAAGATCACGGGTATGCTAAGTAGATTAACGGGAAACATCCGTAGGCTAACACAGAACAAAAGAAAGCTAATTCGGGCGGCCAAAAGCTCAATTCTCCTGTACGGCAACGAAGTATGGGGGACTGTGCTAAACTGCAAAGCCAAGCGCAAAGCACTGGAGGCTGTACAACGAACACCGGCACTTAGAGTTTCCTCAGCCTACCGCACTGTCTCAGGCGCTGCAATTTTCATGATCAGCGGTCAGATACCCATCGGCCTCATGTTCCCGGAACGAATGGATGCGTGTGACTCCAACAAGAAAGACGTCACTTACAGCTTCGCAGAACGGAGACACCAAACCATGCTGCGATGGCAAAGCCGATGGGATACTGAACCCAGTGGCAGATGGATGGCGAAACTTATTCCATCAATTGACAAATTGGTCCTAAGGAACTTCGGAGAAGTGAACTACTTCTTACCTGCCGGGCCACATGGCCAAGATAAGTAATTCCAAGGGCATATACTGCGAAGCACCGAGCGATGACGTAGAACACACGTTTTTTAGTTGTGACAGATGGCCCGCGGAAAGAAATGCTCTGAGGGAGCAGATTGCCCTGAGCATAATCAGCAAATTGTTCGAGGGAGAGGACAGCTGGAACGGGGTTAAGAAATATATCGAGAACGTGCTACGAAAAAAAAGATTGACCTCGACACAGTGCAACAAAGTGAAGCCGGACAGATAGAGATACAAGAAGACGAGCCTATAGCATGAAAGCTGGCTACAAATATGGTGGACCCAGACGTGGTCGAATAGAATTCGTCCTTTATGGATGCCGTTCTGGGCCCTCCTGAAGTAATATAGAAAGCAGTTCCGGGAAGGTTGTCTCCCCAGAAGGAAAGGAGGGATCGTTTTAGTGGTCACACCACACGACGCAGTAGCCGACGGTCGCTGTAAGTGCGAAGGCATTCTGAACCCTACCTCACCCACCAAAAAAAAAAATGCCTCAATCGTAGCTGGTTTATCCACAAAGCATTTACACTTTACAGGTATATACATCACCAAAAAAAGTCATAGGTGTGATATCACACGATCTTGGAGGCCAATCCACTGGTCCGCGATGTTGCGATGTTGTCGAGATTACGAGCTTTAATTTCCGGCATCAAAAATTCGTTTATCATGGTGCGATAGGGTTCGCCATTCACTAGTACATTGGCGCCAGTCTTGTCTTTGAAGAAATATCGGCCTATGATTCTTCCAGTCCATAGGAGGCACAAAACGGTTGTTTTCAAAGAATGTAATGGCTGTTCTTGAATGGTTTCGAATTGTTCTACAGCTAGAATACGGCAATTGTCGTAGACATTAAGCCAAAAATGGGTCTCCTCGCTGAACGCTATAAGTTGGCTTGAGCGCGCGATGAAAACTTTTCACAGATTTTCGTAATACAAATGTACGATTTGTAAACGTTGTTAAGGAGAAAGTCTTTTCATGATGAAATATCAACGAACACTAAAAAAAATGTATTTATTTTGAAAGTAGTTACGTGTAATCTGTCAAAAAGATCCTACTGAAAAAGATATTTCCAATCTGATTACCCTTTAGTACCAAGAACGCCATCAATCAAACACTTACTTAGAATATTCAATCGTATTGCTAGGCTTCCCACGACCAGGTACTTCAAATAAAGGGTGGTTAAGTTTCAAAGGCCGGTGTTGATTTTGAAAAAAATAAATTTTTTTTTAATTATTCTCATTTCTCTTTATTATGATAATATTGGTATGGCTCAATTACGTATGGTCCAAAATTTCGATGACGCTAAGGCATAATTGAGGTTCTATGCCGTTAATGTGCCGAAATAATACATCCTTTAGCTCTTGAATTGTTGCTGGTTTATCGACGTACACCTTTTCTTTCAAATAACCCCAAAGAAAGAAGTCAAACGGTGTCAAATCACATGATCTTCGCGGCCAATTGACATCGCCGCGACGTGAGATTATTCGGCCATCAAGCAAAAGAGCCATTGTTTCGTTAGCAGTGTGACCAGTGGCACCGTCCTGTTGAAACCACATATGATCCACATCCATATCTTCCAATTCGGGCCATAAAAAGTTCGTTATCATCTCACGATAGCGAACACTATTCACAGTAACTGCCGGACTGGCCTCAATTTGGAAAAAATACGGCCCAATGATACCGCCGGCCCATAAACCGCACCAAATAGTCACTCTTTGTGGGTGCATTGGTTTTGGTCGGCTATCACTCTTGGATCATCATTCGCCCAAATGCGGCAATTCTGCTTATTGACGAATCCACTGAGGGGAAAATGTGCCTCATCACTGAAGATGAAGTGCGCGATATGCATTTTGATTTGGACGCCCGTTTTCATAATAAGTCTGAATAACTTTATTGAGTTGTTCGATCGCGTGTCTTTCCATGCTTCAAATTGAATTAGTCTGACATTGAAAAATGTCAAATAAAATGCAAAAAAAACTTGACGTTTACGTGTAGTTCACATTCAACATCGGCCCTTGAAATTTAACCACTCTTTATATTAGCATCAAAAATAATATTTATAAAGTCATTCAAGTGAGAACACAATTTCATTATTTCTTGAATAAACCACTTTTTTCGTTAATGAAAATTCTAAATATAAAATAATAAATTATGATAAATTAAATAAATATTTTCCTCTTCAATGGTCTTTTATCATTTTTTCTGTTTGTTTTCTAAATATAATAAATTATTTTCTTGCAAAAAAAAAAATTGTAAAAAAATATAAAATACTCGTAATAACAAACGCAAACAAAGCTTCACAAATACAGTGTGATTTGAGGCGCACACGCTTGTCGGCCAACAAAGCCAATTGCACACAAGCTCCCCATTTTTCACTTGTAACACATTTGTTGATTGTTACCAGCACCGCCCTTTCGTATACGATACGTTTTCGGAAGGCAGGCGTTATAATATTGGCATAATGGTGGCCAAAATAATGGCCACAAATGATGCCAAAGAAAAGCAAATAAACGAACGCACAAAGACCCAAACACAAAATATATGAGTCCATAAAAAGCATGCAAAGCACAAAATAAAATTGGCAGACGAAAGCGAGATTAGAGTAGAAAATGAAAAACCTCGAAAAAGGTAGCGAGAGCGAAAACTAAATATGTGCGGTTATAAGGGAGCTCGTGCACGCATGAAAAATTACACAATAGCCAAGTGGCACAACATCTTGCTGCACTCGCCACTAGTGGTGCTCGAAAAACAAAAATAAAAGTTAAAAAAAAGCGGCAGAAAAAAATATTTGCCAATAAAATGAAAGCTTAGCTGAGTGGAAGTTTTATGTGCGTGTAAGTATAATTTTGTTATTGGTGCCCCTTCAGAAACGCCTTTATAATCAATTTGGCAATTTAGACAAACAACCAAAGATGTAGTGAATGGCCGTCACTATTTATTTAAATATATTTTTAAACCTTCTGCCTTTTTAAACTCGTTATTTATTCATTTGCTGGCCACTGGTTATGGAATTTACGTAGTTGTATGGAAAAAAATGGAAAAACTTTTTACTTTTTTAACCCTTGATCTGTATCCTTGATACGAAATATTCGAGACAGTGCTGGAAGTATTCTTCAGTTAACTCCCATAGCCCACATGCGGATTTCCCTTTTACAGCTTTAACGACATCAAATCTTAGTCATGTTGATTTGAAGATATCACCTTAGGAAGCACTGAACTTCATTTAAATATTTTTACCTCTAAACCATGCAGGTCGTCAGGCGTCAGCTTATGCCACTCTCTGTGTGAGAGAGAGACCCTCGTGGGAGCATGAAACACAGGAAACACAGGAAGACTCGTGCACTTTAAAATGGCTTAGCTTTCTTACGGGCAACACATATCATTTTATTCTGATTTCGATTCCAGCAAGCAACTACGTATGTAGGTATGTAAATGGTGGTTAAATTTCAAGGGCCGATGTTGAATGTGAACCACACCTAAACGTCAACGACACCGTTGGACTTCTTTCTTTGGGGTTATTTGAAAGAAAAGGTGTACGTCGATAAGCCAGCAATAATTCAAGAGCTAAAGGATGAGATAATTCGGCACATTAACGGCATAGAACCTCAATTATGCCTCAGCGTCTTTGGAAATTTGGACCATTGGATGGAGGTGTGCCGCCGGGGCCGCGGCGGCTAATTGGGCCGATATTTTTTTTTATACGTAATTGAACCAGACCAGTATTATCATAATAAAGAAAAATTACAATGATTTCTTAAAAAAATTGTATTTTATGCAAAATCAACACCGGCCCTTGAAACTTAACCACCCTTTATATCACGCAAATTATAGACAGGGAAAAATGGAGGGAAAATCACCTGAACCCACGCTGTAAAGTAGCTGGGGGTTTCAGATTGCATTATGGAGCGGAAGATGGTATTTTTTTCAAAACCTACTTCTTGCAGATTATTTCGCTGTAAGAGGATTGATTTTTCATGGTGGTTTCGGCCATACTAAGTTAGCGTAAGTAACTCCCCGAATACGCGATCAATGTAAAACCAATAAAAGTATTAGCTTCGAGTTTAAAACTCACGTTCGACCAAAAACTCTTATGTTGGGTCACAAGGTGGTCGTATTACAATATGTAAAGGGAACTCGATTATATTTAAAAAAAGGCATTTGATATTTAAAGTACCTAAAAAAGGAGAAAATATTTCACTACAACAATCTTCATCCGAAATTCATGATTAAAAAATCCAATGCATGAAACAAAAAATTTTATAGAAGAAGTTTTGTCTGATAGTGGGCGCCGCGTCCCTAAGTAGGCAATGGCAAGTGTATTTCTGCCATGAAAAAGCTTCTCATTAAAAATATCTGCCGTTCGAAGTCGCCTTAAGGTGTTACATACGTCCAGTAGCGCCAAAAATGCGCTAAAAGAAAAACTGGCGTGACTCAAAGTAAAATGAAAAAAAGTTCCTCCTTGAAATGTTGATGGATCTGTAAAAAGTGAAAAATTCTTGTAAAAAAAGAGGTTGTCGTAAAGTCGGTTTACTGACGATAGTTCAACGTGACAACGTCATAATAAAATATTGATGGAATGGTTGCAATTTTCAAAACAAAATTTTAATTTTCTTTGTTTGATAGATATTTTGTATGGATATAGAGGAGGGGGTAAATGGAATTGCAATGGAATAGGTCAAGTTACATTTACGCAAACGTGGAAAATGATGAAACATTTATCAAATTCATGAAAGATATGTTCAATTTCGATTGTGCATCAGCCGTTAATAAGTCAACAACACCAAGAGGCACCATCATCGATTTGACTTTTTCAAGACACATTACACTCGAAACACTCCCTTATATTCTACTTTTCCCATCATCGTCCTATTCTCAACAGAGAAATGGTTCATTACCACGCACACAAGAAGAAGGCATATGCAAATACAAATATGTGAATTTATATACTACTGTGGGCAAAAAGTAAGGTGAATTTGGTTGTAAAATGAAAAATCTTTATTTATTCTTATAAATCAATTTCATCCCCTTCAAAATAATCCCCTCTCAGTGAAATACACTTATGCCAACGATTGTTCCAATCCCCGAAACATGCGAAATAGTCCATTTCCGGTATAGCCATCAGCACCTTCTTCGATTCAGTTTTTATCTCCTCAATCGACTCGAAACGCGTTCCCCGGAGTGGTCTCTTGAGTTTTGGGAATAGCCAGAAGTCACACGGTGCGAAATTAGGCGAATACGGTGGTTGCGGAACGATATGCGTGGAATTTTTGGTCACGATGAACGAGTGCAGCGTGAGACGGTGCATTATCCTGATGCAAAAACCAAGAGTTGCTGGCCCATAATTCTGGTCCTTTTAGACGAATTGCTTCACGTAAACGACGCATAACGCTCAAATAATATTCCTTATTAACAGTTTGGCTAGGTGGAACGAATTCATAGTGCACCACACCACGAAAATCGAAAAAAACTGTCATCATGTCCTTTATTTTTGAACGACTTTGACGTGCTCTTTTCGGTCTGGCCTCGCCTTTAGCACGATATTCGCTTGATTGGTCGGTTGTTTCAGGGTCGTAAGCATAAATCCAAGTCTCATCTCCCGTAATGATGCATTTGAACTTGTCCTCATAGTCTGAAAGCATTGTTTCACGCACATCAACGCGACGACATTTTTCCAAGAAATTGAGAGTTTTCGGTACCAAACGAGATTTGACTTTTCGTAGGCCCAAATGGTCTTTCAAAATGGTTTTCACAGATCCTTCTGATATTCCGATCATATCAGTAAGGTCTTTAACGATCATATCATATCAGTAAGTTCAACCGACGATTTTTGAGCACTAACTCCTTCACTTTATTGACGTGTTGGCCATCTGTTGACTTCGATGGTCGTCCGGAGCGCTCCAAGTCATCAACACGTTCTCGACCCTCTTTGAAGTCTTTGTACCACTTACGAGTATAAACATTTTTCTGCGACATGGTCGAATCACCAAATGCCTTCTGCAACATGCTAAACGTTTCCGCAAACAAAATTTGATGGCACTTCTCGCTCAATCAAATCAGACATTGTAAAAATCGAAAAATGCACTCTTGGCCGTTTGGTAAACACAAGCGTTAAATATATTACTGATAATGACATTCACATGAAAGTTGGCCCAGATGTTATTAACCGTGCTGCCAACTGATGAAAAAAATAACTAGAGCGAAATTTTAATCCCGCAAAGTTTGACAAATAAATTCACCTTACTTTTTGCCCACATAAATATAGGTATATGCTCACTCAAGTAGGAGAGAGCCAGATGTCGAACGTTGCCGAACGCGGGGGCCGATTGTGTCTCTTTGTCGTTCGTTCCGCGCTCTCGCTTGCAGTTCAAGCAAGGTAACGCCGCATGGGCAAGATAACGACACATTTTTTCGTGCGTGCAGTCGGCTAAATCGAATTATAAGACGTTATCACGTCAATAAAGTTGCAGTTATAGTCTGTCTAGCCGAATTTTTGAATTTCGAAAAATTTAGCAATTTACGGCATTTTAAAAAGAAGTATGCGTTTTACGTCATAAATGTCACACTTTACTTATGTTTATAAAATTTTTTAATAAAAATATCAAAAATTAAATCTACAGAGAAAACACTTTCGAATATTTAAAAACAAAATATTAAAATATCAAAAAATATTATAAACTTTAAGAGTTATCATATATATTTAAGTTATATTTAAGAACGTGCCGAACAAAAGTAGTTTCGAGAAAAACGAGTTTAAAAATTGAGGTACAGGAGCGCGTGAACCGCACCCTATCTAGTTAATAGGCTGTAGAAGCTATAATATGGGGAATTTCCGCATGAAAATTTCACAGAATATTCTTAAGATAGGATAAGCAAAAAATCGATTTTTTGAAATTTCTGGAAGTATGTAAACCCTTAAAATTGTAAGTCCCTCCATTCGTGGAACAAAATCAAGACGCGCGCCACAAATAGGAGGAGGAGCTCGACCAGACACCTAACAGAAGCGCGTGCGATAATTATTATTATTTTATTTACTACTATAACAGGATATATAAAAGTGTGCGATGGATTCCGCGACATTTGCGTTCATATACCCTATGATCAAAAAGTATCGGGAAGGTGATGTTGACTGTTGTGACCATGAGTACCTTCCTTCGGCTAGACAGTCAATAAAGAATACTATGTGTCCCTTTTGAAACGTGAAGTTACCACCTCGTGGAAGGAGATTTCAGTCGATAGAGGAGATCAAAGAAAATGCGATGAAGGAGCTGAAGGCCATCCCTTCGTCGGCCTACCAAGGGTGCATGGAGGACTGGGTTAAACGTTGACACATATGTGTTGCTTCAGACGGGCCATATTTTGAAGGAGATAAAATAAATTTGCCTAAAATTTAACTCTGTTTTGTTTAAATTTAAACATTCCCGGTACCTTCAGATCACAGGGTGTAATTAAATCAGCTCATGTTTTATTCCTGCTCAATAGTTACTTTTATTTCCAGCTTACAAATATTTATCAATATATTACAAAATAAATAAATATATATATTAAACTCCACATTTTCTTACCTTGTTTGCTTGCAGTTGGTCTCCAGCAATCCAAATCAGCGGAATTGGCGTGGCATTTTCATTGCGCTGTTGGTTATAATAATTGTGCTGGCGTTAATTGTCACTTCAGTGGTAAATACTATGGCATTTATGAATATTTTACGTAGATAACTGTAAATTAATGTGAAAACTTTCTTTGATTTGTATTTAAAATGCATGTAACCGAAGTATTTTCGAAATATGTGTAAAAAATACTTGTATGTTTGTGTATGTGGATGTACAAATGTATAACAAATATCTGTGTCGTGTATCCACATTTAATAAAATCCACGAAAATCTATTATATATATGTAAAAAAATAACGTAAATTCCTCATGAGTCTCATTTTATACTTTCTTAAAAAACAATTCTGCTTTTTTAAAGTTTTAAGTTTTTAATTTTTAATAAGCTTTATGTCTGTAAATAAATTGCTTTCATAAGTTAACGCCCAAAAGCATTTCAATAGTCACCCCATCACATTCCCAAAAAATGCACACCCCCTTTGTAAGTACATATGTGCATTAGAGCGGGTCGGTTGATTGACTGCCTGCTGTGTTAAGTAGATTATTAAAAAAATTCTTTAGATACTCAAAAGATTCTATTTAAACTTCAAAAGCAGCTAGGAAAGCAAATGGAATTAAATTTTTGAAATCTGGAAAAAGAATTTTTGATTGTGTGAAGACTCAGTTTTTATAATTCTCTGGTTCACCTAAGAAGGTTTTAGAGACATTTCGATGACTTTAGAAAATTCTCATGCACTTAGCTGCTTAACTGTATTTCCCGAACATTCTATGGATTAGTCGGAACTACTATACCTCAAAAACGACGTATACACTTAAATTAGCAAAGACTGTTTAAGCCAGCTACGGCTATTTATTTTGTTACTTCCTTCGCTTAGCACAACCTCTCAAATTCTCAACAGGCTTATGAAATCCATTTGTGTCTGAAAACTGTAAGCCGTGTCCTCTTCAAGGTAGCAAGATGACTCTACATACACAAAAATATTCAGCAGTACGAAATTAAAAAGTAAGCCAGCTCATTCCGAAGCCCAGATAAACTACCTCACTACCCAATAATAGCAGGCCAACCGTGATAAAATGCAATATTCCACTTATCAGAGAGGCGTTAAGTCACTGGTGCAGTTGCGTGAGAGAAATGTGTAAATACGAACAAGAATACAAGAAGAAGAAGAAATTACAATAACAAAACGAGATGGGCATTATATTTGTATTTTATAAAGGGTGGTTAAATTTCAAGGGCCGATGTTGAATGTGAACCACATCTAAACGTCAACGACACCGTTGGACTTCTTTCTTTGGGGTTATTTAAAAGAAAAGGTGTACGCCGATAAGCCAGCAACAATTCAAGAGCTAAAGGATGAGATAATTCGGCACATTAATGGCATAGAACCTCAATTATGCCTCAGCGCAAGTTTGGACCATCGGATGGAGGTGTGACGCCGAGGCCGCGGCGGCCATTTGGCCAATATTTTATTTTATACGTAATTGAACCGTACCAATATTATCATAATAAAGACAAATGACAATAATTTCCTAAAAAAATTTTACATTATTCAAAATCAACACCGGCCCTTAAAACTTAACCACCCTTTAGATAAGGAACTATTTGCATTTGGTGGTCTTTGGAGGTGTGCCGCCGAGGCCGCGTCGGACATTTGGCCGATATTTTGTTCTATGCGTAATTGAACCGTACCAATATTATCATAATAAAGACAAATGACAATAATTTCCTAAAAAAATTGTATACTATTCAAAATCAACACTAGCCCTTAAAACTTAACCACACTTTACATTCACGCTGCTGATTTCTCTCTACCAAAGCTAAGCAAGCAGAAGAGATTGCCTTAAATATCTCAAAAACGAAAAAAGCAGCATCCAGTGAAGAAAATTTCGCAGTAATCCCGCCCAATCTAAACTGATATTGAGATGACTTCATTTCGTTGTTGTCCGCACAACTTCTCTTGTCCTATAATCAGAAAGTACCGGAAATGTTTAAATAAAACAAAACAGAGTTAAATTTCAGGCAAATTTATTTTATCTCCTTCAAAATATGACACGTCTGAAGCAACACACATGTGCCAAGGTTTAACCTTGTCCACCAGGCAGCACTGGTAGAACGACCAAGGGATGGCCTTCAGCTCCTTCGTCGCATTCTCTTTGATCTCCTCTATCGACTGAAATCTCCTTCCACGAAGTGGTAACTTCAACTTGGGAAACAAAAAGAAGTCGCACGGAACCATATCAGGTGAATACAGTACTTGCACGATGGTATTTACTTGGCCTTTGGTCAAATAATCCAGCACAATTTGGGCTCGGTGCGATGGCGCGTTATCATCATGCAAAATCCAAGAATTGTTTCTGGACGTTTGCGAGGTACAGCATCTCTCAAATGCTTCAAAACGGAAAAATGTATGTTTAACAGTCCTACCAACATAAGAAAAAAATATGGAACAGTTCCCACGTGCGCGGTTCGTTTCAATTAAACATTCCCGGTATCATAAAGTTATGATTATAGGGTACAAAAGTTAGTGCTGATTTAAAATCACACCGCAGAAATTACAATGGAAAGAGTAGACCTGGGATTTCACGTCGTTTAATTTATTACTTGGTTGGCCTACAGGCTCATGAGAGCATCCTCAAACCACACTTCAGACAGAACATGGGTATAAATACTAGTATTCACAAAGAGCCCTGCACTACAGCTAGTAAAATGTTTTATAATTACGCTGGCATTGTAAGAAAAAGTCAAGCGCCAACTTCATTTCTTCACTCGAGGTCATTGCACAGCCAATCGACTCCATTATTCATTAATGATTTCGAGTATCTCTAGTCGGAGCAGAGGTTTTCTTTAAATCTGCCAATTTATCCATTTCTTTAAATTTGCCGAATACTGCTGCTGTCTTTCAGGCAGAAATCTTTGCGGTCCTGCAGATATGCAAAATGCTTAGGTAACGTGGGAGCGAGAGAGGTATTAACATTTACTCCGATAGACAAGCCGCGTTCAAGGCTGTGGTGCAGATACAAACTAGTCAACTCCTTTAGAAGGAGATCAAATCTCTTGGGTATGCAAGTAACATTTCTCGGATCTGGGTTCCAGGACATAGCAACATAGAGGGAAATGGAGCCGCTGAAGAGTTTGCTAGGAAGGGGACTGAATTGGTCTCAGAGACCTCCTACCCGGTCATCGGTATCACCCTGACTGTTGTTAAAGAAGAATTGCGCAACTTATTACTCAGAAGAGGGCAGAAAAGATGGAGCTCCATATCTTCATGTGCTATTTCGAAATACTTTGGTGCCAATACAATAGGTGCGGGACTCGAGAAAGTCCTGGAGACACCCAGCCGTCAATATCCAAACTTGTAGTTGTGTGTACCGGTCATTGGATGATCGGCCTAAGCCCAGAAAAGCTATGTTTACCATTTAACCCCCATTGCCGAAGCTGTTTTCAGAGAAGAGATTGTCGAGCACTTTCTCTGTAAATTTCTGGGTTTGGCAGTTAGACGATTAAGGTCACTGGGTGCTCCTTTTTTTGAAAGCAGTGCGCCAACCTAAATCCCAGAAAACCTTCTCCATTATATCAACAGTTCTGGCTGGCTGTAGATATCGGCCTGTTGGTGGTCTCATCATGGTATCAAAGGCGCTTAAGTGCTACTTGCGGAGTGCCAAAGTGGTACTTCACCATTTCACCTACCTATTTACGAGTATCTCTACCTCAATCAGGCTGCAGTAATCGGAAAGCCTAAATTCATAGTTGTTGTAAAGTTCATAAGGATCTCATAATCCTTGTAGCCAACATACATCCAGGCATGAACAAATAACTTGCTTCTATATACCACCTCACTTAATCCCTCATTGAAAAAGTATTATTTTATAGTTTACTTGGAGGTACATCACATGACTGGGATCAGTTAGAATTGTTGAGTTTCTGTGCTTCGAGCTAAGCCTTTGACCTAGCACATATTGCTGGAATGAATTCGGGATGACTTAGAATTTCTACTTCAGTACCACTTACTACGAAAACGAAACGAAAAAAAAATTGTTTGAATTCATCTCAGTCATATACAGTGTTTGATTGAAAAGTAATGAGCCTTATTTTTTTTAAGCAGTTTTATTAAACCTTTTGGCTTATACAACTAATATTCTTGAAAATAGGACCCTTGAGCGTCAATACACCGTTGGTAGCGGTCCTTCCACTGCAGGAAACATTTTTTAAACTCATCCGCCGGGATCGCGTTCAATTCGGCTGTCACAGTCTTCTTGGGTCGTGGCGACTGACAATACTTCACGACTCTTTTCCAAACGCAATTGCTTTTGTTCATCAGTCAAAACCTTTGGAACCAATTTGGCACACACTTTGCGCATTTCAAGTTTTCCGGTCACGATTTCCCACACATTGTAATAAGTTAAATTTAACTCTTCACAGATCTCACATAGACTAGCACGATGGTCAATGTTCAAAAATTCACGAGCCCGGTTCACATCTTCGTCTGTTTGCGTCGTCGGAGGCCTTCCAGATCGCTGTTTGTCTTCGACGTCCTCCCGGCCTTCCTTGAACGACTTGTGCCACCGTTTTACCTGGGCACTGGATAGAGATTGGCCTCCTTGAGTAGCCCAATGGTTTCGGTACTAGTTTTGTTTAGCTTTACGCAAAATTTGATCGAGTAACGTTGCTCCAACGATCGCTGCATTTTAGCCACTGCAAAATCCTAACACACTTTTTAAACAGCTTTCACGCCCCGAGCGATGTTGACTGCACCGCTGTTGCCAATGTTGGGATCGGTTTCTAGTGGAAGGGGAAGGTCCAGCGATCATTTTCCCCCATCGCTTCGGTTGATCGCTTGTATGATAGCTCCGAGTAGATTTTTTTTTGTCCCCATCCTACTTTTCAGGAAGTATAACCGAACATCCGACTGCGGCAGCAGAATAAGGTGGTGCGTGACTACCATTTGAAGGTGCGTAGGTTCGAATCTCGGTGCATAAAACACCAAATAATAGAAAAATTTGTTTTTTAATAGCGTGCAATGGCAATCTTCCGATTTGACTTCTGCCACGAAAAAGCTCCTCATTAAAAACCGCTTGCCGTTCGGAGTCGGCTTGAAACTGTAGGTTTCTCCATTCGTGGAAACCCATCAAGATACAGAAGGAACTCGTCCAAGCACCTAACAAAGGGTGTAAGCGCCAATTATATATATTGGGTTGTTCGGAAAGTAATTTCGTTTTTTAGTAGATATATCGAGCTCCGAGGGTAAACCCAGGCCTTTCAGGTGGTCATAAACAGTTGAATTCGATAACATTAACCTTTCACCGATCTCACGTGTTGTTATACGCCGGTTTGCATCAACGAATGCCTTTATCGCGTCTTTATCAGCTTCGACCGGCCTTCCAGAACGTTGAACGTGCATCTTCGACATCGAGATTGCCAGATCGAAATTTTGCAAACCAGTTCTGGCAGTGGCGTATTGTCAGCGCATCTTCTCCAGTCGCAACGGTCAATTTCTTTCTGGCTTGAACAGCATTTTTACCTTTTCTGTGGTAAAAAAGTTAAATATGACAAAAATGCTCTTATTGCTCTCCATATTTAAGAGGACACCGACCAAAAACTACTGCGTTAGATTAATTGAACTTATTCAGACACAAGCCTTGCTATATCAGCTGTCGAAACATATAATGACAATGCAACTTAAGTGTGAAGTTAGCTGGAAAGAAATACAAATAAATCCTCTGTCGGGAAAACACGAAATTACTTTACGAACAACCCAATATATAAGTACATAGCAGAGCATTGTGTTGCTGACTTCAATAACTTTGTCGATAATATCTTTAGTGGAAATATTTTGCTTTAAGAATCCTGCGTAATGAGTTCCATCAATTTCAATAAGCTGAGATCTTTGAAGCCTTTCCAGCTGTTTATACCACAATGACTTCTTTTAGTGAATCATAGCAAACATGGGCTCATTAAGATGCTTTCCCTATATAAGTGTCTTTTAGAGTCTACGTATAGATTACCATACATTAGAGTCTTTTCTCAATTACCAAGAAAAAAGAAGAAACCCCTTTATATTGCATTGCTCTTCTCTCTCTCTTTACCGGAAAGTTCAAGGAAAACTTCATCAACTGTAGTCAACCACGTTGACTTAGATTTCTCATTTGCGCAAGAGTGCAAAGTTTCGCTGAAGTGGTTCGTACTTTCATGAAACCACTTTTAAAAACTTCTTGCAATGCCTTTAAGCATGTCGAATTTATGGCAGCCGCAATTCCCTTATTAGCCATCCAAAACCCTTCATAAGAAACAATTTAAGCGAAAAGGTCTTATAAGCAACTTTAGCTATAAATTCCTTTGCAATTGTCCAGCCTTAGCTAAAATCAGAGCAGGTTGTCTAGGTAAACACTATCTGGCGCGGGGATTAGACCAATCCTGAGTTTCATAAGAGCCTCAAAATGGTTTCATGAAAGTAAATAAACAAGGTTCCCGTGTCGCACAGTGGTATCACAACGGACCTATAAGGTCTAAGTGAGTTGGTCATACGGACCGGCTACCACCATAATCTAACCTAACCTAGCTATAAACTCCATTCTCACACGTTTCAGAGTGAAGCTTCAACCACACATTTTTGCTCAGGTCGACCCACCCTAATGCACATGCTTATGTAAATATTTATGTGTCTTGCGCATTCCTTAACTTTAACGCAATATTCTATGCTTTTTATTTAGTCTACAACTTATTTCATAGTCTCTTTTGTAATTTGTTGCATACTTCACGGCTGCTGTACTGTTATATTATCACTTTCTTCTTTTCCTATTTATGTACAATACATTATTTTTTCTCCCATATTCCATGTGCACAAGAATGTACATATGTATGTATGTTTGTGTGTTTCCTTCGCCTCATGCATTTATATTTTTTCGCAATTGTTGTGCCATCCCGCCAATTTTGTGTAAATTTTATGTCATATATTTTCCCATTTTTTCCTATTTTTTTGTGTCTCGTGGTGGTCGTGTGTCCCCCGGTTTTTTGTGCTTTTTTCTTTCTCTTTGTCTGGTTTTCTTTATAGAAAACAACATATAAAATTTCTGCATTTATCAAAAAAGGTACTCCTCACACCACCCGATGAGGGGCCGCGAGTCAAGGGGCAACGCATCAAATTGCAAGACATTGTGGATGGACTATTTATGCCACAGCGGTCGAATGGCACATGGATTAGTGGTAAGTGTGAACTGTAACTTTATTTTGTATATGTAAATATGTATGTAGAATAGAGAAAGCGTTTACATTTGGTTACCTGATTAGTTGATTGATGGGTTTGAGTGGAATAAAAGATTTAGTAGA
Organism: Anastrepha fraterculus; assembly: GCA_037575425.1. Lineage (NCBI taxonomy): Eukaryota > Metazoa > Arthropoda > Insecta > Diptera > Tephritidae > Anastrepha > Anastrepha fraterculus. Next base: position 18,935 of record JAYXIM010040716.1, read on the forward strand.
CATTAGAGTCTCTTTAGATTGATAATTTGGACTTAAGTCAGCACAAAGCGACAAAGGTGACAAATTTAATTTGTTTTCATGCTCCACTTGTTTAGTAAATCTAAGAAACCAGTTGAGAAGTGGAGGGTATGAAATATTTATTATTTACGGCAGAACATGCCGCTAGGGGCACTTGAGTGTTTGTAGAGAAACTTTCCTGTTTTCTTGTGCGATTATTCGGACAGTGAATCTCTGCATCCTTAAGACTAATAATGTTAGACAGTTATGTGGTGCATCAATACAGGGACTTATTCACATTAGGTGACTATTTTCTTCTTTTTCTTCATTGGCATGATAACCGCTTACGTGATTTTGCCCGAGTTTAATAAAGCGCGCCAGTCGTTTCTTCCTCGTAATAACTGGCACCAGTTAGAAGCATCAAGTGAAGCCAATTTCATATCCATTTGATCTTCCCAACGCAGAGGTGGTCTTCCTCTTTCTCTGCTACCACCAGCTGGTACCGCATCGACAACTTTGAGAGCCAGAGTGTTTGTATTCATTCGGACGACATGTAGCCGCTGGATTTTTATTCGTTGCGCTATGTCCATGTCGTCGTAAAGCTCATACAGCTCATCGTGCCATCGTCTGCGATATTCGTCGTCACCAATGTGCTAAGGTCCAAAAATCTTGCCCAAAATCTTTCTCTCAAACACTCCAAGGGAGTCACTTAGAAATTCAATATTTCGGCTACAGTAGAAAATCAGAACTAAGCAAGAGAAAAGGAACGAAAATACGTCTACACGCGTATTCTTAGTCCCTTAGGAATTGAAATTTGAAATTTGAAAAGGTCGAGCCAAGGAGCACCAAGAGTTTTGGGAACTTTCTTGTAATATGCGTTATACTTTAATCTCCGATCGCAGTGTGCCTGATGTCAATTCAGAAATTCGTCAGGTGATTCATTACCGTTTTTTGTTAATGGTGGGTGAGGTAGGGTTCAAAATGCCTTCGCACTGACAGCGACCGTGGTCAACTACGTCGAAGAGTGAGGCCACTAAAACAATGCCTCCTCCTCTTCAGAGGAGCGTCCCTTCCCGGAACTACTTTATGCATTACTTTGGTAGTGCCCAGAGCGGCGCCTATAAAACCAATACTATTCACCCACGTCTGGGTGCACCATATTTGTAGCCAGCCTATACTATAGACTCGTCTTCTAATATCTCCGTCATACCAGTGGTATGTGGGACATGATCCCTGGTTCCTCTCGCATGGACGTGTGGGGTATAAGTATAAGTGAGTCTAAGTAAGTTCATGTGCAAGTTTTTTAGAGCGCAATCGACGCTTGCCATGCCTTTTGGCCTCAACTTAATCTCAGTCTGCAAATACCTCCGATTACCAGCCAGTCGGCGTAATATCTTGGGCAAAGAGTAGTTTGGACTTTCCTCCAGATGCACATTTATAATGGAGTCGTCAGTTAAGAAAGCTCTGACTAAGTCCCCGAAAGAAGTATTCCTTGTGCGGGCTTTAAAACTAACTATGTGTGCCCCGAATCGGATAGATAAAATACACATATATACATATCTATCAGAACCTCTAACTCCTAGTTGGAGCATAGGGCGTCCTTGCCATCCGACACGGTTTTGTGCAAGGCGTCTAAGCTCATTCAAAGTCTTATTCAAAGAACTAATTTCCGCCTCCGTTTAAAGGCGCGAGTTGGGTCATAATCTGCTTGTATTTCGCCCTGTCTGTTGGAAGAGTTTCCATTGCAGTGCCTGATTGGCGATGTTATCATCACTCTTCTTTAAAGCGTGGCCGCACTATTGCCGTTTCCTTCCGTCATTTATTCATTTCGTTCTGCCTTCATTTCAGTAGCAAGAACGGATTGATTAATCTTCTTCAGTAATTCCGTGTTCGATATAGTTCAACGCCCAAAAATACAGATTATGTGGCATAAGCAGCGATTAATAATAGACATCTGTAGTCATTGTAGTGACCTTCCACGCTGTACAGCCGGATAACAGAACGCACTTGACACATACGTTAATAACTCGCAGTTTGGTGTGCGTAGTTTTGTTATTATTTTGCCAGAGCGGTGCAAGAGTACCGAACGGCGCTTTGGCTTTAGCAATTCTGCTTTCAATTTTAGTCTCACTTCTTCCATCTGCGGCGGTCATACATCCCAAGTAGCAAAAATTATCCGCCAATTGCAAAATCATACGCGCCCAGTCTTAAAGAATCTGATGAGGAGCAGTTCAAGTTTGTCTTTCTTACGTTGATTTTAAGTCCCGTTGTCTGCAAAAGAACGTCTTCAAATACCAGCAGGAAAAATATTGAGGACAGAATCCAGCCTATCTTAGGAATAAGCCTCCGGAAAGAGTGGATTGCTGCAGTCAGACGGCATTGAAGGTAGCAAATGGTACAACATTGGGAGGGTATGGTTGGTTGGTTGGATTAAGCGGTAATTCGCCCAGAATCCAACTAGCGCTTCCGCACCATTTTGTTGCCACATCCTCGTTCCAAGTTGTTTACCAGTTGTTTACAGCATGGCTATATCCAATCTATGCGGTTCAAGACTCTCGAACAGCGGCTTGCCCAAGTTTAGCATTCTGTCCTTCCATAGGGCAGGGCATTCGCAGAGGAAATGGAAGATTGTTTCCTTTTTCTCCGGTTGTTTACAACTGTGACAGTACTCGTATGTGTTGTGAGGGATGACAATTTTGGCTGCTTGTTCTCCGACCAAAAACGTTAGTCTCCAGGCATCCAAAACCGTTAGTCTCCAGGCATCCCGTCGTTTCATGTTTATTAATGTTTGGAGGGTATAATCAAAAGAGATTTTAGTATCTCATAAATCTCTTTATGGAAAATGTGAAATTACTTACTGGCATTCGCACAGGTCACTGCATATTATACAGGCTCGGGATATGGTCCAATAAATTTCCCCGGAAACGCAACTATACTTACTTTCCGAATGTTATGCCATAGCGCGAAAAAGAAGTAGACAACTCGGCCTGATACGGCCAGAAGAAGACGGTATACGGTCAGCACACCTCTGCTCTATCCTAAGTTTGTTGAGTGCACTGGGTTGTAATGAGGTACTGTGGCAAGTAGGGGGTACAGAAGATCTTAACATCGAAGTCCGAACCTCCTTTTTATTCAATTTCTATTTTTATTAACGCATACATGAGCCCCTACAGAGTATTGGTGTTTAAAACAACGCAGATGCCTTCATTATCGAAGACAAATAAATAGAAAATCTCACAGTGCTTTAAATACCACGCCAAATTCCACCGTACAAAGGTTATTAGGTTGGTCGTCATTCTCCAATTCAAAGCCCATTCTTACTTTTTCCCCAACTTTGGTTCTTTTTCCTCTGTATGGCATCACAATGGATGAATTTTGATTCTTCTTCCAAGTGGGGCCTCGCGTAGACAGCAACTTGTCCTAATAACCTGATAATTGTAGTCTTATTGTAAATTTTTAGTTCCGCAGATTAAAAGAAAAAAAAAATCAGATCCCTTAGAACCTAAAGAATTATTTAATAATAAATACAATAAATACATGTAGCAGTATCTGTTATCAATTGGAGTTTGAATGTAGTCTAAGTACTTCAACGAATTTAAGAGATCTCTTATGATTGTGCGAATAGATAACTGAAATAATTGTTATACAATAAATTATTGCACTCTATGTGTCTAGAAAAATTAATATTATCTTATTATTTAATATTATTTGTTATTAAACTATTATATTTCATTTTCTCCCTTTTCATTGTCAACAAATTCCATCATAGGCGAGGAATTTCTCTACCAGGATCATTGGGGACGTATTGTGCTATTGAATGCGCCCACTCTTACTGAGCGAGTACTCATGTCGAATGTGACGTATGTAAGTATGCAAGCATATACATAAACATATACGTTTTTTTATTAAAAACCACTCAAATGATCTCAACTATGTATTGCCTTGCATATAAGAAAGGGTGTTGAATAGCATTGCCATGTAATTTATTTTAAGATATGTATAGTATATAAGACATTTGGTTATACTAAGTAGTACAAGGTGTAGGTGTTTGGAAATAGTGTAAGGTTTTTACATTTAAACATACATACATTTGGGTACATGCATAAGATTATTTCAACACTCGCTGGCATTCCTACGATGACCCATCCAAAACTTCATACCAGTCTCCTTGTCAACCCCAAATAAATATCACTCAGTGGCCTCCATTCTAAGTTTAAGTTAAGATAAATACAATTTTCGAAATATTTGGACCCGAGCGTTTCCTAGTAGGTCAATTTTTAGCAGAGCCATACTTTTCTATGTAAGCATTAAGTCGAATTTTTTGGAATATTTCCGCGCAGAGGTTCCTCGGGAACTAGCTTTTTCACGACAAAAACAAGTTAAATTATGAACGGAAAATTACTTATTAGTATCCTTTTATATAGAGTAGAGAAAACAGTACAACTCTTCTAAACAATGTCTAAGAATCGTTAATAAAAAATAAATAAAAAAACATACAAAAGATAAGACTAAATTACTCAGAAAATTTCTTCACTTTTCATAGAAAATCTAGTTAAATTCGGTTCATCTACATCATTCACAATTAGTTTTCGATAATATTTTTAAAGTACATATAATATATATATATATGTACATATATATATTGATGTTGAACATTCTTTGAGTAGGTAAATGTACGTTTTTTGCTGTGTTACATATAATTGACGCGTACACCCTTCCCGCCTCTATGCAGCAAAAAACGTGCATTTACCTACTCAAAGAATGTTCAACATCGAAAAGCTGCAATCACAACAGACAGCCAGAAGATTCGCCACTCGACTCTCACTCCTGGTCTCAGAGAGTACTGCCCAACAAACTGGCATGCACGAGCAATGGAACAACATTTCTTGTTCTCTATGTACCGCCGCCGAAGAAAAATCGGATTCCAGCAAGCCCGAAAGAACAGTTGGTACGACAAGGAATGTCATGCTGCCACAGAAAGAAAAGCTATCGTATATAGAGCCACGCAGCGATCGGACGCAACGCGAGCCATGTAAGATCGCAACAGAGAGCTAAAAAGGAAGAGAGACGTATTATTCGAAAGAAGAAACGAGAGGCCGAAATATGTGAGTGCGGGGAGCTTGAGCTGCTAGCCAATAGGAAGAACGCCCGCAAATTCTACCAGAAAGTTCGGCGGCTTACAGAAGGTTTTAAGACCGGGACGTTCTCCTGGAAGAACAAAGACGGCGATCTGTTGACTGACGTACAGAGCAATCTTAAGTTATGGAGGGAACACTTTTCGAACCTGTTAAACAGTGATAACAGCGTATTTCACAGATAATGTGAGGAGCCCGATACCCCAATCGTTGACGAAGGAATTGTCGTTCCGCTACCCGACCATGACGAGGTGAGAATAGCGATAACACGGTTAAAGAACAACAAGCCGCGGGCGCCGACGGACTGCCGGCTGAGCTATTCAAACATGGCGGCGAGGAGCTGGTAAGGTGCATGCATCAGCTCCTATGCAGAATATGGTCGGATGAAAGCATGCCTGCCGATTGGAATTTAAGTGTGCTCTGCCCAATCCACAAGAAGGGCGATCCCGGAATTTGTGCCAATTACCGCGGGATTAGGCTTCTAAATATCGCCTATAAGGTTCTAGCGAGCGTATTGTGTGAAAGGCTGAAGCCCACCGTCAACCAACTGATTGGACCTTATCAGTGTGGCTTCAGACCTGGAAAGTCTACCATCGACCAAATATTCACAATACGCCAAATCTTGGAAAAGACCCATGAAAGGAGAATTGACACACACCATCTTTTCGTCGACTTCAAAGCTGCATTCGACAGTACGGAAAGGAGTTACGTGTATGCCGCTATGTCTGAATTTGGTATCCCCGCAAAACTAATACGGCTATGTAAGATGACGTTGCTCAACACCAGCAGCGCCGTCAGAATTGGGAAGGGCCTCTCCGAGCCGTTTGATACCAAACGAGGTTTCAGACAGGGTGACTCACTGTCGTGTGACTTCTTTAACCTGATGTTGGAGAGCATCGTACGAGCCGCAGAACTTAATCGCTCAGGCACAATTTTTTATAAGAGCGTACAATTGCTGGCGTATGCCGATGATATTGACATCATCGGCCTTAACAACCGCGCTGTTAGTTCTGCCTTCTCCAAACTGGATAAAGAGGCAAAGCGAATGGGTTTGGTGGTGAACGAGGACAAAACGAAGTACCTCCTGTCTTCAAACAAACAGTCGGCGCACTCGCGTATCGGCACCCACGTCACTGTTGACAGTTATAATTTTGAGGTTGTAAAAGACTTCGTGTATTTAGGAACCAGCATTAACACCGATAATAATGTCAGCCTTGAAATCCAACGTAGAATCTCTCTTGCCAACAAGTGCTACTTTGGACTAAGTAGGCAATTGAGCAGTAAAGTCCTCTCTCGACGAACAAAACTAACTCTCTACAAGACTGTCATAACGCCCGTCCTAGCGTATGGCGCAGAAGCTTGGACAATGACAACATCCGATGAAGCGACGCTTGGAGTGTTCGAGAGAAAGATTCTGCGTAAGATTTTTGGACCTTTGCACGTTGGCAATGGCGAACATCGCAGGCGATGGAACGATGAACTGTATGAGCTCTACAACGACATAGACATAGCGCAGCGAATAAAGATCCAGCGGCTACGTTGGCTGGGTCATGTCGTACGAATCCCGCAATCATTCCAGCGCCGCTCTATGTTGTGGTAAACAGATGAAAGGCAGATCTATATGCGTCTGCAGCAACAGCAAAGCTTCGTTCATGGCCTTAGGCAGCCCTCCAACCATTTCAAGGGTAGTTGAGTCCTGTGAATCCAGACTGAACTATGTCGGTAGGCATAATATCTTGACTCTGATATGGGTCTCGAGACGCATGATTAACGCGGATAACGAGATTTCTGACTTTTTAGCTAGGGCCAAAGAATTTGGCCTCAGAGCCCGTCCTGTCATTCCTTTTTACAACCATCAAAGCCACGGTTAGCAAACGGGTAACTTTGACCCACAAGCGAGCTTGGCAGGCTGAGAGAGGCTGCAGATCCGATCGTCTGTCATAGATCCTCTTGTTATTAAGCAGAAGGAACTGTTGGCAGCTGGTTGGACCGATTCCGGGCCACTTTCTATAGGCCTCCATCATGTGGAGGCGTGGATGAGACGGCGAACCAATTTCCATGCATCTGCCTTGCCTTCGCTCGAATCAGGCTAGAGATCTTTGACACTCATGTGTTAAGAAGCGACCACCTTAGTTCCTTGCGCCCACAAGATCTACTCAGATTTCTTCGGAGGACGGGTAGACTTAAAGAAAATTTAAAAAATTAAAAAGGAAACCCGAGTGCAGTACAATGGGCTTAATGTTGTCTGAGTGCTGTACATCTAATCTGTCACGACAAAAACAAAAAACGAGCTGGGAACCAAATCTGGTGGATACGGTGGATGTGGAGACAATTCGAAGTTCAGTTCATGCAGTTTTGTAACTGCCCATAATATCAACACGTTGCTGTTTTTGGTCGTCAGTGAAGAAGCGCGGCACCCACTCATCGTTAAATGTTCATGCTATATAAAGCCAAGCCGCTTCTTTGATATCTTTGCGATGTTAACTAACTTACGCAACTTTACTTTTCGATAATTCAAAATGATTTTGTGAATTTTTTTGATGTTTTCTGGACGCCTATTGCATTTGGCCATTGCTGCGTTGTGCTGCTTGAAAGAAGATTGATTCATCCTTTGTGATAGCATTCCAGAAGGGGAAAGAGAGGTCAAGGAAAACGATGGGGCGAAAAGGAGAGGTGTGGGGGGTTGAGAATTTGTAGACTATGAACGGTGACTAATGTGGGGCTGTGCTTGCCGTTTTATGCTGCTAATGAAGTTCATCAGATTTTTGATATCAAGACCTGCTATGCCAAAAGGCGCAAAAAAGAAGTTAGAACCAAGATGTTTAAATCTTCCTCGCGCGAGAGCGGGGCAGCTAAGGAGCAGGTGCTGAGACGACTCCACCTCATCCTCCATACAGCTGACGCAAAAAGGATGCGAAGTAATTCCAAGTCTCACGGCCTGTACACCCCGCGGATAGTGCTCCGTGAGGATGCCTGTGATAAATATAAACATTTTTCATTTTTACTTGATCACACACGAGAAACCGAACTTTAAAAGAAATACGCGATTGAAATCGAATGATTCGAGGTTTTGTAGAATTTTGAATTTAACTAAAATGAAAACAAATAATAATTAAAAAAATACCTTCATCACTTTATGTAAAAAAAAAACTATGTTCTCGCAACGGTTTATTTAAAATTTTTAAACTAATATATATGTGGGTGCATACATGCATTTCATAAATTATTTCCGAGCCTAATAAATATTAAATATTCAATACAGATGAATGCGTGCATGTACACCAATTCCCTTATTGCCGCAATTAGCCATTAAAATCAAATTCACTGAATCCTCAGCCACTCTGTCTCTCTCTCTCTCACCCTCTTGCATGCTTAATGGCCCGAATTCACATTAACTGCCAACCCAAACCAATTAAATTTCCACTTAGAACAAATTTATTATTCAACTTAATATTTGTATTGCACTTCACAGCTGATGTATGAATAATTTTTCAAACAAAATGTTGCATAATTAAAAAAAAATAAATAAATAATTGGCGCGTACACTTCTGTTAGGTGTTTGGCCGAGCTCCTCCTCCTATTTGTGGTGTGCGTGTTGATGTTGTTCCACAAAATGGAGGGACCTACAGTTTCAAGCCGACTCCGAACGGCAGATATTTTTATGAGGAGCTTTTTCATGGCAGAAAAACACTCGGAGGTTTGCCATTGCCTGCCGAGGGGCGACCGCTATTAGAAAAATGTTTTTATTAATTTTGCTTTCACCGAGATTCGAACCAACGACCTCTCTGTGAATTCCGAATGGTAATCACGCACCTACCCATTCGGCTACGGCGGCCGCCCGTTGCATAATTAAACAATAAATATTCAGCATCCATGGCTGCTAATGCATTTCCATTTACTCAACCATCACCTGGCCACCTGCAATGAGATTCCCACAAACTGCAACCAATAAAAAAGAGCGAACAAAGTGAATGAGAAATAGTGAATTTATGAGCTACAAATCGTTTAAAAACGCATTAAAATGAAAATCATCAAATGTGAGAAATAAAAAGTAAATTAAATAAAAATAGTATTACAGAGAAAAACTATTAATTTTTACCATAACTTGGTTTGCTGTAACAACAGAACCGTAATACACGGCCCTGTGCACCTTAACGGAACAATAGGAATTTTTAAATGGAAACATAAAACGCTTAGTTTTGCTAGGACAATTGATTCCGCAATGCTTTCTAGGTGTTTAAAAGGTCTATATTATAGTTAATTTGGCTGATATACTGAAGTACAAAAAGTTGGCTATCTTCTTTCAAGGCATTATTTGCTACTTTGTTAATGTATGCTTCTATTTTATCCTGTTCCTTTCTGCATTCTTTCCTGCATGATTGAATTTATTTGGTTCTAATCCGTTGATGAGTCCACGTTTATGTGGTGTAAGTGTCTGTACTTTATTTTCTAGTTCCTTGAGTTTTAACCTACAGGGTGAACGATATGAAGTGTTACCAACTTCACACTGCTTGTATCTATAAAACAGCTCATGACATCAACGTCAAAACTGTTCTAATGACAGTTCAATATATTATTTATAAGCCATCAAAAGCATTTGCGTCTCAGTTTTGTTGAATTTTTTCTTCTGTGTTGGAACTCAAACGTAATAGTGCGATTGCGTTACATTTGGCTGGAAAATCACAACCAGCCATTGTTCGTGAGCTCAGTCACCTCAAAGTGAATAAAATGTTTGTGTATCGCACTATAAAACGTTGCAATGATACTGGTAGCATTGCAAAACGCTATGGAGGTGGACCAAAAAAACCGCAACAACGAAAGAAATGGTTCGACAAGTGAAGGGTCGACTTGGACGAAATCCTCGTCGAAGTGGAAGAAAAATGGCCAAAGAACTGAAAATATCGCAAGACAGCTTTTCGAAGCATATTGTAAAATGAACTCCAGGTCAAGGCTTACAAGTTCCAAAAAACAACCGATCTTTCACCCCAGCAAAACAAAGTTCGGTGCGAAAGAGCAAAGGAGTTGTTGCGCTTGTACGAACGTGGTGAATTTCCTAACATTGTGTTTTCTGATCAAAAAAATTTCCCAATTGAGCAGGTCATAAACACTCAAAACGATCGTATTTACTTGATCGAACGCTCATGCGAGAATTTGAGCCTACGTATGGCCACTCGAAGCAATTTCCCATCGCAAGTAATGGTTTGGGCCGCAGTGACCGCTGATGGATCGTTTTTATTAATCCTGGTGTCAAAGTGAATGCGACTTATTACCGGGAAAATGTTTTAGAAGCCTCTTTAGAGCCGTGCACACGCAAACATTTCGGTGGTAGACCATGGACGTTCCAAGAGGACTCGGTACCGTCTCATAAAGCTCATGTGAACCAAGAATGGTTAAAAAATCTGTTCGACACTTCATTTCGTCCACACAATGGCTTTCGAATTCGCCAGACGCAAATCCGATGGACTACTCCAACTGGTCCATTTTGGGGAGTAATGTGACGACTAAAAAATATGCCAGTATAGATGCGCTGAAAAAAGCGATTATACGAGAATGGGCCAAAATACCGCAAGATCACATTCGTGCAGCATGCAACTCATTTTTTGACCGTTTGAGGGCTATAGTCAAGGCAAAAGGTGGTCATATCGAGCTAAAGTGAATATATGTTAAAATTGTACTGATTTTGGAACAATTTTGTCTTTGAAATCAATGAAAACTAATTTCACACAAAAATAGTTGTGGGGTTTTGAATAGGTAACACTTCATATCGTTCACCCTGTAGTTGCTTTTGTGAAACTTGTAGTTCTGTGGGTGTTTTCAAAGGCTGAGGCAGTGTCCTGTGTTTTATTGGTAGTTTTAGTGTATTCGTCAAGGTTAACAATATATATGAGGTGATTATGATTAGTGCTTATCCTTGCGGGTTCTAATCGGAATCTAACTACTTTCTGATGTTTGCTTATTTCTGTTAGGTCTATCGTTTGAGGAAATGCTAGTGGTATCCAAATCAAGAGTGTTGTTCCGATTTTCTCTCCAGATTCCTCCGGTATTCGATATTCCCTCGAAGTTTGTTTTGTTTTTTGCACTTTTTTTCTGTGATATTCCCTCACAGTCCTTCAGGAAGCGCTTTAAAGTTTTCTTCGATATTCCCTGGAAGTATTTTGCACTATTCCTGTGATATTCCTTCACAGTCTTTCAGGAGGCACTTTAAAGTTTTCTTCGATATTCCCTCGAAGTATTTTGCACTATTCCTGTGATATTCCTTCACAGTCCTTCAGGAAGCGCTTTTACTGGAATTTGAAATCGTCTACCAGGCTTAAGCCGACTGCGGAAATTATGATTCTAACTCTCGAAAGATAGAAAAAAAACAAGATACTTCGTTCTTTCACCACTGAATTACAACTGATTTTTATTATTAAAAATGTTTAAAATGAAATTTATAAATTAATTACAAAATTGCTTATTCTATATTTTAATAATAATTCTTATGAACTCCACCTTTAGTTCATTGACTTATGTAGCTATTTATGGTATGTTTAACCTTGGAGATTTGGTTGATGATTGAGTTCTTATTAGAGTTATGGAGGTTTCGATAACTGGCGCATACACAAATTGTCATATGGATGTATTCATGGATGTACACTGAATTATATCGTTAATTTTTCGTATTTTCTTTCTACTTTCAGAAAACACTTGCACCCTATACATTTACCCTCTCAGCTGACAAACGCTATATCCTACTGGCGCAGAATGTCGTGAAACTCTTCCGGCATTCATTTTTAGCTCAATACACAATATTCGATATACAGACGAGGTGAGTGACTAATAAAAGTGCTTAGTGAAATTGTGCTCATTATACTGGCATACGTGGGTATGAAAAAAAGTAAGTAAGTGCAATTAATTACTAAAAAAACACTAAAACAAGAATAAAATCATAATTGACACAACACTACGAACTTAGTTAAAGATAAGGAGTATTTTAAAAGACGTTCTTAAATGTTTCTTTAAAATAAAATATATAAAAATTTACATTCTTTCACGGAGTGCTTATTTCATGGAACTCGCTGGAAAGGACGACATTAGTTAGGAAGCTGGAGAGGGTCCAACCGTCTGCCCCCATTGGAATTTAGCTCTTAAGAGGGTATATACAGTCAGACGCCACAAAAGCGAGTTTTCCTTTTTAATTTATTGCACTAAAAATTTGTGCACACATTATGTTATCTATTAAATGCACTCTAAAACTTAGTATTAGTAAAAATATTTATTTGGAAAGGAGCTACAGTTGATCTCCGGGAGCTGCTCTCAAAAAAGACGTTTTGCGGTGACTACTATATCTCTCAACTGGATCCTCTGAAATTAAAAAATCTAGTAATTAATTGAAGTAATAAGCAAAATAAATTTTTTTGACAAAATGGTGGTTTCTCAAAAACGAAAAAATCGATTTTTAACCACAATTTCGGCCTTAAATTGTTTATAAAAAAAGTGCGTGTAGCGTAGTACACATAACAGAAGTGAAACTTTCAAGGCAGACAAAGAAAGAGGGAGATACCCGAGAGAGAATGAGAGCGATAGAGAGAGAGAGAGAAAGAATATATATCTAAATAAATTCACAACATTTGCAGAGAATACAAATAGGCAAAATTTACAAAAAACGGAGAAGGGTCGACCGGTGTAGATAAACGTCGGACACAAACCGTGGCAACAACGCGCACTACTCCGAGGGTTTATCACCCGCACAATTGCAGCGATTCCAGGACCGCAGCAACAGCACAAATTATCGCAAGGCAATACCAATAAATTCGACGCCGGAATGGATAGCACTTTATAGTACGCACAAGCACTAGCTAGGAAGCAGAAATAAGCGCCAAAAAGTAGGCACCAAAAAAATAACACCAAAAAAATTGGAACCAAAAAACGCCCCAAACAGTAGGCACCAAAAATATATTTCCTACAAGCAAGCAAACAAACAAGCGCCAAAAAGTAGGCAGTGTTATTTCTCACTTGAAATTAGCAACCACAAGGAAAAACTCAGAAGAAATAGCATAAAGTGTATCTAAGATTTATATAAGGTATAGCTCACTCTCTCTACTTTTCCTCTACGTTATATCTTTTTTCTCTCTCGCGGAACGAAAATGCCCAAAACGTTGCATTGCTTTGAAATTTTACTCTCCATTCTCGCTCTTCCATCAACGCCTAAGAAGTTTCACTTCAAAACAATATTTATCGGTGAGAAAAATCTTCAATTAACTACTAAAAAATATATTTAAGCAGCTCGTTTTAAAATTTGAGACTAATCGGTTCAATCATTTTCGGATATTGTTGGTCACCGACTTTGAAAACACCATTTTGAGAAAAACGCATTTGAAGTTTGAAAAGCACTTTACATAGGATCCAATATTTTTTTTTTTGCAACTTACATGGAGTTCTCTATTCCAAGACCATATAATACACCCTCCGCCGCTTGGGCAGCTTCTAATAACTCGAGCTGCGGGCTATTCTTCCATCTCGGGTGCTCTCACGCGCTGCTCGTCTTCTTTTTCGGCATATGAATGCGCATTGGGCCCAAGTGTAATTCCTATTGCTTTCATATAATACAATGGTGATGCCATTTCTTCATTAAGTATGCCAGCAGCTATGTACGCAGCGATTTCCACAGTTTTTGAACCGGTCGGAATAATTTTGAGAGAGATTTTCCAAATCAGTTGATTGTAGCTCTCGTTGTTGTTTTTTGGTTAAAAGCACCTGCACATCATTCTAAGAAATTCTCACTGCCGAGATCTGTATAAATCGGAAGTATAGCCTCAGCAACACCTTAATGCCTCATAGTCATGTTCGAAAATGGATAATTGATTGGGAGCTGCACCATGAGTCTGGTCCGTCCGGGCACTGATCGTGTTGAGGTTTTACGTCAGTTGAACAATAATGATAATATGTGGCCCAGATGACATTATACATTTTTTCAACGGAATCACAATTTGTCCTTATTGCTAAGTCATAATAAACTGTCAACTTATTGGTCATCTTTCGAGTAAGTTTGGCTTTTCTACCGAAAGTTTTTTTTTTGTAACTATTTTGTTTTTAACAGTTTCAACATTTTTTTTGACAGAATCTCGGAGTCGATTGCCCATTCGTTTCTGTACGTGCCTAATACATTATTTTTTCACAACTTCTTGATCACCGTAAGGTGCAGCATTTAAAATTCCCGTATACGTTTTGGAGTCAACGTCTCCGATGTAATTTTAGTACATGACTCCAAGTTTTTCCGATGAACGTTGGAACATTTCGACCACTGAATCTGCTTCCATTTTCCCAGAAGAACCAGAATGATTTGCAGTGCAAGTATTTTTATGTTCTGCATACCATTCTTCGGTATCGAGTTTCTTCCTCCTGGTTTCACACTATTTGCGGTAGGCACTTTTTACAATAATATCAATGATTTTACCAGAATTGTATCTGATCATTAATGTCATACCGTACAAGGAAGTAAGCCCTCGCTTTCTCTATGTGTCATCGCCAGATACAGTTAACGCTGTGCTGAATGTGAAACCCGTGGACATCGAAGGAAAAACCAAAGCTACACGCGCCGCCATCAGATTGAAGTGTTCGGGCTATAAGCAAGACTTAAGCTACGGTCATTCTGGTATTCTTAGAAACTTCGAGTTCATCCTCATGGTGCTTGATCAATGTACACCCTACGGGGTCTGAGGGGTACTTTACCCATTCATGTTCTCTCAATGGAGCAAAATTTGGAGACATAGCATGGCAAACATGTTTACGGATGGTTCAAAATGGGACGAAAGTGTTAATGGGGGAGTATTCTGCGAGGAGCTGCTCATCAAGCTCAAATTCAGGCTTCTGGATCACTATAGTGTTTGCAAAGCGGAGGTAGCCGCAATTAAGGAATCAGTGGATTGGTTGCTTACTTCTGCAGTTTGCTGTAATGGAATTTAAATATCTACTCCGTCAGCCAAACGGCAACTAGAGCTTTGAGCTCGTTCTCTGTGCGTTCGAAATTTGTCGAGGAATGTCTGACTTCTCTCTCGACTGCATGGGTCTACTTCGATGTCCCACCGGCATAGAGGAAAAGCTGTTGGGTTGATGATAACTAGACAGGCGACCCTGACGCCGATTTCATCGCCAAATGCCAGAATTGGGGTTCCAGAGTTCCACCATTTTTTTTTAATTTATTTCCCAATAAAAAACATAAATTTGTGAGATGGAAATCTTTATTTTGTGCGCTACGCACTGCATTGAATGTCTGTTTGTACGCTGCAGCTGTCTAGTTCACAAGTGTCAAATATAACTGACGTGCGACGCCATTTGCAAAAAGTATAAACCTGCCTATAGGGTGATTAATTTTGCACCACCTATCAAACTCGGATAACTTTGATGCGCATCACGTCTATTATTCCGAAATATTCGCAAAAATATTTTTCACATCAATAATCATTGATTTAACCACAAGAATATTTGCAGAAACTACAAATCTTCCGATAGGGTGATTAATTTAGAGTCACCCTGTTTATATGAAACTGGAATAATTTTGGTATATGAAATACTCACGGTTATTATTCGAAAATGGGTGTAAAAATATTATTCCATTAAAGTGAATATGAACCATTGGCTTAACCCCAATAATAAAAGGACTCAATTGGACTAAAATCCTGAAGCCATTTTCACAAAATGATATCCTTTATGATAACCTTTATGAATATTTTGTACATATGGCTGATTTTCTTTTTATTTATTAGAATAGTTTCGATGAACTTTTGCGGCATTTTTTTTATCCCACAAGAAGGAGTTTCCTCGATTTCTTATAAAACCAATGTGTTATGATCAAAAGTGTTGTTGTTGTTGTAGTTGTTGTTGTTGTTGAGGTGGTTGAACATTTCCACTGAAATACTCCTAATTAGTGACCAGCACCGCTTTACTACCACTATCTCGTGTGATGATGTATTTTTTTTTTTTGTTTCTTTCCAAGTCAGATCCATTTAGTGAGGTCCAAGTAGAGCAGCAAATCCTTTATCTCGATGTCTGAGATCTCCTTAATTTGCTGTAGGAATGGCTTACCGAAGGATCGGAGTCGTGCCCTGGCTAATCCCGGACATTCACATAAATAGTGGAAAAGACTTTCCTTCGCCCCTTCCGCTTGACAGCTTCTACAGATAGGATTGATTGATAGTCTAGCTGCATGATCCCCTACTTCCCAATGACCAGTAAGGGTTGCAGTGATGCGTGAAATGTTTGGCCGAGAACATCCTAGCAGGTCATTCGTCCTTTGGATTTTATATGACGGCCTTGTCTTTTTTGTTGTAATACATGTACGTATTTGCTCCCATCTTCTTTCGGTTAAAGCATGATAGTGTGAAGCAATGGATGCTTTAATGTGTTCAGTGGGGTGGAGACTGCCACCGCCTCTGCTATGTCTAGTGTCGAACCTTTTCTTGCTAGCTCATCCGCTATCTCATTGCCCCGTATGTTCCTATGACCTGGAACCCATATCAGAGTAATTTCAAGCCAATGGCTGAGCAGTTCCAGCTCCTCTTTACACTGTAAGACCAGTTTGGATGAAATGTAGTTGGAGTCTAAGGCCTTAATAGCTGCTTGACTGTCTGAGAAAATAGTTACTCTTGCACCAACTTCCTTGTAGAGCTCTAGCTCAAAAACTCTACAAGGTTCATAACGTGGAGGTCTTCCAACTCATTCAAAAATGTTCTACCTAGAATGGTGAAGCTTCCTCTAGAAAGAGCAGAGCAGTGGCATAGGAGCTGCAAAATCTCTTTCTCTTATTTATCTTCACAGCAGAATTCAGAGTTCATGTACCTGCACATATTTCGCCTCTGGACGTGTCTGCTTATAGACAGCGCCCCGGTCTTATTGAAGTCAGTGTATTAAGACTATATTTATTTCACCTCAGCACGAATTCTGTGCGCTTAGCATGAAGAGTAGACTACAGTACCCATACGATTCCACAGTTAGGCTCGTGTAGAGACCAAGTTTCAGCCAAATCGGTATATTTCTTTGTGTTTGACATTCGTTTGAGTCGATGAAGTCGGGGAAGTTTCCTTTTCCAGCACAACAACGCATCAACCCACACTTCAGCAGGTCGTAACGCTTTTCGAGATTGTTCATCCGTTCCGAATAATAGCATTTGTTCAAGTTTGAAAACTAGTCATGCGTTTCTGCAATCCTCTCCTCGTTTAAATAAAATCTTTTTCCGCCAGCCATTTCTTCAAATTGAGGAACAAATAGTAGTCCGAGGGATCCAAGCGAGCAAAATTTGAAGAATAGGGGGATGTGACACGATTTGGAGCCTTATTTCCATTAACTTTGCGACTACAACTGCTGAGGCGTGAACCGAAGACAAAGAAATGTACCGATCTGGCTGAAATTTGGCGTGTGTTTTGTCAAGAGATGCTGCTAACTAAACACAACTTCGATACGCGCCTGGAAAGCCACCTCTCTGACTTTACACCTACTTTTCAAACGATCCTCGTAGAGTCAACTACTGCGGCAGTTCTATTTATAAAAACTCATACCCGCGTATATGCGCACCGACATGCATCCGCACATATACCTCATTCAAACTATACTTATCCGAATATACCCAGCATGAATAGTGAATTTAGCCTAAGGTTTATCTCTTGAATTTTATTCAATTGCAATTCACTTCTACTATTCACCCGGAAAGTGGAGCACAGCAGCTGAATGCAACGGTCCGGCTACTGTCATTTCCTTTGCTTGTCTATTTCCGTACATTCGTTTTTGCCATCCATTTATTGCAACACACACACATACATACATACAGATGTGTATGGATGCAGACTTCCAATAACGAAAATACAAACTGTTGACTGCCAAACAATACCTCCAGCTTTTTTTCTTTGTTGTTCTCTCTCATTTCAATTTTTTCCCCCATTTCTCTATCTTTCATTTTCTATCTTTAGTGAAAGCATCAAATTGAAAATCGATGCACATAGCGATGAGTGGCCATATCTACACTACGCTCGGTTCGTATCCACCCAAGCAGCTGGCAAGGACAATGCAACCTCCTCTGCCGGAAATGCGCTGGTGCTGGTGTACAACTATGACATCTACTACTGCCAGGGGCCGCGCTCCACCCATCATGTGTACCGTATAACACGCGACGCTGTGCCCGGCATCGTCTATAATGGCATACCAGATTGGCTGTATGAAGGTGAGTATAAGATGATTTTGTTTGGTCAGTTGAGTTTCCAACTAAATACCTTCGTTCGTTGGCTCATTTCAATTCATTCATTCATTGATTGCGCATTCGATTAAATTGATTTAAATCCAAAATCGAATTTTCGTTCTTCATTTTCAATCTATTCTCACTATGCACACCTGCTGCCCATTGACCATTGGCTGGCTGGCTGTTTGGCATTCAAATCGCATATGTACCAAATGTATGAACTCGCTTATAAATCGTAATTGGAATTTCAAATATGTGGCATGGCATCGCCACTATCCTCCACTTCGGAACTTTGCTGACTTTGTAGAGGAAATCCTGCACTCGAATAATGCAATTTGGCTCTCGAAGAATGGACACTTAATGCTTTACGGCGCGTTCAATGACTCGCTGGTGCAGGAGCAACATTTCGCTTGGTATGGCACGACAAGTGGTGGCAACCCGAATGCGTATCTGTATCCGGAAATCAGATCATTAAGGTGAGTAGAAATGTAACAAGATTGCAGCATTGAATTTCACATTTCATAGAAGGAAGAGGCCAGGTTGAAAGGGAAGTAAAAGCCATAGAAAATGGAATTGGAATTAAGAGCTGAATGCATTGAGTACTTCGAAAAGATATTGGTTTCATAGTGAAAGGAAACCAAGAAGAAATCAAATTTTCTTTGAGCTGTAGAACTTATGAACACCAACAATTCTAAGAAAGAAAGCGACAATTTGAAACTCAGAAAATTGAATTACATTTATTAGAGTACTGTTCGAAAGAAAGTTAGTGATGAAAACCATGATGATTGGATGAGGTTGGATTGAGATGACGGCGCAAAGCCTCAACGCGCAAATACCAAATAAGTGAATAAGAAGCTCACTATTATCAGGATAGTGATCGTATCGATCAAACAATTTCAAGTTTATGTTTATTTTCAAGATGACATTTCACACTAAAAAACATGGTTTGCTGTTTTTTGTTTGTTCTATTCAGTTACGAGTTACAGGGTGTCAACAATGGAAGTCGATTCTGTTCAGGCATTTTTTATATTGAAGAAAATGTTGATAAAGTCACAGTCTTTCTCCTTCAAATGGAAGAGAAGCTTTTCCATGGCAGAAATTCGTTCAAAAGTTTATCATTGCATGCTGAGGGGCGGCCGCTCTAAGAAAAAAGAGGTTGTCTGTAAAGTCGGTTTACTGACGATAGTTTAACGTGATAACGTCATAAGAAAATACTGATTGAATGGTTGCATTTTTCAAAAGAAAATTTTAATTTTATTTGTTTGATAGATATTTTGTATGGATATAGAGAATGAGGTAACATTAACATAACATAATATACTTTAACATAACATAACATAACGTAACATAACATAACATAACATAACATAACATAACATAACATAACATAACATAACATAACATAACATAACATAACATAACATAACATAACATAACATAACATAACATAACATAACATAACATAACATAACATAACATAACATAACATAACATAACATAACATAACATAACATAACATAACATAACATAACATAACATAACATAATATAACATAACATAACATAACATAACATAACATAACATAACATAACATAACATAACATAACATAACATAACATAACATAACATAACATAATATAACATAACATAACATAACATAACATAATATAACATAACATAACATAACATAATATAACATAACATAACATAACATAACATAACATAACATAACATAATATAACATAACATAATATAACATAACATAATATAACATAACATAACATAATATAACATAACATAACATAACATAACATAACATAACATAACATAACATAACATAATAAAACATAATATAACATAACATAACATAACATAACATAATATAACATAACATAACATAACATAACATAACATAACATAACATAACATAACATAACATAACATAACATAACATAACATAACATAACATAACATAACATAACATAACATAACATAACATAACATAACATAACATAACATAACATAACATAACATAACATAACATAACATAACATAACATAACATAACATAACATAACATAACATAACACAACATAACATAACATAACATAACATCTTTACTATATTAATATTACTTCACAATTATTTCTTAAAGATAATCCCTTTCGAATGTTGCCCATAAATGCGTAATTCGGTCAACCGTAAACACCGATTTTAAATGACTTGCTGGAGGACTTCGGTCGGTATCTCGGGAATAACTTTATTAATGCCTCAATCGAGGCTGGTCAGATGAGCCAAAGCTGAGAGATGAGAGATAAACTGCTCACCGAAACGACGACCCAGTAAATCCATTGTTTCACGGGCTGTCTGGGTGTATGGCAAGTAGTGCCGTCTTGTTGGAAACAAATGTTTTGGAGTTTCAGAACTTCAATTTCCGGCATCAAAAAGTCATTTATCATAACGCAATAGTGTTCACCATTCACTTTTACATTAGCGCCAGCCTCGTCTTTGAAGAAATAGGCGCCGATGATTCCTGCAGCTCTTAGGCCACACGAAACGGTATTTTTCAATGGAAATGCATGTTCTTGAATGGCTTCGGCTTGCTCTTCAGCACAAATACGCCAATTTTGTTTATTGACCCAGTAGCCGTTAAGCCAAAAATGGGCATCATCGCTGTACAGCATAAGTTGGCTTGAGCGCGCGATGAACACTTTTCACAGAGTGTCGATTTTCGTAATACAATTGTGTGGTTTGTAAACGTTGTTTGTGCGTAAGTCTTTCTATGATGAAATGTCAATGAATACTGAAAAAAATTATGTATTTAGTCACGAGATCTGTGAAAAACCCCCTATTGGAAAAAGTACTTTTAATCTAATCACCCTTTAGATTTTCTTTTAAGATAATAGTCAGCTCATAAGAGTTTAGCAATTCCGCAGCCGGATACCGTCCCCTACGAAGACCCGATTACTAGATCGAGAACCTAAACATTCCTTTGTGTCAATTCCACGAGTGCTGCGATTGAGTCCTCGCTTGGGGTAATCATAAAACGCTCTACGGCCAGGTTATCAGCGAACTCGTTTCCGGAACTATCATATAATATTTCGATGACCTTTTGATGGACTCAAATAAAAATTGTACTGCTTACAATCACTAATTGAAAAAGTTCTCAATTGCTTAACAAGTCTCGATTTCCTATTGCAAGATTCTAGAGCCCAACTGTCAACCCGATTGTCTAAAAAATTGCAAGCTACTCATGTATGATAGAACCTGAAACGACTTATTATGCCCCAAAAGCTGGCAAAGAAGGTAGCAATCTTCAAACATTCTTGCCTGTAAAATACTACCAAACTTCATAGGAGTTCGGAAAGCATCTCAGCACTCTCCAAGGCAAGATCAGAAGATCACTGATTTCTCTGTGACAATGCCGAACTTATCGTGGTGTCAAGCTGAAACAGTTTTAAGGAAAAGTGGTGTTAATGTATTCAAAGATACGATTCGAAAACGTTTATGTGCGAAAACTCTCAAATTCTGAAGCACATTGAAAAAACCGTTGCTCTCTTTATCACGCAAGAAAGACTTGCATGGGATAAGACAAATTCAGAACAGAGTTGGGCAAACGTAATATTCACGGATAAATCTTCCTTTTGGGCAAATAGTTGCAGACGTCGGTACTGACGTACTGTTGATAATCGACAACTTCAATGAATTGTTAAGCATCCAGTTAGGACTCATGTTTGAGGCAGCTTCTCAGTAAAAAGTATTTGGCCGTTCATTTGTGTTTACCGCCAATTTGAATGGAGTTGTGATGAATAAAATTTACTAAAACGCCTTATTGCCATCAGCTGCGAAGATATTTGGAAGAACAAGCCAAGCTGGGAGTTTACATAAAGCCAGCAAACGCAAGTATCGAAGCCGAAGATGTGTAGAGTGAAAACAGCAAAATGGGACTGAAATGTTAGAGTGGCTCTCACATTCGCCTAATGCCAACCCTGTTGAAAATGTTTGTTAAATAGTTAAGCAAAAGCTCAAGGGAAAACAAATTTGGAGGGCCAAACAGTTATCAAAGCAAATTCGGCTGATTTGGAACCGTTTAACTCCACAACTCGCACAGAAATCAGTATGAATCGGAGAGGTGAAGCCATTATAGCTTACGGTGCTGACTATACATTTTATTGAAAATATTGCGTATTATAAATAATATAGGCCCATACAATGCAATCTGTTTGAATCAAATTCGTCAGCAGACTGTACTTACAATCATATTTAGTGATGATTTCTCAAAATCCGGCATAGTTTAGTAATCACTTTTAACAAAACACAAACACTAAATTAATCAAAAAGCCCCATATGGCCAGTATTTCTCCAAAAACAAAAGCATATTTGCTACATCTCAAACCATCTAAACACTAAAGCTCTTTAAATACCAACTTACTGACTATCCGCACTTTTGTGTACGCAGCTGTATACGCAATCACATTAGACCGCGCACGTGTACTCACACTTAAGCTCATAATACATATGAATGGGCGTCGATAAATATAATCACTAATACACATACACTTGCATATACTCTGTAGCTCAAATGTATTTGTAAGGCTTTTTTACAGCTCTGCTATTCCTTTAGATTATAAGCAGCATTACGAGTGTGCCATAAAATATGGGAGCACCTTAGGTTGGCAATCCAGACAGATGTGTACGCACACATATTGTACAAGGTGAAGTCCAAAATAAACATGATTAATGTCATAAAAATTTTTTTCATGGCACCATCTTTTGGAAGTTACATCCTTAGCTGACTTTCAGTGAAAGTTTGGTGGCATTCGTTTCAGTGGAAGCGAAATTATTGGGTCTAAAGTGTCAGTATGTTTGTGACATCGGTACAAAAATGAGTTTCGAACAAAGAGCTAATAATAAATTTTGTTTTAAATTGGTAAACCTTTTACAGAAACATTTGAATTGATGCAAAAAGTTTATGGCGATAACTGTCTTTCTCGTGCCACAGTTCATGAGCGGTTCACACGTTTCAGAGATGGTTGTGAGGACATAAATGACAATGAACATACACCTTGATCAAAAAGTTCCAGGAATATGTTCAGAAAATTCAGAATACAAGTTTCTTCCTCAAACGTGATATTATCGCCTTCAAAGTACTCCGCATCAACTACAACCTACTTCTGCCAGAGTTTGATCCCGCTTTCGAATCATTTCTGGAATTCTATTTTCGGTAAACCCATCACATCCGCCTTGGATTTTTCCATTACTTCGTTTCAGATTTTAAAGCGCGTACCCCATAGTGGTGAAACGGTTTTGATTCGCTCAAATAGAAAAAAATGCAGGGAGGCATATCAGGTGAGTTCGATGGCTGTTGGATGGTATTCGTTCGTTCTTGGTAAAAAATTCACTCATAATGATGGCACTATGCGACTCAGTTGACTTAGAGCGTTGCTGGCGGTTATTATGGGAACTTTTTGATCAAGGTGGTACGGGCCGCCCAAAGTAAGTAATCGTCGAAAACTCCATCGAAATTGTTCGTAGATTTATGAAAAATGAACCGAATTCATCGTTGAAATTCATGAAAATGGAGTTGAATATCTCCAAAACATCGAGTTATTACATTTTAACTGATCATTTGGGCTTACGAAAGGTTTGCGCACGTTTCATATCGCACAAGTTAACTGAGGACCAAAAATTGCTCATAATTCAACATTCGAAAGACCTCATTATCGAGGCGAGAAAAGACGAGAACTTCCCTTACAACATTGTAACTGCTGAGGAAATGTAGTGTTTCCAAGATGAACCTGAAACTAAGCCTTAAATTGTTGAATTGAAGGCCCCAGACGAGCCACCACCCAAAAAATCGCGTCTGGAGAAATCAAAAATCAAGACGATGCTCATTTGTTTTTACGATTCCAAGGGAATCGTCCACAAGGAGTTCGTGCCAAATGCGCCAAACCGTCAATGCAATTTTCTATCTTGGCGTTTTGAGGCGTTTGTTGCATCGCATTCGTCGAAATCGCCCTGAATACCGCGAAGAGAGGAAGCTGGCGTTTATTGCATGATAATGCACCATCTCATCGATGCACTCCTGTGACTGATTTTTTACTACAAACCACATTTTAACCATCAATCACTCACCGCATTCGCCTGATATGGCTCCCTGTGACTTCTACGTATACGGAAAATTGCATTTGGCCATGAAAGAAAACGTTTTGCGTCCGTAGAGGCCATCCAATAGTCTTGTACCGACATCCCGAAGGACATTCCGGTCAATGAGCTGAAACACTCTTTCGAAAAGCTTTAAGATCGCGCAAAACAGTGCATCGAGGCCAGTGGGGACTATTTTGTATACATAAACTCGAAAGTTATCAGCGCAAAGTCTATTCCTATTTTAGCTCAGTCTTGTTTATTTTGGACTTCACCTTGTATCATATATTCCTGCTTACATATGTAAGTGCGCAAAATACATAAATAGCTACATAATTACTGCTGCCTATAGCCCGCGGCGCTTACATGCAACACCTGGTTGGTACTTCCCACCTTCACACGTCTAATAAATGCCAGCGCAGAAGCATTTGGCACCGTTATTGCTGGAGTCAACAGTTAAATGTTTTCCGTTTATCGTTTGCCAAAGGAAACTAATTCACACAGCATGGATAAATTTCTAAAGACCTGCTTATATATATGTACATACAGATTTACAGCACGTGGCATTAGTTTAAGGACAAAGGATTTTGAATACATGAAAGAAATCTAAAATATACGAGTATACTTGTATATGTGAACACTTCCGGCAGTTTCTTACTGTTGTTGTTGTTGTAGTAGCATAAACATTCCCCGGAATGCTGCTGGAGTGATAGTCTTAAACAAATCTGGGTCGTTCCGGTTACGTAGAACCCACTGTCGTCCGAAGCTTTCCCAATTTTAGCAGTACTCAACTATCTCCTTTTAATGGGTTTGCAATTCTAACATTAACTTCATAGAGTATCTCCTCAATTGCTAAATTTTAGCTAAAAAATTTGCTTATTTTTGAAAGCCTTCAGGAAACACAAGGGGCTTTTGATGCTGGACAAATTTCTGCAATCTCCAAGAGCGCAGTGAAGTTGCACGTATTTTCAATAATCGTAAGCAGAAGTTATGCACGGGACGAAGAAGGTAGCTCTGCAGCTCAGTTATGTATATTAGTGAGACCCAAACACAAGAAAATTTTATCGACGGTTCCCTCTTAAAATTATTCCATACATAATTAAGGCTTAGGCTCCGCTCGAAACCATAGAGCCTCGGCAAGACTCTTCCATCCTACATGGTTCTGGGCTATTGCTTTTGTGTCGTCCCATGTGCTGTCGGCATCTGCTAGCTCGCGCAACATCGATCTTCTCCAAGTAATATTTGGCCGACCGACAATACTGACTTCATGCAGTCTGTATCAGAAGAGAAGAAACGGTTTTTTTCTTATAACTTCATGATATATTTCATTCTGCCTTTGCTGCGTAATAGTCCCACTCAAGGGCTACGACGACAGTGCTAACTCAGGTTAGTGTCGTTCGAAACTTTCCCGTAAACGCAACCAAACAAAAATGAGTGAGAAGTACGCGAAGCGTTTTGAGACCGCATTTTTAAACACACATTCGAGTGCGTAAGATAATTCGCCGCGGCTGCAAAAGTAAATACAAAATCAAAAAAGTTTGTTATGCTGTGGAATCAGCGGTAAAGGGTGTACAAAAATGTTGATGACTTTTCCGAGCACGACTTGAAGCGAGTGACGACAAAAAAGCAGGATAAAGGGATCGTCCAACTTTTTAAGCGGGTCCCGTTCTTTGTGACTACGCCCATCATGATCAGTTTTTGCTAAAAAGGGAATAGGTGCGAGTATCAGTACTGTCTAACATCGGCGGAAGGAGGTGAACATATCCTACCCATACTGTACCACATCATCACAATTACTGCTCTCAGAACAACACATTGAAAACAACAAAACAAGAAAATGGCGTCACAGTATTGGACTGGCCTTCCCAGTCCCCAGACGTCAACCCCATGGAAAATGTGGAATTATGAAAACGCATCTTGCCGGAAGGCCAGCCTATGATTTAAAGCATCTCGTGCGCAAAGTTTGCAAAATCGAGTCTAGATGCCAGGCTGTACTCGACAACGATGAAGACTACTAATTGCGAATCGCAGCTTTGTACATACTTTTATGTAAAAAGAACTTGTAAAATATATCTTTTATACTTCATGACTAATAGCGGTTTCTTTTTTCTGACGCAGACTGTACATGAGTTTATTGCTCGCTTTTTCCTTTATTGTGGTTCACTCTCATAGCTCTTGGCGATGTTTACCTGCAACCTGTTAGTGCTTGCCACCTGCGAGATGCCGGGTGAAATTCTCTACGATGCCTCTTCTGTGAAAGGGCATGCCGGAGACTACCCTGCTTTACGCCTGCGTTGGTGGTTAATGGATCGCTGCTGTTGCCGTTGTGTAGCACTGCCAGTTCGGACTTCTCCCTTTATATTCAACGTCAGCTGTATTGATTGTGTCGAATGCCTTCTTAAAGTCAACGAACAGCATTTAAAGTGAACGGAAGACAGCAAAGTAGTTTTTTTATTGTGAAATGTCACCTTGACAATGAAAATAGTCTTTGAATTGTTTGATCGACAATATACGAGATATCGATCACCACAGCCATTTACCGTGGAAATAACAGATTATTTATATTCAAATATTAATTTAAATTTAGTTTTGAAACTCTTCCCAATTTGTTTCCGTTTTAGTAAATAGCACTTTTTTTTGGCTACCATTTTTACCAAAAGAGAGTTAATTTTTCCACTTTTTTCACCCTTTATAAATGCAACGTTTTGTCAGGAAATGTCAAAACTCTAATTTTACAAGTGAACAAATATTTAATAATTCAATCGTGGGCTTGAGTATAATAACAAACATGAAACATATGAAACAAAATTCATAATTAAGACACTTATGCAATGTTTTAATAGAGTTTTATAAAGTTAAATATCTGTGGTTCTTTTCGAGATTTCTTAATTTTTATGATAAAATGCTAATAACAATTTTTTTTGGGATAAAAAACTTTTTTTTTTCAAAAAATTGTCGGAATCAACATTTATTTATTTTATATTTTCTTTAAAAAATAATATTTAAATATTTTTATTTTTAAAAATTTAAAAATAATGTTTTTTCTAATTGAAAATTCATAAATTATGTAACAAATAACGGGTGATTTTTTAGCTATTATCTTTTAAATAGTTGGTTTAAACAGCTGACTCACGTTTCGTGTTTTGTTTCACTGTCAAACATCTTCAGTTTGGTCTATAATTTAACCATGAATCGTCTTACAAACGAACAACACTTGCAAATCATTGAATTTTATTATAAAAATGTTCTGTTAAGAAAGTTTATCGCGCGCTTCTTCCATTTTATGGTCAGTTTAATCGATCCCACTGAAGCGGCTATTCGAGCTATTGTGACTAAATTTAGAACCAAATTTACATTATTGGACAACAAACCACCAACACGCTTATGTAGAGTGCGAACTGAAGAAAATATCGCAGCTGTTTCGGCCAGTGTTAATGATGACCATCAATTATAGATTCGTCGCCGTTCGCAGCAATTCGGCCTCTGTTACTCAACAACGTGGAAAATTTTGCGAAAGGATTTAGGTGTGAAGCCTTTCAAAATACAGCTGGTGCAAGAATTGAAGCCGAACGACCTACCGCAACGCAGAATTTTTGGTGAATGAGCTCTTGGAAAGTTGGCCGAAGATCCACTTTTTTATCGAAAAATTGTGTTCAGCGACGAAGCTCATTTTTGGATCAATGGGTACGTAAATAAGCAGAATTGTCGATTTTGGAGTAAAGATCAGCCAGAAGAATTGCCAATGTATCCAGAAAGGTCACAGTTTGGTGCGGTTTATGAGCTGGAGGTATCATTGGACCCTACTTCTTCAAAGATGCTGCGAATCGTAACGCAACTGTGAATGGTGAGCGCTACCGTGAAATGATATCGAACTTGTTTTTGTCCAAAATGCAAGAGCTCGACTTGCATGACATGTGGTTTCAGCAAGACGGTGGTGCCACATGCCACACAGCACGCGTAATAATGGACTTGTTGAGAGGCGAGTTCGGTGAACATTTTATTTCACGTTCGGGGCCTGTCAATTGGCCACCCAGATCGTGCGATATAACGCCTTTAGATTATTTTTGTAGGGCTAATGTTAAAGCTCATGTATATTCAAACAAGCCTGCTTCAATTAACCGCATTGGAAGACAACATTAAAGCATTTATATGGGAGATAACGGCCGAAACTATTGGAAAGAGTATGCCGAACTTGGACTAAGCGGTTGGACCATTTGAACGCAGTCGCGGTCAACATTTGCATGAATTAATCTTCAAACATTAAATTATATGGACTGTACTATGGATTTAAATAAAAATTTCATGCATTTTTCTGAATTTTTGAAAAACTTTCCTATAGCTCTTAAAAAATCACCCTTTACTTGTATAGCAGCGCTAGCAACAAAAACATTCGGAATAAAATCAGGTCTACTCCCATATGGATATTACGTCCGCTTGCAAATCTAACGAAGTTAGTTACTGTAGTTATGCGCTTTGCTAGAATATAAGAACTTTGATAACACCAATGTTATAAAACTATGCATTCACGAAAACACGCTGAATATATCTTCTCCCATTTTTTATTTAAAAAAAAATGTTCATTGCTGACCAAGCAAGCGCAATTTTATATAAAAAAGTTAAATTTTTAAAATTTTTAATCGTGCAGCTAAAAAAACACACAACTACCTAAACTTATGCTATGCGGTGTATGTCTACATCTATTATATGTATGCACATATATATACACATTCATATACACATACAAAATATAGATTTGTGTATTTAAGTGATTACAGGAGGCCAAAGGCACGTGCTAAATGCAAATTTGTCCACATTTTGTGGTATTTGCTAAGTAGCACAATACTCATTATGGATTCACACACACATACATATTTGCACATAATATTTTTCAAATGAGGCATAGTACACCTTGAGTGTGCCCGATTGTGTGCGTATATATGTAATTATAGAATATTTGAAGTGGTGGCATTTTGCTGTCGAAAACATGAAATACTACAAAAGTATACAAACATTTATCTACATTGCTTTGTACAAATAAATAATTATATATATAACATAACTTTATACAAACCACTGCTCGTAAATATTTGCGGAATCTAAATACCAGAAACTAGCGAACAAATGTGCACCTGTTTATCTGATATGCAAACAAGCGACATATACATTTTCTTATGCACGAATAGCAACCATAACTTCACAATCGCTTATAGAAATGCTGACTTAACTGTTACTTAATTGTCGTTTATTTCATACCGAAAACCACTTACAGCCCCAACTGAGCCATTTGCTCCGTTGCTAACATGCGCTGACTTTGAAGTCACTCATCCGCCCTGGCGTACAACTACTTACATACTACATGCAGGTGCAGAGGTACACGCATTTGTGTTTTCATAAAGTTAATTATAAACATATTCAGTTGTTAATATGTTTTCCTATACGCCCGCGGCAATTAGTGTCCCTCACTCATTACGCATTTCTGCTATTTCACCATTTAATATTTTGTGTATGAAGGAAATTCATGAAAGTTTTAGTTCCCCTCACCGGATTTAGCTGTATTTCAGAGTTAAACGAATTATATTTCATGCTTAGTTACGCATTGAAAACAATTTACTATACAGATTAAAGTTGCACAAATAAGTACGCATCTGCAGCTAATTAATGTGCGGCCAATTAGTGGCATCGAACTGACAGATTAGAGTGAATGAATCTCAAAATAAAAAATTAGTAAGTGAAACAAGTAAAGAGGCTTCGAGTTATTATAAATGTCTTCTATTAAGTTTGAAGACATCATTCAAATATTTTATTTATTTTGACGTGATAACGTCTTATAATTCGATTTAACAGGCTGCACGCACGAAAAAATGTGTCGTTACCTTGCTCATTACTGTTCATATGTAGTTACCTTGCTCATTACTGTTCATATGTAGTTACCTTGCTCATTGCCGTTACCTTGCTCATATTAGTGTTACCTTGCTCATATTAGTGTTACCTTGCTCATATTAGTGTTACCTTGCTCATTGCATTGAATGAACTGCAAGCGAAAGGGCGGAACGAACGACAAAGCAAACAAAGCAAACGAACGGCAACGTTCGATATCTTGCTCTCTCCTACTTAAGTGAGCGTATATATGTATGTATGTATATGCGCAAATGTACATATATAAATTCACGTATTTGTATTTGCATATGCCTTCTTATTGATTATTATTAATTTGATTCACTTGAAGAATTTAAAATAAAACCAAGTTTGTTAATAATACCTGTTGTTTTAATGTTATAATTATTAATTTTTTTATTATATATGAAGGAAAAAATGTATGGTAATATTTACCATATACCTTATAAGATATGTTGTCTATACTAATATTATAAAGAGAAAAACTTTGTTTGTTTGTAATGAATAGGCTCAAAACTACTGGACCGATTTTAAAAATTCTTTCACCATTCGAAAGCTACATCATCCACGAGTAACATGGATTATATTTTATTTTGGAAATAGGGCTCGAGATATAGGTCAAAACGTGGACCCGGGTAACCTTCGGATGTGTATGTACAATATGGGTATCAAATGGAAGCTGTTGGTGAATGCTTTAGTCCAGAGTATTTTTCATGCTGCTCCGTGACTAGGGTCTCGAGATAGAGACCAAAACGTGGACCCTAGAATGTGTTTGTACAATATGGATATCAAATTGAAGCTGTTGGTGAATGCTTTAGTACAGAGTATTTTTCATGCCGCTCCGTGACTGGGGTCTCGAGATATAGGTCAAAACGTGGACCCGGGTAACCTTTGGTTGTGTATGTACAATATGGGTATCAAATGAAAGCTGTTGATAAGTGCTTTAATACGGGGTAATTTGTTATGTTATGTTATGTTATGTTATGTAATGTAATGTAATGTAATGTTATGTTATGTTATGTTATGTTATGTTATGTTATGTTATGTTATGTTATGTTATGTTATGTTATGTTATGTTATGTTATGTCATGTTATGTTATGTTATGTTATGTTATGTTATGTTATGTTATGTTATATTATGTTATGTTATGTTATGTTATGTTATGTTATGTTATGTTATGTTATGTTATGTTATGTTATGTTATGTTATGTTATGTTATGTTATGTTATGTTATGTTATGTTATGTTATGTTATGTTATGTTATGTTATGTTATGTTATGTTATGTTATGTTATGTTATGTTATGTTATGTTGTGTTGTGTTGTGTTTTGTTATGTTATGTTATGTTATGTTATGTTATGTTATGTTATGTTATGTTAAAGTATATTATGTTATGTTAATGTTAACTCATTCTCTATATCCATACAAAATATCTATCAAACAAATAAAATTAAAATTTTCTTTTGAAAATGCAACCATTCAATCAGTATTTTCTTATGACGTTATCACGTTAAGCTATCGTCAGTAAACCGACTTTACAGACAACCTCTTTTTTTTTACTGAGAGTTGGATTAGCGTTTCGAACAGTATTTGGAGTAGGCAAGAAAGTATGTCATTAGTAGAGTGCAGGAAAATTTTACGGATTTGATATACGAGGTGTGTTCCAAAAAGTAAGGTGCAGTTTTCACTTTTTCTACAAAAATATTTATTTATTCATCAATTTTATCTCCTTCAAAGTAGACCCCCTCAGATATAATAGGTACACTTGTGCCAACATTTCTTTCAATCCTCGAAGCAGTTCTGATATGTACTTTTTGGTACGTCCTTGAGCTCTCTCAGCGATTCGGTTTTTATGATCTCAATTGTCGCAAAACGCCATCCCTTGATGAATCTCTTTAATCTTGGGAAAAGGAGAAAGTCGCAGGGGGCCAAATCTTGTGACTGAGGCATCCTTACGTTGTTGTTTTTGCCCAAATAATCTCTCACAAGCAAAGATGAGTGAGCAGGCGCATTATCATGATGCAAAAGCCATGAATTTTTTTTCCACAATTCCTGGCGTTTTTTTCATACTGCTCCAAGCAAACGGCGCATAACTTCAAGATAATACTCCTTATTTACCGTACGACCTTGTGGTAAGAACTTGTGATGCATTACGCCATAGTAATCGGAGAAAACAGTGAGCAAAAGCTTGACATTTGATGGAACGTGGCGAGCTTTGTTTGGTCTTGGCTCTACTGGACTCTTCCATTGGGACAATTGGGCTTTGGTTTCGACATCATAACCA
Source organism: Anastrepha fraterculus (assembly GCA_037575425.1). Classification (NCBI taxonomy): domain Eukaryota; kingdom Metazoa; phylum Arthropoda; class Insecta; order Diptera; family Tephritidae; genus Anastrepha; species Anastrepha fraterculus. The sequence goes on from JAYXIM010040716.1 coordinate 51,596, forward strand.
AATATCCATGATTCGTCACCAGTTATGACCCTTTTAAGCAAATCTGGATCATCATTAACAAACTTTCAAGAGTGTCTTCAAATTATTGAAACTTAAATTCCTTAGGGGTTTCGTGCAAATATTCGCCAGCTGTGTATTTTTTGGCACGTACTTGAGCGTGAAGCCTTTGTTCATACACACATCTCTAATGAATTGAAATTTTACCTCAATATGTTTGGTATTCTTGTGCGATTGTGGATTTTTCACCAATTTGCTTGTCCAAACAAAGTTCTACTACTGAGGACATTTCCTGTTATAATCGTAGCTTTTTTACCAAATCACAAGCGGTCTTGTACTTTGCTTCGGTTGTTGAGAGTGCAACAATTTGCTGAATTTTTGATGACCACGAAATAAGACTTGCCGCACAACATAATTGCCCAACCTCCAGTTAATTGTCTTGTTCCCAAATCACCAGCAAAGTCCGAATCACTGAAGCAGGTCCAAAACAAATTATTAACTTTGTCCAATAAAATACCTTTACTTAGAGTTCCTCAAATCGGTAAGTTGGCTGGCATAAGTTGCCAGCAAACGACTCGCATACGACCCGGCATAGGCCAAATCAGGTCGTGTCACTTTAGACAAATACATAAGAGATCCAACAGCTTCTCGATATGGGTACTTGCTGATTTCTATCTGCATTTAAATTTGCTCTTTCTGCTGGAGTAGTGACAGGCTGGGCTTCAAGCATCCCAAATTTTCCCAACACTTTTGTTGCAAATGCTTATTGTCGAAGAAAAATGTTCCCAGATTTCTTGACAACTTTCATGCCCAGGTATCGATCGATTCAAAAACTTTATTCTCGAAGCCTTTACTGCCATCGTCAATATAAATTGCAAGTATTAATTTCGCACTACTGATACTCCTGATAAAAACGAATGGGTTCTCTAGACCTACTTTTAGATTATCCAGCATCTGATCAAATTTCTGATTCCAACCTCGGGATGCCTGCTTTAAACCATTAAAACTTTTCTTCAGATTACACACTTTGTCAGTTATATCTTCGTAACTGCATTAAAATCATGTCAAGCTCAACTGACAATGGACGTAAAATTGGCAACAGGGCTAAAAGTCTCGAAATAATCAGTACGAAACTTCTGCGTAAAGCTGCGAACGCGCCTTAAAGCGTTCAATTTCACCTTCTTTTCCACGCTTGGCTTTGTAGACCCATTTATTCGAAATCACTGTTCTGCCTGTAGGAAAGCTTAATAGGGACCAAGTTTGGTTTGTTATCATCGATTTAAACTCCTTATCCATGGCACTCTACCACTACACACAATGATTACTAGACACTGCTTTCTCATAGCAATCCGACTCACCAGCTTCAGCAACATACGCATAGCTTAGTGCAGTTTTACTCTTAATCTCTTTTCTTGGCGAACATGTCATGATCTTACGTATTGCGGTTGAGTAGTTGCGAGTTCGCCAGGTGGCATTAGTCGCATTTCGTGATGATTTTTCGAATTATCGATGTGTCTACTGCATAAAGCGAGGACAGTGCCTCCGTCCCGAAAACGGATTAGAGTTCGTCAATAAAGATGGGCAGATATATTTGGTAAAAGAAAAGTGGACGCATATGCCGGAACACAATGGTCGCGCAGAAAGAGACATGAGAACAGTTATCGAAGGTGCTTGGTATATGGATTCATGACAAAAAATTCAGTCTGAAATACTGAGGTGAAGCGGTAAACAACATCACGTACATTCTCAATCGGAGTGGTGAATGTCAAGTGGTGGAAAATCACCATTTTAATTGTGGTTTAATAAAAAGGCTGACTTATTTGTGGTACTAGTTTTTGTCCTAACAATATATTGTATCAAAAAATATCAAAATTGTATTAGGTGCGCAACTAAGTTCCCGCTGTTTGTTAATAGATACCGCCAGCAGTGAGTGCTAGTCGATTTTAACATGACCTAAGCATCATAAACCAAACTCAGACATATGGTAAACAAACGACACATTAGTGACTTTTATTTGGTGTCATAAATTTTTGGTTTTGTGAAAATGTCTGATTTTGTGCCGAATAATCGTCATTTGCGGGAAGTGTTGATTTTCCTCTTTCATTCGAAAAAAACGGTGACTGAAGTGCATCGAGAGCTACAAAAAGTTTATGGAGTTACTGCTTTAAGTGAAGCAACGTGCCGAGCCTGGTTCCAGTGCTTCAAAGACGGTGACTTTAATGTTGACGACTGTACGCGTAAAGGAGTGCCAAAAACTTTCGAAGACGCTGAATCGGAGGCATTACTCAATGAGGATCTGTGTCAAACGCAAGAAGAGCATGCTTCAGTATTAGGAGTTACCCGTCAATCCATTTCCAATGCTTTGGGAGTGATTCAGAAACACGGGGACTTGGGTTCCTTATGAGTTAAAACCAAGGGATGTTGAACGTCGTTTTTTCACCTGTGAACAACTGCTCCAACTGCAAAAAAGGAAGGGGTTTCTTCTTCGCGCCGTGACGGGTGATGAAAAATGGATTGATTACAGCAATCCAAAGAAAACAAAGTCACGGGGACTGCCCGGTCATGCTTCTACGTCGCCGCGTCGGCCGAATATTCAAGCTGCGAAGGTTATGCTATGTATTTCGTGGGATCAAGTTGGTGTTATTTATTATGAACTGTTAAAACCAACCGAAACCATCACTGGGGATCGGTATCGACTTCAATTGATTCGATTGAGCCGAGTACTGTGCGAGAAGCGGCCGCAATACGCGGAGAGGCAAGAAAAGTGATTCTACAGCATGAGAACGCTCGGGCCAAACCCGTTAAAACCTACCTGGAAGAACTGAAATGGGAAATTCTACACCACGCGCTATATTCTCCAGATATTGCGCCGTCCGATTAAAACCTGTTCCGATCGATTGCACAAGGTCTAGCTGACCAGCAGTTCCATTCATATGAAGACATCAAAAAATGACTTGATCCGTGTATAGCCTCAAAAGATGAACAGTTTTACCGCGACGCTATACGAGATCTACCAGAAAGATGGGAAAACGTAGTAGCCAGCGATGGGCAATATTTTCAATGATTCACTTGTAACCATTTTTTTAGAATGAAGTTGAATTTTCATCAAAAAAACACAGCGAGAACTTAGTTGCGCACCTAATATCTCTTCCACCAGCAATTTCCGCCAAGCCCCAACCCGTATCAGTTTGCTTTTAAATCTGCAACTGCTCAAATTCTCTGCGTGTTTAAGGACGCAATGCAGTATTAACAGGCATAAAAAACTAAATTGAGACTTTTTTAGAGAAGGTTGCCGTAGAGCGCAGGGCAGTAGTTTATAGGTTTCATTCAAGAAAGACATTCGTGGTAGCACAATAGGACATTTGTTTTTAACCCAATCTACTTGCCTGCCTTTTATTTCTCTGCCTTTATTCTCTAACAAATATTTTCACTTTCTTTTCTTGTAGATATCCCAAGCCAGGCACACAAAATCCTATAGTAAAGTTGCGCGTGGCCGACATTAAAAATCCGGAGGATATCCAAATAAGAGACATACAACCGCCGCATATACTGCTTAACGAGTAAGTATCGAGATAAACACGATAGAATATAGTCAAATACATTTAAATAAAAATGCCCATGCAAACTTATCTATTCGCATTCATCCACTCAAGTGTATGGATGATTTTATGCTCTTGCAAGTATGTGCAAATGCGTCATTAACTTATCGTCCCTAGATTTGTATGGGCGCAGAAGTATGGAGTAATCAAAATAAATTGCATAGACATTTCCTCATATCTCTTACTCCAACCAACACTTGCACACGTATTTCTAATATGGATATTCCTTCATTTCTTTCTTTTCATGCTTTTATCTCACACTGTGACTGATTTTATCAGAGATCACTACTTCAGCAGCGCCGGCTGGGTGAGTGAAACGGAAATCTGTGTAGTTTGGTTAAATCGTCCACAAAACATTTCGGTGGTCAGCATCTGTAAGAGTCCATTGTTTATGTGCGTTGAGGTAAATATAATCGATAAAGAATGAAGTGTACACTAAAAGCTTGCAGACATGCAAAGGTTCGAACAAAAAATGTAAGTGCAGTATCTGTACAATGAATTGCGAACGATAAGGAAATATAACGGAATTTAATTTAGACTAAAAAGGCAAGTAAAGGGTTATCAAATAGTTTTTAGCCAAGCTGAGCTTCATTTATTCTCTAAGTTACTCGCAATAAATTTTTAATTTAGTTCTTTATTGTCCCGCCTTTTCTATGCATTACAGTCCTTATAAAAGGTGGCGCAAAATTAATCACCCTATCGGAAGATGCTATAATTTTTGCAAACGGTTTCGTAAATCAATCATATTTGATAGTAGACAGCTGCGCTTAAGGCCAAAATGCAAATTTCAATCACTCAAAATCATATTTTTTTTTTTGGTATTTAGTAAAAAATATAAAACAAAAATCAAAAACAAACTTGGATGATTGGATTAATTTTATCTAACCAAATTAACTTCGACTTAAAGTTTCAATACTCGGATTGTCTCTAGATAAATGCCGTAGCATTATTTTATTTATCTTTAAATTATAATTAATTTAATTTTAATTCTTTAACGACGCCCCACAAAAATTAGTCTAATGTGGTCAAATTTCAGTTTCTATATCTAATTGGGTATTTGGCCGAGTTCCTCTTCTTGTTTGTAGTGTGCGTCTTTATTTTCCACAAACGGATGGTCCTACAGTTGTATGCCGCCTCCCAATGGCAGATGCTTTTTTATGAAAAACTCTTTCATGGCCGAAACAAACTTCGAGGTTCGCCGAGGTGCGACCGTTTTAGAATTTTTTTTTTTATCTTTTGATGTTTCGTGCTCGGGGTTTTGAACCCATGAACTTGCGATGGATAATCATGCATCAACCCATTCGGCTTCTAGGAAGCTTATTAACGACACCGTTTCGTGCGGTTATTTGGTGTGCGAAGACTGCGCGCAAAGGATCGCCGTACTGTTTAAACCAAATGGCGTCTACAATGGTTAAAATGCCAAATACAGTCAGCGTCAAAATGATAGCACAATCACAAATAAACTAAAAATTTCTTCAATATGTTTGTATTCCTTTTGTTATTCTTTTTGTTTTGCAGTGTAAGAGTTAAATGTGTCCCCTTGCTCATTTTGAGCGGCATAGCGGTAAATATTTTTGAGTTAAACTACCGTTATCTGAAAAATGTGTGAAATCGGTACGTCAAAATGAAGCACATTTGCACAAAATAATTCGTAGTTATTGATGGACAGTCGTTAAATGTGGACAATAATTTTGTTTCGCAAAAAAACCTGTTTATTTTGTACAATAAAGATAAAAATAACATTTATTGATAACAATGGGGCGAGGAACGCAGCTTAACAGTGCAGAAGTGAAAGTGGCTCTAAATTTGCATAAAAACAAAGCAAAAATAAGTGAAATTGCAAAACAATTAAATAGAAGTAATTTCAAATTTATTAAAAGATCCCGAGAATTATGGAAAAGCTCATTCCGGAGGCCGCCCGAAATCAATTACGACTGGACAAGAGCAAGCGATTTTGCGTGTTGCATCCAATTCTGACCTCACTGGCAAGAAAATTGCGGAAGCAGCTGGTGTGGAAACACGTGTACGTAATGCAAAAATCTAAAACTATCCAACGCAAAAAACTTTAAAGGAAGCCATCACTAACAGCGACGCATCGGCAAGAAAGATTACAATTTGCAGAAGAGCACATTAAGTGGAATAAACGTTGGCGGCGTGTTATGTTTACTGACGAAAAAAAGTTCAATTTAGATGGACCGGATGGTTGGGCTTACTATTACCATGACTTGCGGAAGGAGCCTAAGGTTTTGAGCCGTCGCCAATATGGAGGAGGATGTGTCATGATGTGGGCCGGGATTGGTTATCGTGGAAGGAGTGAAATTAAATTTGTACCTTCAAGAATGAACAGCAGAGACTACATAAATTTGATTGGCAACGAAGTTGTAAACCGTGGCCATCATGTTACAAAAGGTTCCCTAATTTTCCAGCCGGATAACGCAGCTGTGCATACAGCAAAAATTGTAAACAATTTTTCAACGAAAAAAACATTAATATTTTGAAGTGGCCCTCCCGATCTTCTATCCTAAACATAATTGATAATTGTTGGGGATCTCTTGCGAGAAAGGTTTACTCCGAAAATCGTCGGTATGATAGTATTGACGAGCTTAAAAGCAGCATTTTAGCATAGTGGACGAGATTCCGCAAAAGTATATAAAGAAGCTATTTAAATCACTTCCAAATCGCATGACTGAAGTCATAAAGAAAAATGGAGGGTCCACTCATTATTAGAATAAGTTTTTTTCTTTATTTATTATTATAATGTGTTTAAAACTCACTGATTCCATAAATGTGCTATATTTTTGACGCAGTACGAAAATAATGTTTTTCACTTTAATGAAGAGCTACTAATTTTGGTTGTCCATAAACACTATTTTTATTTATCATTCGTAACATATGTAATATTAAAAATAAGAAATCAAATCAAAGGGAAAGAGTATAACAGAGTGAATTGGCAGAAGATCTGAGACCTCAGGATTAAGAAAAATAAACAAAGAAGTCCGAGCTATGGCTAATCCCTAGTGTGTTAACCGCCTCATGCTACTAATGAAATTCATCTGGTGGTTAATACCTGGGCTTGTTATATCAGCAGGCGTAGCAAAGGAGGGAGTTTCAAAATGCTTCAATCTTAGCCCCGCGAAAGCAGGATAGCTACAAAGAAGGTGCTGAAATGGCTCCAATTCATCCTCCAAGGTTAGGTTAGGTTAATTGGCTGCCCCAGCTTAGGGCACACATGGACAAATATTGAAAATTCGTCCGTTGTGATGCCATATAGGGGAGAGGAGAAAGGAGAAGAGAAGGAAGAAGGAGCCTTGGTATTAGAGACGATGATGACCATGCATTTTGGGATGACGCCGACGTAATTAGCCGCAACAAGCTACTGATAAACTTCAACAAATTTGTGATATTTATACCCGCTATATCCCGTGGCGTAGCGAAAAAATGAGAGCCCAGATGTCTAAATCTTTGCCAGACGAGAGCAGGGCAGCTGAGAGCAAGGTGTTGGGATGATTCCACTTCGTCTTCAAGACAGCTTCTGCAGAACGGACTTGAGGCAATCCCAACTCGCACCGCATGAACACCTAGCGGACAATGTCCGGTAAGGATACCCACCAGATTCGAGAGCTGGGGCTTTGTTAGCCTTAGGAGTTTCCTCGAGCGTCCCCGATCTTCCCGTGGCCAGAAGGATCTCGCGAACTTGCATGTTTGCGTACTAGCCCAGCGCTCGTTGAGTTGACTCGGGGCCCATCTTTCCAGGAGCATACCACAAGTTCTTAAGGGAACCCCAATCCTCTTATTTCGCGACGACACCGTCTACGTCTATTTATTATTTGATTCCAAAGTGTGTCACATCTTTGAAAAGATAGTTTTGAATACTATATATTTTTCTCCATCAGCATCATCAATTTCTAGAGCTCCAAATTGAAGCATAGGCTTACATTTTTCTCTATGGGACAGTTGCAAACTTACTATTTTCCTGAGCCAGTTTAAAGTGTACCCAAAAAAATCGAGAGCTAAGGCTTTGTTAGCATCAGAAGCTCGTTTGGGGAAATCGGGTTCACACGTGGCGAGAAGTGTCTCGCAATTAAGTAATTTGTGGACTTCGCCAGCGTTTCCTGAGTTCTCGCACAGCTCACCTTTCCAGAAGTACTCCACAGATAGTCAAGGAGGTCCCAATCCTTTAATTCACCTTACAAACACCCAGTCTAGTTAGTTCATCCGCCTAGTAGTTTCTCACAATTCCCCGGTTACTCCTGTTGCCAAGTATCCAAATGGGCTGAGTTTAAAGAACTCGGACGCATTCGAAAGAAAAGCTACGCATTTCTCAACCAGTTTTGAGTGCAGGGTTCTTAATGCCGCTAAGTTCTCTGATTAAATGTTGACAGTTGGTGCACAAGTCAGCAGCCAGTTTTCTGCTTCTTGATTGCCGGTACCTCTGCTCGGGATACAATACAGTGGTTCAGTACCCTGAACTTGAGTTTGATGCGAGCTCCTTACATAATTCTCCTACACCTACCTTTCGAACCAACTTCGAGTAGCTCACCAGGCTTTGTAAGCACAATCTGTACTCCCTCCATTCTTCCTTTGAGGGAATGTGAACGGAGAATTTACGTTTCGTACCGGACAATCAGTCAAGAGGGCGGTGAATTCAAAGTTTATATGCAGGCAACGTTCACTAATGGCTCCAATGGTGACTTTTTGCTCATTTTCGAAAAAAAAGGAAAAAATGGTCCAATGACCCAGTTCAGTCACTCGTTTTAGATGCTTTAGATTCTGCAAGACGTGTGGATTTGCCTACCCTCCAACGCGACAATTCTGTTTGAAAATGAACTTCCTCCGAAAAGATGGTTTTATGGTATGAATGCTTCACTTCAACTATGCGTTCTTCAGACCATTTGCTCCCGCGACAAGCAACACATTTTTTGGCTATGTAAATAAGCGTGTGTCTTGATGTTGTTCCACAAATGGAATGAGAAGCTATTTAGGAGCAGAAATATACTCGAAGGTTTGCCATTGCCAGCCGTGGGTCGACCGCTATTAGAAGACTTTTTCTATCAATTGACGTTGACGAGATTTCAAACCTCTGCACTTACGAATGGTAGTCACATTACTCAGCTATTCGGCTTCGGCGGCTGAAGCTGTTTTAGTTGAAAGCCAAAAAGTCGATAGTTAGATGCTCTCGAATATTACTCAAACTTGAAGTCTCGGCACAAAGACAAGGAACAATCTGATCAAGCCAAAAGACGGGAGCCGAAAGTTTAAATGCATAACTCAGTAAAGAAGAAGCCAAGAAGCCATACAAAATCAGCTACCAAATGATTTGAAGCAACGCAACGTCGATAGGTAATTTTATTCTAATATGAGTATTAAAAATCAATAAAAGTTATAATGAAGCCCACTCAACTGGGCAAACGGCATCCAATGTTGTGTGGCTTGTGATCCTGCAAGGATGTGGTATATCACGAGCTATTTTAATCTGGCGAAATTTGTACACGGCACCGCAGCTTTTCCGCAGTTGAGCTCACATTTAGTGTCCTTGTCATAACAAACTGTTAGTTTCGGTCTTAAAGCTGCTCCGCAAATGGCAAATTTCATAAGAAATTCTTATCGTCCATAATTTGTTGGACAGTTACTGTACCAGTTTGTGCATTAAGTAGTTTTAGAACCACTCAATCTTCAGTGTAATTTATCACAATATATTGCCACCGTTGCTTATCCCGGCGATTTCTTTTATTTATTACTTGAATTTTTGCTGCATTCCAATCGACTAATCTTACACGCTTGACAATGTTCGTGACCACTGTGCAGACGCATCGCGTGAGCGGCGATGGACGCGGTTGGGTGGATACCATTTCGGTGCCATTGTTTGCAGCGAATGCAACGTCCTATGTTGCCATATCGCCATTGCGTGACGGCACTTCCGGTAAGTTGAAACTATGTAGCAGCACAAGAGCGCTGTTTTTTTTTCACACTCACATAGTACATGAAAACACACTCACAATTTTCGCCACATTTATTTGCGCCAAAAGAAATTGACCAAAATTTGATTTATTTACATCGACAAGGCTACTTCCGGCACATTGTACACGTGCATGTGGCCAAAAAGCGTGTGCTGCCACTAACACATGGACAATACGAGGTGAATGAGTTGCTACATTGGGACCAACTGAATAATTGGATGTAAGTACCTACTCAATTTCAACTGCTCAATTACCACCTTCACTTTTACGCTACTCAAACTCTGCATCCTTCGACAGCTACTTTCTTGGCACACCGGAACGCCTACCGGGGCAACAGCACCTGTATCGCGTGTCCGCTTTGCCGCCGCGTCACGGCTCACCGCTCCAGCTGCCCGATTGTCTAACGTGCCCCATGCAATTGCGTAGTAGCAGCCATGGCGCCGAAGTGCATACGAAACCGCCACCAAAATTAGTGACCGCCTGGGACGATGACTGGGAGGACTCCGAAGAGCGTCACACTTTGCCACCACCAACGCTCACACCGGAACACAAACGTCCGAAGGCATCACAGCTCCATAACGACGCCAATGAATGTCTCTATCATACAGCCAAATTTCCATGGGTACTTGAAGCGCGTTATGTGCTTATTGAATGTCTGGGTCCAGTGATACCCACATCCAGTGTTTATGCGCTAGCTGGCGTTTATGGCGGAATGAACGATAAGAAAGCCATACCAGAGAAATCTGTAGGAATGGAATTGCTCGTGACAATACAAAACAACACGCGTCTGAAGGAGAAAATGTTACGCACAGCTCTGCCGCAGGTGAAAACATTCCCAGTCATGATATCGGGGGGTTACCATGCCCAGGTGCGTCTCTACCTGCCGCCAGTGTTACGCGAGGATGAGATCACGCGTTACCCTACGATTTTGCATGTATACTCCGGTCCGGGCACGCAATTGGTGACGGAGAAATGGCACATCGATTGGAATACTTATTTGTCGGGGACGAAGGATTACATTGTGATTGAAATCGATGGGCGTGGTTCGTCGGGACAGGGCTATCAATTGCTACATGAGATCTACAAGCGACTCGGCTCCGTTGAGGTGTCCGATCAACTGGAAGTGAGTGAATATCTGCGTGATAATCTGCATTTCATCGACGGACGTCGCATGGGTGTTTGGGGTTGGAGTTATGGCGGTTATACAGCCGCACTCGCGCTTGCCGGTACACAATCGATATTTCAGTGTGGCATAAGTGTATCGCCGGTGACGAATTGGAAACTTTATGGTAAGATATTTTAACATGGAAAATAAGAAAGTATAATTCAGAGCCTGTTCAGAGGAGTTCACAAGAGGAAATCAGAGTAATATTTATAGGGTTTATTTCTACCTGACTTCAGAGCATTTAAGTGTATTTTGGGAATTTCGTCAATAAACTGATTTTAAAGTAATTCGATTTACACTCACAACGGACCCATTCCGTGGTCTAAGTGGCATCGTTGTCTCTATGTGCGATGCGGCTGCCAAACCTACCTACACTGTGAAAACCTAGTCAAAGAAAACTCTTGTTAACTAAGAGGCCAAATTTCCTTTTAGAATTCTTGCGATAGAACTTTGAGCTTATCTTCAACTTAATAGTCTAGCGATTTCACTCCACAATTCTGTACCGCAAAATAGTTTAAGATGTGCAGTATGCATGGATCTCATATTCATCGACGCTGCCCTTGATTTAGTAGATTAAATCATAAGGGTAAGTTTTGAATTTTACTTCAGTTCTAAAAAGCATCCACGGTTAAAAAAAACGGTGGGGAAGGAAACTTCTCTGCACCTTTACATCATCTGAAAACTCCGTCATTGAGTAGTAATATAATTTGTCCTGTTTTAGCAGTTTAGGGTGTAAAAGATCACTGTAATATAAGAAGTTCATGTACAGAGTAGAGTAGGGAGCATAAGAGACTAATGACTACTCGATGTTTTTCATAGGAACTAAATTGTCTCAAACTTAACTGAATACTTCTCTAGATTTCCCGTTGCAAATTGATGATCTTGGCATTATTGCGTGTATTTTTCTTTATCTATTTCCATCGACAAGTAGTCCTTTTAGAAAACTCTGCCTTTTCCTAAGCACTTAGCATGAAAAATTGCTATCTTTGGGCTGTGAAGTGATCAGAGACACCTCATCAAAAACACTCGAAGTTATGTTAAGTCTCAGGGCATGGACAGTTTCCGATTAGACACGCACCACCATTGAGAGTTTGTCACTGCTACCCCCAGGAGGCTGTCGACCATTCAACTTTGCATGATAGAATTATATTCCAGAGCTTGCTTAGCTGATCAGAAGTCTCTATATCTAAGAGCAGACCACAGGTAGCTAAACAAACCCACCACCCTGTTTGTATGGAAAAAACATGTCACGTAAGCCCAACTGGTGATAGCAGAGGAAGAGAAAAGCCTCCTCTACGTTGGAAAGTTCAGGTGGAGAAGAACTGGGTTCGCTTTGTGCGTCTCACTCATTCCGGTTAGCACGAGAAAGAAACGACTGGTGCGCTTTGTGAAAGTGGACTGAAATCGCTTAAGCGGTTATTACGCCAATCATGGAGAAAAAGAATGCTCTTCTGGCCTATTACCCATACACAATTTTTAGGGAAATATTCAGACTCGACAGAAATAAAAGTCAGCATTCGCTTACTGGTATCCGGCACACCATGGGCAAGCCTTGATCGCCGCCTAGCTACCAGATGCACTTTTGTGTATCTACAAAACATTCTTCCACCTAACTTTCTGTTCAATTTGAAGCCATCCACACGCAGGTTCCCTACGTCATGTTTTTGGATAATTGCTCCACATCTATTCCCTTCTGGAGGCATTGTGGGTGGCGAGGGATCAACTTAGTCCCCATAAACTATCTTTATCGCAAGACCCCACTTTTTACAAGACAGCTGATGCTTTCTTAATCCTCTACTTGGTTTTGAATTTCCACAACTGTTTTCTGTCAAGATCAGATTCAAGTACTTTACCTTGTCATAGAGCTCTAGCGGAGCACGCCTCATAGAGGAGCGTTGCGCTCTGGAGATCTTATATTTTTGCTCAAAAATAGCACGAGCTCTAACTTCCAATGTTTTACAGATATGCCTTAAAATTATTTTATTTTTCTATTCCCTCTTCTCCCTTCGACAGATTCCACTTATGCTGAACGCTACTTGAGCTTCCCGAATGTGACTGATAACTACAAAGGCTACGAGGAGGGTGACCTTTCGAAGTATGTCGATAATCTGCGCGATCGTCAATTCCTATTGGTGCACGGCACCGCCGATGACAATGTGCACGTGCAACAATCTATGGTGTTGGCACGTGCGCTCACCAACAAAGGTGTACTCTATAAGCAACAAATTTACCCTGATGAAGGACACAGTCTGGCGGGCGTTAAAAGGCATCTCTATCGCTCAATGACGAGTTTCTTCGAGGATTGCTTTAAAAAGCTGGTAAGTCGGAAGTGCTAATTTTCTTGGATCTTTATAAAATATTGTAGTTTTCCATCAAACTTTGCTTTAGTTATGATGCGCCAATAGTTTTTTTATACATACAAAAATAAATTCGGTTTTTGGCAACTTTTTCACAAATTTACATATCACAAATTTATTGCGAATTTTCTTAAAGAGCAAATACTTATTCTCTAACACTTTGAATTAATATTCTTTCTCCCTCTTTCTTAACACTCTACTACTTTCATTAAATTTGTCTTTTCGTCCGTATTTGTTTTTAACTTTATCTACTTGCCTTTCACATTTTTATATACACAAAAATCAATTGGTGCACGTTGTTTATTTAAAATTTTTTTTAAAATTTTTTTTTTTAATTATTATAATTTTTTTTTGGAAATAAACTCTACTCACATTTATTTCTCCTCAACAATCGTTCCACCAACACCAACCAAACCCAGCTTGAGCAACAACTGAGCAACCAAACCGATTCCGCGGATTTCTTAGACTTCCACAGTCTTTATGTAAATATATAAGCGTAAATTTATTGAAGCTTCGGGAATGCGAGTGTGTTCAAAATTTCGGATATATAACTCCATTCCACTCACTAGATGCTTTCGCAGCAAATGCAAGTGGCTTCGTGAAAATTCAGTATTTAAGGTATTCAAAATTAAATCAGCGCTCATTTATTAATAAATGTCTCGTACTTGATGTTTTTGGTGTCAATCGATGTGTGTGTGTGTTTTTTTATGTTATACATACTTATATATGTATGCTTAAATGTGATTTACTGCGCTTAAATGTACGCACATATGTCTGTTGGTACACATTTGGCAAGAATATGGTTTTCAAAGTGTTTTTCAGCTGCCAAGTGAGGTCTAAATAATTTCATTTTTTAAGCTAGCGCAGAGCGTCTTTGCAAACTTTAATGGAGCATTTTGGGAAAATTGAAAGCAGGAAAGGCAATAAGTGAAAAATAGTTGAATTTAATTTACGATAGCTAAAATTTGTCTGAGAGTGACGCGCCAAGTTTTATTTTGTGTGTGGTTGAAAATCATCTTAAGGGGTTAGTGGTAGTCAGAGACCCGAAAAAATTATGATTATAAATAATTTTTTTTTCTGCTAGTCAATTGCTTTAATTTACAAAAATAAAAACCTAGCATTATACATTATGTTTCAACTTGACTTAAGCAAAATTTCAGAAAAAAAAATTATTAATTGTAAAAGTTGTCGCTGTTTGTGTGGAGCTCGTTTCTCTAAAAGTCCCTTGCAGTGATCATCACAAGTCCTTGGAGATTCACCTAAAATCAATCGGACAAGAGAAATTAGTTTTATTAATAGATAATTTTATGCCTGAACAAAGCTGTTTTTTCAAAATTAACTATTCGACGGTCTCAGGAAATATTTTTCAGGTTTCGAGAAGAAATCGACAATTAATTGTTTAAAAAAAAAAATCGAAATTTTTGAGATAAAAAAATCAAAATTTTTGGAAAAAAATCAAAATTTTGAGAAAAAAAAATTCAAAATTTTTGAAAAACTAAATTCAAAATTTTTGAAAAAAAAATCGAAAAAAAATCCTTCGATCAGACACGGGTTTTTATGTTCTTCAAAAGCAATCTAAATTTTAGTGAAATCTACCAAGCGGTTTTTAAGTTGCACTTATCACCAGTTCAAACAACATTGTTTTGAGAAAAACGCATTTAAGGTTTAGCTACTTGCTCGCGAACGCTCCGGAGCGCTCGAGCGCCCTTTGTTATTTGTTGAATAACTCGAAAAGTACTTTTCGGATTCAGTTCAAATTTTCACACAATATTTTTAAGATATTTTACTTGAAGAAAATGCAAAAACAAAAAAATCTAATTTTTTGAAAATTCTGACTACCCCTAACCCCTTAAGCGAGGAACGCCCTAGTACGTCAACATTTGACTAGTTTTGACTATTTTCGTTTTTATTTTTTTTTACTGTTTATTATTTTCTTATAAAAGTATAGCCCACTGATAGCCTAATAAAAACATATAAATTAAATTTCCAAATTTTATAAATAAAGTAGAAAAATTCCACAAGCTTTCCATCCCATTTCCACTTTTATTTACTAGAATTTCTAGAAAGATTCTTGGTACGCAATTTTATAGCTTAATAAATTTTAGTATAAAAAAGTGCAAATTTCAAGTTGCTACAGAATCGAGCTCAGCGTGAAAGTTATTAAAAATCAAAGAAAATTTTGCGCGACTTCAAACCTGCACTAAAATTTTGTGGGCTTTAAAACTGCATACCGAAAATCTTTCATAGAATTTTAACTAAAAACCGTGGAATGGCGCTGTAAAAATTTTATAGAATTTTTCCAATTTTTGTGTAATTTAATAATTTACCAAATTTATTTAAAAACTTTTGATTAAAAATTTTGAAATGTTGGTAATTATTTTTTGTATTTTTTTTAATAGTTTTGCAATTTCACTTCTCAATTCTGTATCGCAAAATAATTGAAGTGGTACTGTGTCCATGGACCTCATATTAATCTACACTGTCCTCGATTTAAGTAGGTCAGATTATAACGGTGATTTTTTCAGCACTCAGGGGCATAGCTGTACTTATAAATATTGAAAGCAGGGCAAGTTTGTTAGGCGGAAAAGAGTGTTAGAAAAGCTGATTAGAGAAGATCGCAAGAGACCAGTGAAGCGTTTTTTAAGCACCTCGCGGCCAGACGAAGTACTTGTATAACTGCATTTTTAAGGAGCAGTAAAAGTAGAGGCATGTGGAATAAATTATAATTTAGTAAAATTAAAATTGAATTAAAATATATAATTAAAATTTAAAATAATAAGCAGAACAAAATTAAAAATAATAAAAAAATAAAATATAATAGACAAAAAAAAAAACATTTTTTTTTTGCCAAAAATGGTACTTTTTTATTAAGGCGGAAAACCACAGTGAAAGCGTGAAAATTAAGTGATTTTCATGATTTTTTTTTTATAAGTACGGAAATTATTTGAGGATCGGACAAATTATAATTTATTAAACATATATTCAACTATACTTACATAAAAAACTGCTGCACCCTGGTAGCCATGATACAGCGGTGAAAAATCATCTGAAAGCAAAAAAATTCTTAACGGCTATCGTCGTACGTGGCGGTTTTTTTATTTATTTATTTTTATTTATTTTTTTTTTTTTTTGAGAAAATGGTGCAGGTAGAAAAATGAAAAAATCTTTACACGAAACCCAGACGAAGAAATTTTTTAAATAAAAGCTGATAAGATATACAAAAGAAATATAAAAAAAATTAAGGCAATTAAAGATACGAATGCCAGCACATCAAATCTCTTTTCAACTCTACAACTTAGGCTGTACTAGCGATTAACGAGATCGGTTTCAGATCGTATGGGACTTACAAAATTCCAATTCTTCGATAAAAATTTAGAATAGCGAACCTAATATTGGCATGCGATTATTTCCAATGAATGTTATGAGAACTTTTTCGAATATTTCTTTATAAACTTTTTTAAACTTAGTTTTTTCTTAAGCTATGCTTAAATGTTGTTTAATGTCGTACTATGAATTAATTAAGGGTCTGTGTGACCTTAAAAAGCTCCGTTTTTTTTTTGAAGGTATATAAACATACAAACATAAATACACATTCCTATTTGAAACTGAAATTTTGCTTTATATATAAAATAATTTAAAGCTTCCATGAAGTAATACAAATAATACAGGGTGTTTCAAGAAAGGCATTTTATTTTAAATTGTTATATATTTTCATGATTCAAAGTGAAAAATTAATCTGAAATTACAAATGTAAGGAGTTCAACATACTTGCCTTCAATCAGGTCAAAATGGAAATTTCGTTATCGATCTCCTCCTCCAATTTAAGGTGAGCGCAAACAGCCCTCAGCGCTCTTGCATTACTTCAGATGAAATCTTCATTAGTCCCAGTGTGCCTAGAGAGATTAAATTCAACAAATATGCATGAGCAGCTTCAGCTTCTTTGAATCCCTATTCACTAAGGCATCAACGGTAATAAGGCGCTTAATAGAGTAAACGAACGAAGCTGCTGTAACTTCTCCCTTTCCAACGAAGGAAAAATATAAAACTAAATATGTATAAACATAGGAAAGCGAAGAAGAAGCTTAAAAAATTGTGCGATGATATGAAGGAAAGTCCCTACTGCGAAGCATGGTAGGTGGCTCTTCACTCTGACACTCCCCAAGT
The DNA here is from genome assembly GCA_037575425.1 of Anastrepha fraterculus. Lineage (NCBI taxonomy): Eukaryota > Metazoa > Arthropoda > Insecta > Diptera > Tephritidae > Anastrepha > Anastrepha fraterculus. Next base: position 68,835 of record JAYXIM010040716.1, read on the forward strand.
AGCACTAAAGCGCCATTTTGATAGCATTATGAGACCTCCAGATATCTACAGCCAGCCAGGGCTGTTGATGAATGGAGAAGATTGATGAGATTTTATTGGCACACCGCCCCAGGCTGGCGAAGAAAAGAATACCCTTAATCGTCTGGTTGCCAAACCCAAGTATGTACAGAGAAAGTGCTCAGCAGTCTTCTTTTTTGAAAAGTCCCCACAGCTTCTGCAATGGAGGTTAAATGGTAGATCTAACTTTTCCGTCTAATGACTGGTAAACACTGCCCCGAGTTTGGAAATTTAATGGTATGGAGTCCCTAGGACTTTCTGAGTCCTCTGTCTATTGTACTGGTACTAAAGGGCTTTCGAAATAGCACACGAAGAAATGGAGCTCCATCTCTTCTGAGAAATAAGTTGTGCAACTCTCCTTTAAAAACAGTCAGGGGGAAGCCGATGACCAGGTAAAAAGTCTCTGAGATCAATCAGGAACATCCATTCTTACAAATCACTATTGACCGTGAAGTCATCTGCACAGGTACGCGATATAGTCGACCAACTGGCTTGTGCGTCTCAATTCCAGTTATATCCACAAGCATGTTGCTTGATTAGGATATCATACCGAGAAGACGGTTCATATTCACTACAACAAAAGTGTCGTATATGGGGCTCTTGCAACCAGAACAGCCACTCCACATATAGTGGATGGTAGTTTGCCCCAGTTTTGGTGTTTGTTTTTTTGGTAGACTAAAATGTTTAGCACGCTTAAGTGCGCAGTGGGTACTTTGGGTGGGTACTACACCTTTTCTACTTGTCATAAGTGGTGAAACAACTGCCTCATGGCGAAGCATTCGCGAACCTGGTGTGTCCCACCCTCTTCGGAAGCGCTGAGTGGAGTCATCAAATGCAGCGTGACTTAAGGTCATAGTGGTGTAGGGCTAGCGAGATCATTTTTGAGCACCAGCGTGCACTTTTTTCGCCTAAAAGATAACTCTTTTTAAATGCAGCTCATCTAAGCAAACCGCATGCTGAAACACCCTGTATTATGGACATTTTTTTTATATCTACAAGCTTTTAGTTTAGCTGGCTTTATCTACTAACCTCGTCAACCACTTATTTTATCTGTTTCACTAACCTGCAATACTTTCAGTGTCATACTAATTTTTGTACGCCTAAATTTATGCTTGTTTATTTTATGTTTTTGCTGCCTGTGCACACGAAAGCGCTTTATACTCAAACAAGCTCTTTTGAATAAATATTTTTTATTGTACTATTTCAAAAAAAATTACATTTTTGTATTTATTTACATTTAAATTAATTCTAAGTTATATTTAAATTATATAACATCTCCGTTGTTACTCTTTTCACCGCAGGTACCGCCCGAATCAAAAGCTGGCCTTGGAAACGGTGGTGGTAGTGATATACAACAGCAATAAAGTTACGAATATGCTTTAGTATTGGTTAATTTAAATTGAATGCAGTGACGCCTGAAATTATGCTCAAATTCGTAATATTTTTTATTATTACAATTTTTTTTTCTGTTTTTTCTGATAAATAGAAATTTGAAATCAAAATTACTTGCAATAATACAAACAAGCCGAGAATTACAAATTTTAAATGGTTGTGAACTAAACACAAAAGCAACAACAACTAAATGCCCGAGCGCCAAAACGTAGTCTATACTCGTGCCGAAGCGAAAAAGATAAATAAAATCAACACTGTTTGCTGTGACCAAAATTTATATATTTTTTGAACGCAACAAAGTTAGAAAAAATAAAAATAAATAAATAATTAAAAAATAAAAGTTTTGAAACAAAAAAGTACAATCAGAAAATCAAACAAAGTCCATGCAGAGAACCGAAAATCAAAGCGTAATCAAGTGAAACTGACTTAAGTTAAAGAATTCGCCGAATTAGATTCGAAGCACCGAATTCGAAAATTATGCCCAAAACCACAAATGCAATAGACCAAATAAATCGCATACAAAATGAAAGCGAAAGCTAAAATTCAAAAATGAAATGTAAGCTAAAATGGGAATAAAATAGCAGCCCATTTTAAAAGGTAGAAATAATGAAAATAGAAAACCGCCCGATCATGTATCGCGAATGCTAATCTCATTTTCGTGTGAATGGCAAATGGCACACAATTAACGATTGCATACTTTCTGCCACTACCCACCAGTGTTGAGCTAATTGGTAAAGCAACAGCAAAAGCAACAATTAGCCGCTTGTTCATTGCCACCCCTTTAATGTGCTACACAGAAGGGCTAATTATTTTATATTCTCACGCGAATGTGACTGGCATGCGAGATGCATAATTCGGTTGCTAAAAACCCCCTCGTATTGAGTAAGGCAATTACAAATTTCTTTTGCTTATCATGGCAGTAACGCGTTTCCTTAATTTTCTTTTTAGAAAATTTGCATAAGGCAAGAAATCGTATTTTTTAATAAAAACTCGAAGATAATTAGTATTTTAAGTGTTGAATTAAGAATTGTGTAAATTTTAAAAATTGAGCAAATAGCATAAAAAGTACATTTCTAAAGTAGTAGTGAAAATATTGAATACTAGATATTTAAAAGTTTTAAATGAAAAACTGAAGTTTAAAAATAATATTATCTTTAGTAATAAAATATAAAATTTAAAATAGCGAAAATAAAAAAAATTTATTAAAAAAATTAATTAATAAAAAAATTAATTATTAAAAAAAATTAGTTAAAAAAATTAATTATTAAAAAAAGTAATTATTAAAGCAAAATTATTTAAATTAAAATTCAGCAAATGCAATTGACTCAAAAAGTTAAGTTACACGAAAGGAAAGCTCAAAATTAGCTGCGATATTAAGATTGAAAATATACATACACGCATACATACATACATATATGTATGTATATAGACACCTATACACTGTATGCATACATACATACAAATATTATATAAATTTAGCTACAATAATAATACATAAAAAGGCATTAGTTGAGAATTAAGCGCTTGAGTTTTGGAATTTCGCATGTATTTATGTGTGTGTAAGTAGGTAGCGCGCTTTTTTCTACTGTCGCATTTAGCGCTTGAATTTAATTAGTGGTAAAAGCTTATGTGCTTTACCAGCAAGTAACGCCCAAAAGTATGCAATTATCAGAATATTAGTATGGTTAAATATTTTAGATATTTTAGAAATTCATTATATGAATTTTCAATTTTACAAAATTTATTTCGAGTTGTAGCAAAAGCTTGCGGTTAGTGAGAGAACTATTTCTTTTGTAATTTTACGCAAAAAAGTATGCAATTTTTAATATGGGCACTTATAACTAATCTCTACGGTCTTCCTCTGCGTCGGCTCCCTTGGACTTCGCCCTCGAACACCTTCTTTGCTGGAGCTTCTTCATCCATACGCACGACATGCCCTAGCCAACGCAGGCGTTGGATGGCGATGAGTTGAACTACGTCAATGTCGGCGTAGAGCTCATACAGCTCGTGGTTCATTTTTGAACGGTAGTCTTCGCCAACGCGCACAGGACCGAAGATCTTACGAAGAACTTTTCTCTCGAACACCCCAAGAGCGGCTGCATCGCTTTGTGACACTACCCATGCCTCTGCACCATAAAGCAACACTGGTATGATGAGCGTCTTGTAAAGTGTCAGTTTGGTCATGCGAGAGAGGGCTCGACTACTCAATTGCTTACTTAGCCGCTAGTAACACCTATTAGCAAGAGTGATTCTCCGTTTGATCTCCAGGCTGATATCGTTTTTGCTGTTAACGGCTGTGCCAAGATAAATTAATTCTGGCACAACTTCGAAAGTATAGTTGTCCGCAATGACGTGCGTTTCTACACGCCGTGTGTTCCGCGTTGTAGCCAGCATATACTTCGTTTTACCCTCGTCCAGACCCACTCGTGATGAGTCCTTTTCGATAGCAGAAAACGCAGCGGTGACATCTCGCTTACAGCGACCGATAATGTCAATGTCATCGGCGTACGCAAGGAGCTGGACGCATTTGTAGAAATTAGTGCCGTTACGATGAACACCTGCTTTTCGGAGCACCCCTTCCATCACGAAGTTAAAGAGGTTGCATGACAGTGGATCGCCTTGTCCGCTAAAACCTCGAACGGTATTGAATGGCTCGGAGAGGTTATTTCCTACCTTGACGGAGCTGGTTGTGTTGCTCAACGTCATTCTGCAAAGCCGTATGAGCTTCGCTGGTATACCGAACTCAGACATAGTGGCGTACAGGCAATCCCTTATCGGGCTATCGAACGCAGCTTTATAGTCGACAAAGAGATGATGGGTGTCGATTTGCTTTTCATGGGGCTTGGGATTTGGCGTAATGTGAAAATCTGGTCGATGGTGGACTTACCACGTCTGAAGCCGCACTGATAAGGGCCGACCAGTGTGTTGGCAAACGACTTAAGTCTTCCACATAGGACGCTCTTCAACCGCTCAGTGATAAAAGTACCATTGGAATATCTTTGGCCACGAGTAAACTAAGAACGAAAACCAACATTTTCCAAGAGGTCAATAGGTCATGGAGAGATGAAGATACATGTGTAACAGCTAGGCTACTATGGCCGCAAATAAACAAGAAAAGAACAAAGGAATTGCTTAGCCTCTCAAGAGTTGATAGCTCAAAGGTCGTGGCTTGTTTAACCAGTTACTGGCTATTTGGCAGGCATTCCTCGAGACTAAGAAGCGGAAGAAACAGTTGAGCCCTGCCTCTGCAATTGTCCAACTCTAGCTAAAATTATTCTCTTACAGAGCTGTCTGGCGTGGGGTTGGGATCAATACTACGCTTCATAAGAGCCACAAAATGATTCCACGAAGGAAGGTAGAGGAGTTCCCCGTGTAGCACAGCGGTATCACAACGGACCTGTAGGTCTAAGTGAGTTGGTCGTGCAGACCGACTACCAGGATAAACTAACCTAACCTAACTAATCTCTCATATTTAGTTTAATTTATTTGAAACCAATAAATGATTTAAAAATTACAACGAGGCATAGAAAATCTAGCGGCTACGCCTAAAAAACATACAGGGGTCTGCATTTTCATGAGTGCTCTTTATCAAATGAACTGTTCTTTGCATAAAGGGGCTACTAAGCTGGCGCCCAAGAGAAAGAAAATATATGCAACTATTTTTTTTCCTTGTTCACTCCTCTCGGGAGCATGGGGTCTCGACAAGACTTGCCTTGCGTTGGTTTCGTTAAACTATTTGATTTCTGACAGGGTAGATGATTAGCCTGCCGCTGTCAGTCCTAAGTAGTGGGAATGTCCATCTGTCGTTGCTTGGGAACAACGCCTTCTTACTGCTTAGAGCGCCATCTGTGTTTCACATTTTTCTGCCAGAAGGATCACACCGATGGTTGAGGACTACGCTTAAGTGGTGTTTCTGCGCTACTACCGCGGCTGCACGCTTCCTCTTGCTGACGCCACTGATGCAATGTGTAACTGTGGGTTTTTCTTTGTTTTTGCTTATTTTAGCAGCCACAATGCAAATAATGCGCTGACTATTGTGCGGAAGTAAGGATGGAAAGGATAAGTTTTTGGGTTTGAGGAATGAGTTTTTGAAGTGAAACTTCTTAGGCGTCGATGGACGAGCGAGAATGGAGAGTAAAATTTCACGGCCATGTAACGTTTTGGGCATATTCGTTACGCGAGCGAGAAAAAAGATATAACGTAAAGGAAAAGGAGAGAGAGAGCTATACGTTATATATATCTTAGCTGCACTTTAGGCTATTTTTCCTGATTTTTCCTTGTGGTTGATAATTTCTAGTGAGAAATAACATTGCCTACTTTTTGGCGCTTGTTTGTAGGTGCAAACTTGTAGGAAATATATTTTAGTGCTTACTTTTTGGCATTATATTTCCTTGGTGCCTACTGTTTGAAGCGTTTTTTGGTCCCAATTTTTGGCGTTTTTTTTTAGTGCCTACTTTTTGGCGCTTAATTAGGAGTTGCCCGCCAATCGATTTCCAAGCGATTGCAAGCTTTGGAAATGATTCAGAAACTGGTGACTTAGGTTTCTTATGAGTCAAAACGCTCGGCCTCACGTTGCCAAGCCCGTTGAAACCTACCTGGAAACACTGAAATGGGAAATCCTACACCACCCGCTATATCTTCCAGATATGGCGCCGTCCGATTATCACCTGTTCCGATCGATGGCGCATGGCCTAGCTGACCAGCAGTTCCATTCATATGAAGACATCAAAAAATGGCTTGATCCGTGGATAGCCTCAAAAGATAAACAGTTTTACCGCAACGGTATACGAGGTCTACCAGAAAGATGGGTAAAAGTAGTAGCCAGCGATGGGCAATACCTTCCATGATTCACTGGCAACCATTTTCTCAGAATAAAGTTGTGTTTTCATCAAAAAAAAACAGCGAGAACTTAGTTGCGCACCTAATAAAAATAATTAAAATGTTTAAACTTTTAATGAAAATTTTTCAAGTTCTTATTGATTCTGTACAAAGTTTGAAACTTTAATTTATATGGTATTTGTTGTGGCATGAACTACATTTTTATAAAGTACTAATGAAAAAAAATAATAAATAAAAAAATAAAAAATAATAAATTTTATTTAAAAAAATTTAAATTTTTATTTAAAAATAATAATAAAAATATATAAAAATATTGCAATGCGCCTAGATGTCTGCAAGTAGTTTCCCATAAGTTTTTAAGTAGTTTAGTTTAGTTTTTAAGTGTTTTGCGGCATAAATCGTTTCACACCTCTGCTATAAAGCAAAACATAAGGCTATCTTTCACCAGCCACCTACCGAAATGAACCCTAAAATGTTGAAAATTTAATAAAAACCTTTCTTGACGCGAGTAGATATGCCAGAATCTACAATGTTACAGTGACAGTGAAAACTTTTCGTATTAAAATTGATTTTCGTTATTAAATCCAGCTATCACATTTAGAAGAGACTTGCACAGACAAATTTCATATATTTAACCTTTTCGGTGGCATTGTCAGAGGATTATTTACAATTACAATTAAACTGACTCGCGCCCAATGGATGTGACGTTGAAAAGTAAAGCCTTTAAAGCCGCGTAATAAACGCAATAATAATTCAAAATAATTAATGAAAGCTGCACGCGCACCCGCGCCCACTTCTCACCACTTCCCTGTGCCGTAATTATGTAAGCCACTCACTGTTGCGCCCAGGCGTAGCCCCCCACCAGATGCACCTACGCCCGGCGTTAATAACATAAATGCAAAAGCGTGAAAAATTGGATTAATGTGTGAGTGTTTTTTCGAGCCAACAAACAAAGCGAACAAAAGAAAAGAAGGGGCGGCATTTGAAAACGGTGATGACAGTTAATTAAAAGAAGTACACTTTCTTTTGAGCGAATGAACAAAAGCCAAATGAGAACGAATAAAACAGCAAACGGAAAAGGCCAAACGCGAGACACAAAGTACAAATTTTCGGAAGCTTGCTTTTAGGCGCGCATTAACGGAAATGTTGCGTACATATACAAACAAAGGCCAATTATTATGCGAATTCTCACACTTGCACATGCAAATTTTTTTTTTTTTTTTTTTTGCGCGCGTGAAACTTTTATCGCGCAGATGCATACCTACATTTGGATTTAATAAATTTTAGTGCTTGCATATGTATGTATGTATATGTATGCTATGATTTCCGGCGTACAATTTGAAATATACCAAAGTGGCGTGCGAAAAGTGCACAGGGAAGGTGTTGAAAACGCGCGGAAATGCAGTGAAATGGCGTGGAATTTTTTTATGCGACATTCAATGTAGGTGTGGTAAAGTGTTAACACTCGCACTGATACATTTCAGTGTGTAGGCATCTGTATATTTTATGCTTGGCAACAGCCGCAATGTTAATAAATTTATGCTTGACATTTTTATTATGCGTATTCGCAAATAAATTTCGCATTAAATAAATCCTTTTCTACTTGTGTGTACTCGTGTTCATGTATGCAAATAAGCATATGTACACTCATGGTCATTAAAATACGTACACCCCACACTCATATGGAAAATGCAGGTAACAGATATTCATTTGTGTGTGGTTTTTCTTCTTCCACACTTTTATTTATTTACTCGTTTAGTAAAGCTATAAATACAATGTTTCTTACAGACTACAAAGAATTGACAGCTTGTAAGAATTATATATAACACATGGACTGAAAAGTCCCGGACCTAACAAAGAAAACACCGTTTTTTATTCAAAATTAGCTTTATTCAGCAACGTAATTTCCATCAAGAACAAAGCAACCATTCCAGCTCAGCTCTAACATTTCAATACCACTTTTGTAGGACGATTTATCTTTTGCCTCAAAGTATTTCCATGTACATACGAGGAATGCTGCTGAAGTGATGGTCCTTGGCAGATGTAACATCCGGTCGTTCCAGTTACGTAGCGACCAATTGTCTTACCGGAACGTAGAACTTTTGTAGAACGATTTATCTTTTGCCTCAAAATCCTCGAAGGCGTCAGTTTCAGCGATAACCTCTTCATTCGAGTGAAACAGCCAGTAATCACTGAGAGCCAAATCTCTCGAATACAGTGGATGTGGGATCAAATCGAAGTTCAATTCGTATAGATTTCGCATTGTTTTTATTGACTTGTGACGCGGTGCGTTGTCTTGATGAAACAAAACAGTGAGCAAACGCGGAACGCTAGTGAATTGGATTCGTTCGATGCTAGCCCAAAGAATCGTCTCCGTGCGAGCAGTGGAAGATCTGCTGGTGGCATCCGGGGTTAATAGAGGCTACCCCTAAGGCGGTGTGCTGTCTCCATTGCTCTGGTGCATGGTGATCGATCATCTGCTCACCACCTTAAACGACTCGGGAGTCTACGCACAAGCATATGCGGACGACGTTGCATGTTAGCCTCTCAAAGGAGTCAGGAGGACTTTATTGACACTACAACGCACTGAAGCCACCTATTGCATCGGAGATTTTCCAACTACTTCAGCCCCGGCATTAGATGCTCCGTTTAGTCTACCACCACTTGATGTTTTCATCCAAGGAGAGGCCTTGAAGGTCATCTGCAGTCTAAAGTACAATGGAAATTGGTACGGCCCCTGTCCGGCATTGGACAACAGAGCAGGCATGGGCCTCGATCCAACGATCCTCGTCATACCCCTTGACTCCACGCCATCAAGAGTCGTGCTTGACAAGAGATACAGTGTGGTGCTGCCAGAGGCTCAACTGTGGTCAAACACTGTTTTCGCATTTTCACGGATGGCTCTAGGACCGAGCACGGCTCCGGCTCTGGAGTCTACGTGGAATCAAGCGGAACACAACTGCACTTAGCTCTTGAAATGCATCTGTGTTTCAAGCGGAGGTATATGCTGTTCAAGAAGCGACAAACTTTGTTGTGGAAAACAGATGGAGAGGCAGAACTATATGTGTCTGCAGCGACAGCCAAGCTGCGCTCATAGCCTTAGACAGCCCCACAACCACATCAGGAGATAGTTGAGTCCTGTAAATCCAGGCTGAACAATGTCGGTAGACATAATAGCCTGATGCGAACATGGGTCCCGAGACACGTGGGTATCGCAGGTGACGCGATCTCTGACTCTTCAACCAGAATAGGCTCTGAGGCCAACTTCCTTGGCTCCGGAGCCCGTTTTACCACTCCCTTCTGCAACCATCAAAGCCACGATTAGCAAACGGGTCACTCTAACCCACAAGCGAGCTTGGGAGGCTGAGAGAGGCTGCAGATGGACAAAACTGATGTTACTTGTCATGTCCGACCGCTGTCGCAGTTCCTCCTGTCACTAAGCAGAGCAGACTGTAGGAGGCTGGTTGGACTGATGACGGGCCACTTTCTATGGGCAAAGCTCATGGAAAAGGTGGGCATCTCAGACAGTGCACTCTGCCCAGCATGTGCAGAGGAGGATGAGACGGCGGACCACTTTCTATGCATCTGCTGCAGCCTTCGCTCGAATCAGGCTTAAGGTCTTTGGCACTGATATGTGAAGAAGCGACCACCTTGGGTCCTTGGCACCACAAGATCTACTCAGATTTCTTCGGAGGTCGAGTAGATTTAAAGAAAATTAAGAAGGTAATCCGAGTGCAGTACAATGGATTTAATTGTGTCTGAGTGCTGTACTAGCTAGTCTGTCTAGACAAAAAACAACGCGGCACGCACTTTGAACAGAGGTTTTTCATAGTCAAATGCCTATGCAATATAAAGCCAACACTTTCTTTGGATAGCTGTACGATATCAGCTAGTTTTATTTTATTTTTTTGGGTGAGGTAGGGTTCAAAATAACTTCGCACTTACAGCGATCGTCGAGTTATGTGGCCACTACAACAATCCCTCCTCCTTTTCTAGGGAGACTCCCTTCCCAGCACTACTTTCCACATTACTTTGGTAGGGCCCAGAACGATGCCCATGAAATGGACCAATTCTATTCACCCACGTCTGGGTTCACCGATGTTTGTAGCCAGCTTCATGCTATACGCTCGTCTTATACTGCGTCGAGGTCTATCTTTTTTCTCCGTAATACGCCTTAAACGTTCTTCTAACTTCATTCCAGTTATCCTCGCGTTCAGGCGTCTTTCCGATCACATTAGTCGGCGCGATGTCACCAATCTGCTGCCTCAGGGCATCTCTTTCCACGATCCTTCTGTCGCAATGAAAGATGGTGTGTTCGGTATAAGTATTTTCAGAAGTATCCGTGGCCCGAGAGGAACTGAGTCTTGATAAATCCCCCTTCACTAAAGTTCCTTTGAATCCATTTACCTATTGTAAGAATCAGCTTCGTCGTTCATCTGCCACTCGATTCAGTGTCTCATTGGCTTTGCCAGCGATGCATGGTTTGGCATCTGCGTTCCGCGGCTTTAGTAGTGGTGATTGCTTGTTTCATCGTCTTTCGCGATTGTCTAAAATTGTCCGCTTCCTGCTCTGCCGCTCTGTTTCGTCCGACTCTGGTATACCTTCTTCTATTGCGGAAACAGGCTTGTCTAAGCTCATCTGCGATTTCTGGTGTCCACCAGCAGACAGGCTGTCTTCTTGAGCGTAGCCTTACACGGGACGCGATGCGTCGCAGCTTTAGGCAATGCACGGCATCATGGCGCTTTCAAGGGAATTTGCGTCACTACTATGTAGTGCGCGTCATGGGATCTGCAGCAAATTGAGCCAGGAAAACTTCGATGTTTAGTTTGGTTATGTTCCATTTGTGAGTGCCCTTTAGTTTTGGGATTGGCGCATGGTTAGTTTTCATTGTGACCTGGAAGGGGATGTATTGGTGGTCGCTTCAAGTATAGTCTTCTAAGACTTCGCACCCTTCCCACAAAAAGTATTTATTGCTACCCTTAATTTTGGTTTATCTAAGTAAATAAAGGCACTCAAACCGATCAAGCATGAAAGTTCTGGGATTGAAAACCGGATTTCGAGACAGTGTTTTTTTATTTTATTTACTGCTACCTTAAATCCTTATTTATCAAGGTTTTTAAAGACATTCAAACCGATCAAGCACGGAAATTTCGGGATTGAAAACGGGATTTCGAGACTGTAGTTCTTATACTTAATTCCTTTATTTTTTTTTCCTTGTTCACTCCTCTCGTGAGCATAGGGCCTCGACAAGACTCAGTCTTGCTTTGGTTTCGTTAATCTATTTTGATTTCTGACAGGGTAGGTGATTAGCCTGCCGTTACAAGTCCTAAGTAGTGGAAATACCCACCTGTCGTTGCTTAGGAATAACGCCTTCTTACTGTTTGGAGAGCCATCTGTGTTTCACATTTCTCTGCCAGAAGGATGGCACAGATGGTTGAGGACTTCGCTAAATTTGGTGTGTCTGCGCTATTACCTGGTTTCCTGCTTCCTCTTGCCGGCGCCACTGATGTAACTGTGTGCTTTTCTTTGTTTTTTCTTGTTTTAGCAGCCACAATGCAAATAATGCGCTGACTATTGTGCGGGAGTAAGGATGCGGGTTGAGGAGTGAGATGTTTTTTTTAGACACAGGGGAAGTAGGTAAATTTGGAAAAGTGCGAGGACCGTGCTTTACATGGAATTCGAACCCGCATCCTCTGGGATGGCAGGCTAGTGCACTTACGCTAGACTACCTAGGCCAAGTCCATGTAGAAAAATCTTTTATTGATGCCCCTAGTAGACGTTTTTGAAAACAAACAAATCGGAATCGCTATTACGAGGATGGGTTGATAAGTATCTAAAATTTAAAAGAGATGGATATTATTACAATCTACTAATCTTGAGCATAGTTACGTACATTTCGATGTACCTGGCGAAAAAAATTGATTCCACATTAACGAAAAGTTTGAAAATTGGTCTTAAATTGATTTCACATTTTTTTGTAATTAATGTAATAAATGTTTGCATTAATTTTTTGTCGATGCAGAATCAATTTTTAATAACAGTTTTCAGTATTTTCAGCACTCCTAGGCCCAAATCGCGTAACAACCAAAATACTTGAACTTTTGTTAGTTTTCAATATGTCCTTATTTGAGAATGTAGCGTATTACACCTAATTTTTTTTATAAGAAGATTAGCTTTGGCCTACCAAATTAAATGCAATAAATAAATGGCAAATTGCAAAAAAAAGAAAATATGTCAGCCACCTTCAAAAATCTTAAATGAACTTAAAATTTTGAGTAATGACAAAATTAAATCTTACATATAAAAAAAAGTCGCCCCATGCTTGCCACTAAGAAATGGTATGAGGTAAAAGGTCGAACTTCAATAAAATTAATGCAATTCATATAATTGACTACAACTCGTAAATAGCAAACTAAAAATCTGAACTAAAAAGGTTTGAAATACCTGCATACTTAAAAACTTGCAAAAAAACTAGTTATATAGTAAATTAAGCATTTGTTCAAAGTAGTTACTGTATCATACACCGCATACTTTTATACGAGTACCAACGGAGAGATTAGAAGTTCGTAGAAGTTTGTAAGAAAATGAAAAAACACAAGGAATTATAAATTTACTCTGTAACTATGACAAAAAAAAAAAATAATGTTAAAACTTATTTTCCTACCTAATTGTTAATATACGAACCAATGTACGTAAATTGAAAAAACTTAACTAAAACGCCTTAAACTCAAACTTTAACTAACAAACTAAAACCTAAAAATCTGTACATATAGATAAAAATTTCAATTCACTTTTTTCGACCCAAAGATAAAATTGTTGCTTTAAAATGATTAGTGTAGTTACTTATATACAAATGTATACTGAAATATGTTTGTAAATATAAACGGAAAAGGAAGAGCTTAAAAGCTTTGCAAAGAAAGTGATTGAGATTTAAAATATTGCATTAAAGAGTCTAGTTTCAAATAAGAAACAACAATTTTGTTGAAAAAAGTTAAAGTTATGAAAGCTGCAGTTTGAAAAACCTTTTTTTCGATATGAAAATTAATACTATGAAAGCTATGCATGCTTTGGGCTTTCACTGCACGGAAGCTTAAAGCAAGACATAACGTTTTTTGAACAATGAAAGCTCATCTCACAGACAACTTAGGTTTCTAATTGTGAGGTAGAAAGTTTGGCCAAAGAATACCCACATGGCTTGCTCCAACAACTGTCAAAAAAGAATAGAAATGTAATGTAATGTATGAGAATTAGCAGTTTTATTCTATTTAACAATGCTTTGACGATTCTTATTTCAATATTGGTTGGTTGGTTGGTTAAAGTGGTGGTTCTTCCAGATTCCAACTAGTACTGCCGCACCATTTTACTGTCACAACCTCGTTACCAACTTGTTTAACGGTTATTAACAGCATGACTACATCCAGTCGGTGCGGTTTAAGAACCTTATTAGGTTGTTGACATCTAGGCCAGACAGTTGCTCGAGACTCTCGAACAGCGGTTTGCCCAGAGTTAACGTTCTGTCCTCCCATATAGCTGGGTATTCGCAGAGGAAATGGAGGATTGTTTCCTTTTTCTCTGGTTGTTTGCAACTGTGACAGTATGTGTTGTGAGGGATGCCCATTTTGGCTGCTTGTTCTCCGACAGACCAAAAGCCAGTTATGACTGCCGTTAGTCTCCAGGTTGTAGGTGGGCCATAACGTTCTGCTAATTTTGCATTTCGTCCGGTCTCTCCGACTACAATTCGCGATTCGGAGGTATTTTAGGGAAATTATATTCTTGACTGCATCTAATAGTGTGAACGCCGATTTTGCAAGAGCGTTATTCATAGCAGATCCTCCTCTTGCCGGTTCATCTACTTTTTCGTTACTTTCAATGTTCCGATGTCCCGGGACCCAGATTAAGGTTACTTTATTGTTTTCACTAAAGGTGTTAATGCTATTCCTACTGTGTTCCACCACTTTAGAGGTTGTTGGAGACGAACCCAGTGCCTGGATTGCAGCTTGGCTATCCGAAATCCGAGCGATATTGCTCTTAAAAGATAAATCTGCGATTAGTAGCCTACAGGCTACCCCAATTGCCAGTACTTCCCCTGGAAGACACTGCTGGTATTAGGGAGACGCACAGATTTCTCAATTTAAAGTCTGTGAGAATATATACCAACTCCAGCACCACAATCCATTTTACTGCCATCTGTATAGACTGTATTGACGAAGTTGTTTAGAGAGAATCCTCTATTCCATTCTTCCTTAGATGGAAAAAAGTGCCGAAATTCCTAATTAATGTAAGCGCCGGGACGATGTAGTCAGTCCTCACCGAGGTTAACTGAGTTTGTTTCAATATTACTGATATTTCACTTAACGGTTCGCTTTTTGTCATTGGCCATTGAAGTTTTTAAAGTAAAGCAAGTCTGCATTGACAAAGTCCCTTGAGCGCTTCTAGATAGAAAATCCACTAGATAAAAATATTCTACCAATGAGTTTTTCACCGTAGGAAAAAATTTACCACAGTAGCCAGACCTCTTTCACAGCAGCTAAAAGTTTTTAAAAGTTCTATGCTGCTAGCTCGATAAACTTTTCAGCGATGAAAGCTCACCCTAAAGATGATATTTTATGTAACTGAACTTTCAATACAGATTTTTTCAGAGTAAGCAGAAAATCTGCCGCACATTTTATGTCATGGTCCTGCTCTATCCAGACCTAGCTTTACTATTCTAAGCACTTACGAAATGTAAGCTAAGCACAAAGCTTTAAAGGCCAAAGTATTACAAACAAAGCAATGATACTTCAGTAACTGATGAAGTTTCAAAAGCACGGAGTTGAAAGTTTTACATGCTTGAAAATACAGTGAAAAAGCAATGAAAGCTCAGAGCAATTGATTGAGTCTTCTTAGCTTTAAAGCTGCAAGCTTAATTTAGTATAGGTAGTTCTAGCTGATCTGTAAAAAGATCTCACTTAGACCCCCGGGATCCATTGTGTTGCCAGCGCTATGTATCCGTAGGTGAAGATATCATTTCACGTAATTTTTAACGCATGTCTTCGCGAGCTTAAAGAAGCCGTTCGGCATTTTGTCAGCAGTATTCTTCAAGTATGAAAACTACGAGTATGTTGACCCTAGGCACATTTGTTGAGTCTTACAAAGAACAGGACTGTGGCAAAACAGGCATTCCAAAATATCCCAAGCATTCGCTTCGTTGCATGTGTTAAACGCATCGCTCTGGACTAAAGCTTAATTTAGCTTTCATGAAATTTGTACACTTCAGCGAAATAAGCTTAACTCAAAGCTGAAGCTCTCTTTATGATTTAATCAAATTAAGTAGCTCAAAATACTTTCGTGTGTTTGCAATGTAATAAAAAATTGCAGTTTTGGCACTTCCTTGCGAAAGTTTAGAGATAAAAAAAAAGTTGTTTTTCTTTAAAAAATAAAGCTTGAACCAAAGCTCAGACAATTTCATGATGCAATAAAACTGAATGCATCAAATTTGCTCCTCATTTGTTGTTCGACCAGAATAATTTACAGACGATTTTTCCGCATTTGTTGACGAAAGATTCTAGCCTCTGTGTGTTGGTGTTAGAGACCAGCAATGTTTCGCTTCCGTGCAAAAATACTGTCTTCACACGTCAGCTGAATATTCGCAGTTTAGAGCGCCTGGAGATTTGCGAACTCGCTCATACTGTATGCATTCGCCCTAACGTCGCCCTTGCTTTGTTAAGCCTGCAGTTGACATCTTCATCTGCTCCGCCGTCTATCGTGATAGTGCAGCCGAGGCAGCAGAGCTTTTGACAAATTCCACCGGGCATCCGTTAACCTTATATGTCTTGCTTTGTTGTGGTTGGCTCTCATAGCCTTCGTCTTAGCGATGTTGTCCTCCAGCTCGACAATGCCTACCAGCGTGACTAGTCTGTCTGCCTTCGCTTGCATGTCAGAGGAGGCAGATGTCATCGGCAAAGTCCAGATCCTCAAGATGTCTGGTGAAACTCCATACGATGCCTCTTTTGTGCAGAGTCAATCGGCTCATCACGCCATCTAGGACGATGGCGAACATAAGAAGCGACAGGGGACAACCTTGTGTAGAACTTAGTTATTCATTTTTAAAACACTTTAACTTCAGTAAAAATAGCTTTTCACAAAACTTAGGCCCTTTAGGCCACCATATAACTTTCTATATTACCTTCGCTGTCATTTCATATTTGAAACTTTTATCAATTAGAAATAATTCTGAATATTTATGCGAAGTATTTGAAATGTAGGAAAAACAAAAATGGGCAGCTTTAGTGTAAGCTTTCAAGTGAAAGCGAGTAAAGTTAATATGTTTGGTTTGCGCAAAAGCTTTATTGAGGATATTTGCCAGTGAATTGGATAGCAAATGTTTTTAAATGCTAAAATAAGTAGTAAATGTGAATGAGAATAAAGTTAAAGTAATTATTGACTATTTCTAATTTTTGTTATTGTCAAATTGTTACCTTTAAAACAAGCGAATCGACTAAGCTCGATTTGAAAAGTTTTAACTGAAATTAATTGAAATTGAATAGTTCTAGTTCTTATATTAGACTAAACTAAAAGAAAAACTCAAACCTTGTGATCCAAAAATTTTTTCTCTTCCATGAAAAGGATAATTAGTTACCTACATAAATACATGAATACTCGTAGTAAATATAAAAATAATTTGTTACTTCAATGCTGAATATGACTAATTAGTGAATTTAATACAACGGAAAACGAATTGACGAATATGAAGTGAAATATATGGAAGAATAAAAAGTCGCCTACCATACTAAAGTATTGAAGATTTATATAGTATGTAGATATAAAAAATATATAAAAATATATATATACATTTAGTGGAGCATGTTGAGAGTTCGATTACTAAATAAAAATAATTGATAAATATTATTGAATAAATTACGATTATAAATATTGCAATATTAAAACAAAACAAAAAAGAAAACTAAATAAAACTAATTAGTGCATTTACTTCCAGGAATTAATTAAAAAACTAATAATTGATACACAAGAAACTCTTAACTGTAGAATGTATACCAAAGACCATACCTAGAAATGAGAAGAATAATAGAAAAATTACGAAACTTACGATTCGAAACTTATAAAACATACCTAATTGAGAATGTAGTACATAAAAACTCTAATAAACACATAATAAACTATGCAGCGCATCAAAAGAAATAATTATTAAATAAATACATTAATATATAAAATATAATAATTCAAAGCATGACTTTTTACTTACAAAAAAATAAAGCAAAAATAAAAAATTGTATAAGGTAAGCTAAAAAGTGAGAAATGGGGGTGCACTGCCTAGAAGTCTATGTAGCCAATTGACAAAGTCGACATGGGTCATTCGACGATATACAAGGTGAAGTACAAAATAAACAAAACTAGCGTCATAAAAATGTGTTTGATGGCGCCATCTTTTTACGGAGTTAGTGCGTTGGAAGTTACATCCCTAGCTGAAAGTGAAAGCTTGGTGACATTCGGTTTACTGGAAGCGAAGTTATTGCGTCTAAAGTGTCAGTATCTTTGTGTCATCGGTACAAAAATGAGTTTCGAAATATTAAATTTTCTTTTGAAATCGGTAAAACGTTTACCGAAACATTTGAATTGATGGAAAAAGTTTATGGCGATGATAAGACAAGATTTATTGTCTATCTCGTGCTAGAGTTCATGAGTGGTTTACAGGTTTCAGATATGGATGTGAGGACATAAATGACAAGGAACATACGGGCCGTCCAAAATCAGTAATCACCAAAAATTCCATAGAAATTGTTCGTAAATTTATCAAAAATGAACCGAAATCACCGTTGAAATTCATGGAAGCGAAGTTGAATAACTCCAAAACATCGAGTTATTACATTTTAACTGCTCATTTGAGCTTCCAAAAGGTTTGCGCACGTCGCAGTCTGCACAAGTCAACTGAGGTCCAAAAATTGCTCAGAATTCAACATTCGAAAGACCTCATTAAAGAGGCGAGAAAAGACAAGAACCTCCTTTGCAACATTGTAACTGGTGAGAAAACGTAGTTTCTCCAACATAAATCTGAAACTAAGCGTCAAAATGCCGAATGGAAGGCCCCAGACAAGCCACCACGTAAAAAATCGTGGTTGGAGAAGTCAAAAATCAAGCCGATGCTCATTTGTTTTCACGATTCCAAGAGAATTGTCCACAAGGAGTTCGTGCCAACGGGTCAAACCGTCAATGCAATTTTCTCTCTCTGCCTCGCACTCGTCGAATTCGCCCTAAATACCGCGAAGGAGGAAGCTGACGCTTATTGCATGATAATGATCCATCTCATCGATTCACTGTTCTGACTGATTTTTTGACTAGAAATCGCATTTTAACCATCAATCACTCATCGCATTCACCTGGTATGGCTGCCTGTGACTTCCACCTATTCGGAAAACTACATTTGAACATGAAAGGAAACCGTTTAGCGCCCGTAGAAGCCATGCAAAAGTCTTGTATCGACATCCTGAAGGACATTTCGGATTCCGGTCAATGACCTGAAACACTCTTTCGAAAAGCTTTTAGATCGCGCAAAACAGTGTATTGAGGTCAGAGGGGACTATTTTGTCTAAATAAACTCGAAGTTATCAGAACAAATCTCCTGTCGTTTCTATTTTAGCTCAGTCTTGTATATTTTGGAATTCACCTTGTAGGAGGGTTGTTGTTTATATTTCTGGCCTAACAATTGAAAAATTCGCATTGCTGTCAAATTGCTTTTTTTTCAAATATTCGGCATGATAATCAATACACTTTGGTATTTCCTTGAACCGATCTTCGAAGCCAGACAACAGCAAATCTCCGAGTGTATTTCTGTCACGAAAAAGCTTTTCATAAAAACTATATGTGAATTGGAGGTGGCGTACAATTGTAGGCCCTCCAAGACGCACACCAAAAATAGGAGGAGGATCTTGCTCGCCGCATAATTATTTTAGTTCATCAGTGCATTTTTGTCTTGTTAATTCGAACGTCGAAAATTGTGAAAAATAGTCCCACGAAAATGTTCACTATTTAATTTCATTTTTACAGGTATGCCGAGATTAATTTTTAAAGCCGTTGTAAACAACAACACACTTTTATTTAATATCTATTCAGAAGCAATTTTGCAAGAGGCCATAGAAAACATTGATAACGGTATTAAAGTTAATGGCATATTTATAGACAACATAAGACACGCCGATGATGCAACTTTAATATCGGACAGCAGGGATGGACTGCAACGATTAGTCGATAGTGTGACAGAACAAAGCCAAATATACGGTTTAAAAATCAATGTCAATAAGATAAAATTCATGTCAATCATTCGTAAGAATGGCTACAATAATCTCACACTGACAAGTAATCACAAGTCGATGGAACGGATTAATAAATTTAAGCACCTTGGCCGCTTTATTAATGATAAATGCGTTGATTCAATCGAAATTAAATGTCGCATAGAAATGACTAGAGCTGATTTTTATATTGTAAATACAGCGGAGTTCTAAGATACCACGATTTTACTTTTACCGTTTTTTGGGATGTTTTGAAAATGAAAAAGATGTTTTGTCAGTTTTGTTGTATGGCATGAAAACTTGGACGATGAAAGTTTCTGATATGAATCGCATAGAAGTATTCGAGATGTGGTACTAAGAAGACTACTTCAAACTTCATGGGCCGACCGTATCGACAAATATCAAAACGTTCTGAGTGCTTCTGTGGTCAAATATGTCAAAAGTTCCAATGGAAACGCCAGATGGCACCTGAGAACACTAGAAGGGCTCAAGTCAAAAAATATAAAAAGAGACTCTCGTATCGAGCCTGGGCATATATGTAGCTTCTATTCTATTACTATCTACAGTGATCTACAGTGCATTGCGACCTTAGACTTTTTTATGCTTTTCCTCTTTCCACCACACTGTGTGGGGAGAGTGAGCGTAAGTGCATTAGATCCAGGCTTGATGGGCTAAAATACTTCGCCCGCTTTCTTAACAGGGCATCGCACTTTAGAAGTACAAGCTGGTGCAAAATTAATCATCCAATTTAGATTTGTATAACTTTTTTAATAAAAAAGATTAAATGTTTTTGAGTGATGGAAATCTTTATTTTGACCTTTACGGAGCGCAATGGAGTGCAATGGAGCGCTTATCTGTACGCTGCATTTTTCTAGTTCACAAGTGAAGAATACGAGTGACGTACGTCGCCATTTACAAAAATTATAAATCTTCTGGTAGGATGATAAATTTTGCGTCACCTTGCATTATGAATTCTTGCAATTTTTTTGGAACGGTTTTCGATGTTTCCAATTTTATATGGCTTGGTTTTTTAACAATTTTAGTGGACTTTTTTTCTATTTTAGTTTTTTTTTTCAATAAAAATGCACTCTTTTCGCAAAAATAAAAATTTATTTTATTTATTAAAATTTAATTAATTATAATTTATGCCACGTGCTGCAACTTTACTGCTGCTGCTACTGCTACATTACCCGAATACCTGTCTGAGTCCTTCAATAGCACTTAATAAATGCTTTAAATTGTTTCCTTGGCGTTGTTTAGTTCCATTGTAGTTTTCTCAGCAACTAATCTTTTTTCCTGTGCCTTTATTTGATGTTGTATAGTCCCAATACAAAACAGAGTTCAGGCCTTATGGACAACTTTTTTGATGAATAACGGGTGATCAATTAAGAGGAGTTTTTTTCATTTGCGTTTTTTTTACAGATCGCGCGCGAGTTGTGGCAAACTGTCATCGTGGATTTGTTGAACAGCGTTTGGCATTTCATCATGGAAAGACTCACACCGCAACAACGTCTACAAATTGTTCAACTGTATTATGAAAATCAGCGTTCTGTGACAAATGTTTTTCGTGCGCTTAGACCGCATTATGATCAACATAATCGGCCTGCCTTAAACACTATTCGACATACCATCAACAAATTTGAATCCGAATATTCATTGGTGGATAATTCTCGACCGAATAGACCACGTCCAGCAAGAAGCATTGAGAATATAGCGGCAGTAGCAGAGAGTGTACGTGAAAACCGCGATGAATCGATTCGGCACCGTTCTCAGCAACTTGGACTGTCGTATGGAACAACTTGGTCAATTTTACGGAAGGATCTTCATTTAAAAGCATACAAAATACAGCTCGTACAAGAACCAAAGCCAAATGACCTTCCTGCACGTCACCGTTTTGCTGATTGGGCTCTTGAAAAGATTGAAGAAGATCCGCTGTTTTCGAGCAAAATTTTGTTCAGCGATGAGGCGCATTTCTGGCTCAATGGTTACGTCAATAAGCAAAATTGCCGTATTTGGGATGAAGAGCAACCAGAACAGGTTCAAGAGCTACCTTTACACCCAGAGAAAACAACGGTCTGGTGTGGTTTATGGGCTGGTGGAATCATCGGTCCATATTTTTTCAAAAATGATGATGGCCGCAACGTAACTGTGAATGGTGCTCGCTACCGTAGCATGATATCGGACTTTTTGCTACCTGAAATTGAATCTAATGATCTCTACGACATTTGGTTTCAACAAGACGGAGCCACTTGCCATACAGCTCGTGAAACAATGACTTTATTGAGAAGTCATTTCGGAGAGCAGCTGATTTCACGTTTAGGACCTGTGAGTTGGCCACCAAGATCTTGTGATATCACACCTTTGGACTTTTTTCTTTGGGGATTCGTGAAGTCCAAGGTCTATGCTGATAAACCAGCTACGATTGAAGCTCTGGAAGCCAACATTACGCGTGTTATTCACGACATACCAGTCGAAATGCTCGAACGAGTGATTGAAAATTGGCCCTTCAGAATGGACCACCTTAAGCGTAGTTGCGGCCAACATTTGAATGAAGTCATATTCAAAAAGTAAATGTCAAAAAATGTCCTTTCAAATGATAAATAAAGGTTTTGAACATAATTTACATTTTTGTTTTTTTTTTAACTATTGAAAAAAGCACCTCATGATTGATCACCCGTTAGTTCTGTCGTTTTGTTTTCCAACTAAGTTTTAGATTTTCTGAAAATTCACGGTCGAAGGCGCTCTGAATTTTAGTTAGTACCTAATAGTCTTCGTAGATCGAAGGCACTAAGCGCCCACCCCACGCGCTTTAGCAGCTAAGTATTATTATTATTAAGACCTCTACGAATTGCCTTGATGTTACTATAAACGATAAGCTGGCGTAAAGGAAAAGCTACAGAATTTAAATAGTCGCCTTCCAATGTTTTTGACAGTTGATAAAGTGAATACCACAGATTTTACAAGCACTTTGACGTCGCAGGGCTTTTTAGACAAAGTTGTACAGTAATCGCTGATTCAATGCAAAAAAAATAAACCGTTATGACAATCTTTTTTCACTCGTAAAATATAATTTTGAATGCCATAAATCAAGCTAATGTGAATACAAAAAACTAAGAACTCTAGCTGGACATAGTGAAAAATCTGTATGCAATGAACTGGCCTTGCACTAATTAGTTCACTTCGCGCAGTCAACACTGTATTAGCATTTTAATAATTTTATTTAACCTCCACAAAAGCTCAATTTTCACCTATCACAGCAAAAGTATTGCACTGATACACATCTATGCCACTAGATGGCGCGTGCACTGCGCACCAAAAGGTGGAGCTTTTTGCGTGCATTTGTATGTAGGTGGCGAGTTAAGAAGGCTCCAGCACGCATCAGGTACTCCAGCGAGAAAGCTTTTTCCCAGACGCCAGTCGCGACATGTTGTTATTGCTTTTGCTGTTGCAGTAGCGACGTTTTGTTTATCAAATACAGTCAAATCTATGACTTGGCTTTTTTGCACAGTTTATATATTTACTCACAATGAAGTGAACGCTTATGGCGAGCTAAATGCCGTCCGCGAAAAAACATAACAAACGATAAGCTTTTGGAAAAACAATAGGCAGTTGTGTGAGCTTGAGTGGAACAGTGAAAAAGCAGAATTACAAAATTGAACAATAAACGCTAATGATACAATAACAAAGTAGTAGTGAATTATTGCATTTGAAAAATACTACACAAATGATTGAATACTTGAACGATGACTGCTTAAGCGAGATATTCCGATATCTAAACGTCAAAGAACAGCTGATGCTGACAGCTATCAATGAACGCTTTCGCAGTATAATCGTTGAACGCTTTTGGCGCCTTAAATTCAACAAATTCACCACCAAAGGCGATACGAGTTGTGATGAACTCAACTTAACGGAATTTCAAATATTCTACCACCTAATAGCGCCACACATAAGTGAACTAACCGTGCACAGCACAGCGAATGTGGCATTCACCAGCTACTTGGGACGCTACACCAAACGACCAGATCTCGCTTTTTACTTCCATTTCAAGTATCCATCTTTGCGCGTGCTACGCTGTTACGACGAACAGTTTCATGCTGGCTATTTAGCGACTTTGATACGCAAGTGTCCGCAACTGGAGGTGCTCAAGTTGGTCAGTTCATATGTGACGGGTGAACATTTGGCAGGCTTGCGACAACTGCATGAACTCTATGTGACCAGCAATAAATTGGAACCCAGATATTTTGCTGAAATTTTCGACAATACGAAATTGACACGCGTGCATTTGAGTGGCGAGGCAACAAATAGACAGGACATGAATGTTGTGCTTAAGACGATTTTGCCAAAAATAACGGAGCTACGTTACTACGATGAGGAGGAGCATTTGACAACAAAAGATTTCTTTGCGAGTTCAGCGCAATTATTTCAAAATCTAGAAATATTATATTGTAAATATCTCATGAACTTCGTCTACTCGCTGCAAACGCTACGAGAGCTGCATTTCGAAAGTCATGTGCAGCTTGACGATTTATTTGTATTAGTCACCAACAACATACACTTGGAGCATCTCTATCTGGGGCTGAATTTAAGTGTGCTCTCAAAGTCGCGCGAATGGATTTGTGAACTATCCGATGTGGTGCGTGCGCAGCCACAACGCAAGCGAGTGTTCACCATACACTTGGACTTGGTGCAGAGGTCCGTGCAGCAACTGCAACAGGTGCTGGAGGTGAGGTTGAGTTTTGAATAAAATTTCCCTAAACTAAATCCACTTTCATTCACTTTCAGGCTCACGATTCAAGACATGGCTTCCTCAAACCCGCTATAAAGATACGAAAATTGCCCATCGATGCGTCCCAATTTCCGATTTTGATTAGTAAAACCGGCATTGAATTTGCGCTTAAATCGAATTGATTTACATTTAAGGCTGCAAAAGATGTTTGCTTTTAAAATAAATGGTTAAGAAAGTTTTTTGAAAAAAGTGATGCGCAAAAACAAATACTAATAATGTCTCTTTTAACCTTCATTCAACTTTAAAATGTAAGTTTCTTTGACGTAGTTTTCTAAATCACCTGTTATTTGTATAGATTTAAATGAATTAAACGATTTTTTGTGTTGAATTTCTTATTATTTTTATATATTTATTCGAGTTGTTTAGTTATTCAACTGAATGATCGATAAGTAGTTTATATCGGGTGTTTTTTTAGCTACATGAGAACTATCGATATCGATAACTGTGGTTTAACAGCAGAGAATGGTAAACTGTGTTGACTAGGCCGGGTCGATTTGTGGGGAGGCAAAAAAATCACCCATTGCTCTGTGAAAATCATATTCTAGGGATCAAAATAAGAAACTTTGCCCAAGGAACCATACCTCTAAAACGAATTCTGATGGCCCCCAATTTGGGTAGAACTTTTTAGTTTCTTTTCTCATGTAAAGGCCAAAAATGGGGAACCCCTCAGGGGAGTTCCAGGGGGTGTGCCACTGGCATGGGTGGATCGGCCGTCCAAAGTTAGTGGGGGTCGGTCAAACATTTGGACTCGATTGGAGCACTCTAAATGGGTCAAAGTGGGATTTTTCGTTCGACCCAAATTGAGGGACATCAGTATTCGTTTTAGAGGTATGGTTCCTTCGGCAAAGTTTCTTATTTTGATCCCTACAATACGATTTTCACAGAGCAATGAGCGATTTTGAAATCGACCCGCTCTAGTGTTGACATTTCTCTTTAGAAATCGAATCGAAGAATCGTTTAACGCCAGAAGAACGCTTCCAAATTGTGGAATTTTAGTTTGAGAAAACAATAAATCTATTTGCTAAATCTAATCGGCCTAGCAGCGAATAGTTCAAACAACTGGTATAAATTAACTGCCTAGAGCTGCCTTAAATTACATTTTCTTGTAAGATAGTGATTTATACCAGTTTAATGAGGTAAAACCAAACTCGCTAGCGGCGAATCTTAGTCGATAACTTTGTGATTGCTTTCGCATGCAAAGTTTTCATCAAGTGAGCAGAGCAGAGAAATAGCGAGCAGAAAAGTGACGATTAGAAGAAGCGTGTGAAATGAATGGAGAGAATTCGGCTGTCGAGACATGCCAGCCGAAGTTGCTGGTACAATTTTATTTTTCACCAAAGCAGATTGGCCAATCCATATTCCTTGTTTCGGAAGTGATATGAGATTCTTCGTACGCACCATGCTTTGGCCTTAACACGTTCCCTGCCCCAATACAAAAATGCAAAATTGAGCGACAAGTCCAATATTTCACAACGTAAACATGTCATATAATCGGTTCTCGTCAATATTACGTTGCTGGCACTTTGTTAATAATGAAGCTCCGAGGGATCAAAACGATTGTCCATACAAAATAAAACCACTTTTGGACCTTGTTATCAATAACTGGAAGAGCTTACTAACACCTGGTGAATGTATCGTCATTGA
Organism: Anastrepha fraterculus; assembly: GCA_037575425.1. Taxonomy (NCBI): domain Eukaryota; kingdom Metazoa; phylum Arthropoda; class Insecta; order Diptera; family Tephritidae; genus Anastrepha; species Anastrepha fraterculus. Next base: position 94,836 of record JAYXIM010040716.1, read on the forward strand.
CGAGTCGATGATGCCGTTTAGAGGCAGAATATCTTTCCGTCAATACAACCCATCAAAAGCTCATAAACTGTGCACAGAAAAGGGTTTTGTCTGGAATTATGATATTTACATAGGGCGTGACCTCGAGATTGCTGATTTGGATAAGCCTGGGAGTGTCGTAATAAGAAATAATTAAAAATAATTTATGATTTCTGCGTAAAATAAAAATATTTTTTCGTATGTCCCGGCGTTTTTCTTTACTTTAATAATCGTACCAGCACGTCCAGTGCAGAAACTGTACAGTTCCGTTACGTCCAGTCGAATAATTTGCTTTAGAAGTTTCATATTCCCCCTGACGCACATTGGCTCAGGAACGTATCAGTGCTTATCAGGCGCACGTTTCCTGAACCATATGTGGCTCAGTGGACAAGGAACGTGTTAAGTCGGGATTACTGGCGCCGTACCTTAGCCATAACCGTAAGCATAGCAATGAGCTAACATATGAGCACCACTGTAAGTGATTATAGGTGCCGCACCATAACGCCGTAACCATAAGCGTAGCTGTATGTATCTATTGAATTTTGTTTTTTCCAGGAAACGTAAGCAGCTTTGGATTTGTTTTAATATTTGCGATAAACATTTTAATATTAGAAATGAACGACCTAAAATTAATTGACTTAGTAGAAAATGATAAAATGGAAATGTTGCTATTAATTCTACGTCAATATCTGTTGCTTATGGTTACGGCATGACTAATCGACAAATGCTGTAATTTGTGATTATGGTTATGGTTCCGGCTAAGGCGTTATGGCTACGAGACCACTAATTGCGACACCAAGAATATAATGGAGGTGGATAAAAATGGTATCAAGTGATAATCTAATCATTTCAGCGATTTATTTCTTTTCAAAACGGGCATCTTCTAAAATAGTTTTTAGACTGGCCAGCCTGAGCGATAATCGACTTCAATTGACTCTTTACCTAGGTTGATTGGACTATGCTTTTTATAAGTGTTTATTTTTCGGTTCAAGAGCCCGCATAAAAAGATGAAATCTCTTAACCCTTTACCGCATATTAGCCCATATATGGCATTGCAATTTTGACTAAATTTTATTTCCAAATAAAGTATTTTTTTTTTAGGGTAAGGCGGTGGAAAATGTATAATGCATCATCAAAGTTATATTTAGATAGAGAGATATATTTATCAATAATGAAATGCAAACAAATTATGACATTTCTATTGGTTATGAAAATAAGTTCCCGCCCTCGCAAAAGAGGTGTCCCTGCGCTGATACTAGTAATATACTGGTGCTTTAAGGTGTATATGTGAGGTGTCAATCGCAGTAGTTAACATTCGTTTGAAGCGTAAAGATTCATTTTTATCTGACGTCAAAAATGTCTACGTTTGTTCCGAAAAAACAGCATTTGCGGGAAGTCTATTTCATTATGACCTTTTAAAGAAAAGTGCAGCTGAAACGTGATCAGTATTTACGGTAATCGCGTTCCATCAGATACAGTTTGTAAAGAGTGGTTTCGACGCTTCCAAAGTGGCAATTTCGACGTGAGCGATAAAGATCGCGAATTGGCACAGAAAAAATTCGAAGGTACTCAACTATAAAAACTATTGGGTGAAGATGCATTTCGAGCCCTTAATAATTTTGGGTTGGGGAAAAAGTAATGTCGTATTTTGTCAATTGAGCGCGACATTTAAACATATCTTGTGTTGTACTTATTGCTTCGGGTCACACTAAACTGCGATTTGAAGACGACAATCTGTACTACAAAGATGGAGTCCACCAAGCAAGAAATTCGTCATATTTTACGTTTTTACTACCTTAGAGGTAAGTATACAACGAAGGCGGCGGCAAAAATTTGTGAAGTTTATGGACCTGATACTGTAACGATTCGCAGAGCACAGCGTTGGTTCGATCGATTTCGTTCTGGTGTAGTAGATGTCGAAGATGCACCCCGTACTGGTAGGCCAATCATCGTAGAGACTGATAAAATCGTTGAAATTATCCAAAGAGACCGGCATGTGACCATTTGCTCGATTAGTCAGGAACAAGGTGTAGACTACAAAACCGTTTGGAACCATTTGCAGAAGATTGGTTTCCAAAAAAAGCTGGATGTTTGGGTGCCACACGTGTTGACGCAAAAACATCTCTTGGACCGAATCAACCCTTGCGATTCTCTGCCTAAACGGAACGAACCCATTTGTGAAGCGGATAGAGACTGGCGATGAAAAGTGGATCACGTACGTCAACGCCAAGCGAAAAAGATCGTGGTCGAGAAGCGGCGAGCCGGCCCAAACCATCACCAAGCCCGGATTGAGCGCCAGGAAGGTTTTGCTGTGTGTTTGGTGGGATTGGAAGAGAATTATCCAGTATAAGCGGCTCACCTATGGCCAGACCCTTAATTCGGTCCTCTACTGTGAGCAACTTGAACGTTTGAAGCAGGCCATTGACCAGAAGCGGCCAAAATTGGTCAATGGGAATGGTGTTGTGTTCCATCAGGACAACACTCGTCCTCACACATCTTTGATGACCCGCCAGAAGCTACGGGAGCTCGGATGGGATGTCCTATCACACCCACCATATAGTCCGGACCTGGCACCAAGTGACTATCATCTCTTCCGGTACATGTAAAACGCCCTTGGTGAAACCAAGTTGGCATCAAAAGAGGCTTGCGAAAACTGGTTGTCTGAATTTTTTGCAAATAAGGAGGGGGGCTAATGAAGTTGCCTAAATGGCAAAAAGTTTGCGAACAAAACGGGGCATATTTGACTTGAATCGGATAATTCTAAGTACGTTAAATAAAGCGTCAAATTTCGATCACAAATACGACATTTCTTTTTCCCCAACCCATTATGTCTAAAGAGTTGGATGTTGACAGATCAACCATCGGTAAACGTTTGCACGCGATGGGAATGGTCCAGAAAGCAAGTAGTTGGGTGCCACATCAATTGAAGGAGAGAGATATTGAGATAAAGAAAAGGTTTTCTGCATCGCATCGTCACTGCCGATGAAAAATGGATCTATTATGATAACCCTAAGCTTCGAAAATGTTGGAGCCTGCCAGGTGAATCAGGTCCATCGACAGTGAAAAACAATATTCATACTTCAATGGTTATGTTGTGTATGGTTATGTTGTGTGGTGAGATCACAAGGGTGCCATCTATTACGAACTCCCTAAACCATCTGAAACTATCACTGGCGATGGTTACCGACTGCAGCTAATGAGTTTGAATCGAACTCTCAAAGAAAAACGGCCGGAATGGGACTGTAGACATGAAAAACTGATTTTGCTACAAGACAACACCAGGTCAGAAATATTTAGAGGGACTGAATTGGGAAATTTTGCCCCACCCGCCGTAATGTTGCAGAAGGCCTATGGCGAGTGTGCCTTATAAAAACACGGGTCCACGAGTGGTATAAGGGTTTTTCAGAGGACCGAGAACTCGTGAAGGTTAGCCCCATCTGGTCGCCCACCAACGCCTTCAACGGATGAAAGCGTCAACAAAGTGAAAGAAATGGCGCTGAAAATCACCAGCACGAATCAATTCGGAACATTTTACACCATCAATTGGGTATGAGACGCGTGGCTGCTCGACTCGTTCCGAGAGAGTTGAATTTCTTTCAAAAACTTCATCGGAAGAAGGTGGCTGAAAACATGCTTGAGCAAGTGAATTCGAACCCAAAGTTTATCCAACGCATCATAACAGGTGATGAGACGTGGATATATGAGCTTGACATGCAACATGCAGTCAACAGGCGGCTGAATGGCGCTATCCACATGAGCCGAAACCCAAAAAACCACGTCAAGGTCGGTCAAATGGGGAAGTCATGCTGTTCGTTTTCTTTGATTATTATGGTGTTATGCACTCGGAATCTCTGAATTCATTCCAAATGGTTCTACGGTAAATAAAGACTATGTGACGTTTGAGAGAGAAACATGCGTAGAAAACGGCCCAATTTGTGGAAAGAAAACTCATGGATCTTGCACCATGATAACGCACCGTCTCACAAGGCTCATATTGTGAACACTTTTTTGACCAAAAACTCGACAAATGTCATTGAACAACCACCGTATTCACCGGTTTTAGCCCCCTGTGACTTTTTCTATTTCGCAAAACTTAAATTACCACTCCGCGGACGACGCTTTGAGTCGATAGAGGCCATTAAGGAGAATTCCCTGAAGGAGTTGAAGAAGATCTCTTCAAACGCGTTTAAAAGATTCTTTGATGACTGGACTAATCGTTGGCATATATTTATTGCTTCGAATGGAGTCTATTTAGCGACAAAATAAATTTATATGATTAAACAATTATTTTGCGTTTTATTTAACAATCCCCAGTACTTCTTTGACAGAATGCATAAAACTTTGTCATTATTTTTCTTTTAATATGTTTTATTGATAGTTGAAAAAAGCTATTTCTACCATGAAACATTTTTTTTTCAACGTTTCATTAAGACATGCAGTAACGGGTTAAGTAATGGCCTGATGAAAAACTTGAATATGACACGAAACTAAATTTTCCCTATAGTTGATGTTTTCTTTCCTATCAACTTGTTGATCTGACGATGTTTCCAGACTTAAGGAATTATCATAACTGAATTTGAGTATTTATGGCAAGCAATATCGCCAAGTAGTGCTGGAGCAATTAACTGTTGATTTTTATTTATTCTTTTTTTTTCAATGAAAAATTTTATTTTCGCAGTACAAAATGTGGAATGAGTTTTTCTAGGTACTATGAATATTTTTATTACCGCATGGTCAATACTTCGTCGAATAAATTACAATAATGGCCGCCTTTTTTTTCTATCCTATTATGTCGAGTATCAATTACTGGGCATTTTAAATCAATATCTATGCTTTAGAATTTTAAAATTTGAAAAAACAAGGGAAGGCCACTTTGTTCAGTAGTTATGCAATCAAAAATCAATTCACGCAGATGACAAACTGTTCAAATATTCCCGCGCTACAGTTTAATAATTCAAATAATAATGACAGTGGTCGGGCGTCTTCAGCTTTCTGTCTACGAGTATTATAAGTGCGGGCATTTGACTTGAGAAACTAAGACGTTGAAGCACGGAAAATATGCAGGTTGGTGTACTGAAATTTCAAAATAGAAAATATCATTATTTAATTGTTTGTAGTTAGAAATTCTTAATTGCAGCAGAAATCCATGTTAGTAAAGATGTAAGGTGGGTAACTTGGAAGCAACTGGTGATACGCTAACCCATTTATTGATTCGTTAACGTGGGAATTATAAGCAATTATAAACAGGCAGCACGAATGCAAGAAGGATTTTCTAAAGGCGAATTGAACTCGAATAAATTCTTTATTGTTTTGCGACGAACTTTGGTTAGAAAGTTAGAGGGTAGAGCGAAAGGTAGATAAGGAGAAAAAGAGGAAAAAGATAATATGGCTTAGGATTAACACTGGAATATCCACGAGCAAGAGATATAAAGTATAGTTCACGCTTCTCTTTAAAATATGTGCCTCACCTAATGCCACTTCTCTTACCCAAGGCCGTCGTCGTCCTTCTATTTTTTTTGTACAGGTTTCTGCGTACTTGAAAAGATTGTCCTCAACAATGAAATTGTTCCTATGAAATGAAAAGTTTGGAATAAGACCTTATTATGCAGTTCACAATAAATATAACATATGGCCTGGGCCTAGCAAAGAAAACAAGTTTTTTCTTACTATTCATCAACGTAATTTCCATCAAGAACAACGCAATCATTCCAGCGCCGCTCTAATATTTCAATACCACTTTCGAAGAATGATTTATCTTTTGCCTCAAAATCCTCAAAGACGTCAGTGTCAGCGATAACCTCTTCATACGAGCGAAATTTCTTATCGACGAGCATTTCTTAGGTCTGCGAACTGCCATTAGTCGCTAGGAGCCAAATCTGGCGAATGCAGTGGATGTGGGAGCAATTCGAAGTTAGGGTCTTCTTCTTTCTTATTTTTGGTCAACATTGAGCGAACGCGGCACCCACTTTGAACAGAGCTTTCTCATAGTGAAATGCTCAAGCAATATAAATCCAAGGCGTTCTTTCAATATCTTTACGATGTTAGCTACTTCACGCAACTTCACTTTTCGATCATTCAAAACGATTTTGTGGATTTCTTTGATGTTTCCATAACACTTTTCAAGCCATTGCTTCGATTGAACAGTATTTTTCCCCATCAAAAAGCAATGTAAAGTTAACAGACCAAATTCTTTTTGATCCTGTGTTTTGAAAATGAAAAGCGGTAGCGTCACTATTAGCACAATAACTCATGAACTAATGAATAGAATATCATGAAATTTTAACAGTTGTTTTCTTAAGGCGGCCGCCGTAGCCGAATGGGTTGGTGCGTGACTACCATTCGGAATTTACAGAGAGAACTTAGGTTCGAATCTCGGTGAAACACCAAAATTAAGAAAAAGTGTTTTCTAATAGCGGTCGCCCCTCGGCAGGTAATGGCAAACCTCCGAGTGTATTTCTGCCATGAAAAAGCTCCTCATAAAAATATCTGCCGTTCGGAGTCGGCTTGAAACTGTAGGTCCCTCCATCCATTTCTGGAATAACATCAAGACGCACGCCACAATAGGAGAAGTGTACGCGCCAAATATTTTTTATTTTTATTTTTTATTTATATTAAAGTAATGTTAAATATAGTAATTAATGGAAGGAATAAGCAAAATAATTTTTTTTGACGAAATGGCGGTTGACCAAAATTCCGGCCTCAAATTGTTTATAAAAAAATATTTATTGGTGAGAAAAAATCTTTAATTAATTACTAAAAAATATATATTTAAGAAGCTCGTGTTAAATTTTGAGACAAATCGGTTTAGCCGTTTTCGAGTTATGTTGGTCACCGACGCCATTTTGAGAAAAACGCGCTGCCGGTCGGCTTTGTACTTTTAAGCGCTCTGAAACGCCTTTTCAAATTTGCAATATGCACCTTAAATATATGTACATACATTAAGAAAGTAAAAAAATAAAAATCGATTTTTTGAAAATTCTAACTGTATATAACCCTTTAAAACCTAGTTTTAAAATTAAGCCTTTTCATGGACGGACATACCACTTTAATATAGCGTTTTTCAATAGGTGCGCTTCAACTTTTTTCTGAATGGGAGGGCGAACGACGCAATATTTTTTATTTTTCGCTTGTCATTTGTAAACTTCATTAGTATACATTTCATCATGGAACGCTACACACTTGAGCAACGATTGCAAATCGTGCAAATTTTTTATGAAAATAATCGTCCAGAAAAAAAATAATGATCCAGATTTTTTCCAAAAAATCATCCTCAGTGATGAAGCTCACTTTTGGCTCAATGGCTTTGTCAACAAGCAAAATATGCGTTACTGGGCAGAAAGCAATCCACACGTGATTCATGAGGCATGACAAACGATTATTTTTGGCCGCAATTGAATGGTATGGACTTAGACGACATGTGGTTTCAACAGGACGGGGCCACAAGCCACACAGCACACGCTACAATTGATTTGTTGAAGAATAAGTTCGATGAGCGCATTATTTCTAGAAATGGACTGGTCGAATGGCCGCCGCGCTCATGTGATTTGACGCCTCTAGACTATTTTCTTTGGGGTTATGTGAAGTCATTGGTCTACAGTAACAAGCCGGCGACGATTTGTGAGCTCAGAGCCAATATTGAACGCGAAATTGCTGGAATTTCGGCCGATTTATGCAAAAGAGTGGTTGAAAATTGGGTTCAACGATTGGACTTCGTAAAACGTGCACGCGGTGGTCATGCAAAAGAAATCGAATTTCATAGTTAAATGTACATGTTCAAACTCGATAATAAAAAAAAAAATAGTTAAAAAAGTCAAACCGTTTGTGTTTTATTCAAAAAAAAAGTTGAAGCGCTCTTACTGAAAAACGCTTTACTTATTTAGATGAATTCGATTTTTTATCAACTTTTGAGCCGATAGCAATTTTGTTGGCAATAAATAAATAATATAAAATATAAATAAAAATCTGCTAAAATCAAGTTTACTCAAACGCATTCATTATGTATGATGCCCATATTTTAACCTGATTTTTACATTGGGATTGGGATTTTAAATAAATTATCTCGAAAGAATCATTAGTAGGCTATTTGGTATTTTAATAAACTTTTTTTCTAATAACATGGTGTTTATGTTATTTTTATTGAATTGAAGAAAATTGAAGAAAATAGTTCCGATAGGTGGGATTACAAGGGGTTAGGGGTAGTCAGAGGCCCGAAAAAATTATGATTTTCAACAGATTTTTTGCTTTTCAACAGATTTGCAATTGCTTTATTTTACTAAAATTCAAACAGAGCATTAATACGTCATGTTTCGACTTGACTTTAGCAAATTTTCAAAAAAAAAAAACTTAATAATTGTAAAAGTTATCGCTGTTTGTGTGGAGCCCGTTTCTTCAGAAGTCCCTTGCGGTGATCATCACAAGTCCTTAGAGATTCATCTAAAATCAGTCGGAAAAGAGAAATTAATAGATAATCTTGCGCCTGATCGAAGCTTTTTTTTTTCAAAATTTAAAAAAATGTTTTTCAGATTTTCGAAAAAATCCTTTGATCAGGCACGAGTTTGTTATGTTTTTCAAAAGCAGTATACATTTTATTGAAATCTATCAAGAGGTTTTTAAGTTACAGTGATCACTAGTTCAAAAATCATAGTTTTGAGAAAAACGCATTTAAAGTTTTGCTATCGCCCGAGAAGCCCCCGAGGGCCCTTTGTTAATTGTTGAATAACTCGTAAAGTATTTGTCGGATTCACTTCAAATTTTCACACAATATTTTTGAGATATTATACTTTAAGAAAATGCAAAAAAACTCCAATTTTTTGAAAATTCTGACTACCCCTAATCCAATAAATAACATCTACATATTAAGAAACTTACCAGAGAATTTAAATCTGAGGAATCTTGCTGGAGGATACAACGCTCTCCATTGAAGAGAGTACAGCTTAACTGCTTCACCATGCCTTCTAAGGAATCCTCCTGGTGCACTTTTGGCCCGGTCTTAACCCTTTTTTTTGCAAAAAAGAAGAGTTACATGCCTTTACAAGACACTCCCCACCAAACCATTATGGAGGCTGGATGGTGGCCACGCTAAACTCTTGGAATACGATTTTTTTGTGTCTTTAGAAGTTTTAGCATAGATTTTGTCGTTTTGCTTATTAAAAACTCTTTCAACAATGACAATTTTTTCATCTGTGAAACGAATATTTTCACGGCCGTTGACCGCATGCCCCCAAAAGAGCTGCTTGCATCTGTCGAGTCTAATTTTCTTCAAGCGCGTTGTCAAACGACGAATGGCTTTCATATGGAGATCATCTCTAGTTAGTCTTGACATGGATCTGCTCGATACATTCATTACCCTGGACATGATTTTCTGCTTTTTAAGGGGATTTGGGCGAATTCTTGCTCGACAGGCCTTTATGGCTGCGCTGGTAACCAGCCACCTTTTTCTGTCTGTTACTTCAGACGTTTGGTAAAAACGATTGACGGTAAAAAAACATTCTCGAAATATTAAGTCTTTTCAGCAATTCGTAAATATCACTTGCACTTTTACTACACTTTTCTAATGCAATCACTGCAATGCGGATTTCCTTACCTCCTCACTCCATTGTTAACAAGCGAAATTTGCCACGAAACTGAGTATAACAAAAACAAAAATAACGGAACTTTTGCGAATTTGCTCTCGCCGTATGCATCGTAGAACTTGTCAAAGAATTTATGGCAAGACTAAGTACATTAATGAGCTGGAATTACACCCAAAGATTCAAGGAGCTCACATTCTACTATTCATTGTATTTGTTCTGAAGGTAGTAGTTGTTCTTGTTATAGTACATAGTTTAAGAAGCAGATTATTTCGCTCACCCACAATCAGTTTTGCGTTAGTGGAAAGACCCGCATTAAATCCGGCCAAAAACTGTCTCTTCAAGAATTATTGATGAATAGCATACAAATAACATTCAAATTACATTAATTAATTAACATATTTAAGTATAATCGGCGCTTTCAACAATTGCTACTCTACAGAATCGCACTTCCGCTAAAATTGATGTAAACGCCGTTCCATTTCCGCTGTCATGTTTGGAGCATCTTTTTCACATTTACCGGTGGTCGGCATCTCAGCACTTTACACTGGAAATTTGTCTTAAAACTAATATTTACATTTGCATATTAAATCTGTATTGAATTTTTTATTAATTCTCTATTCACAAAACAAAAAAACACGCATATCAACATCAACACATAATCAACGCACATCACAAAACATCTTCTCACCCCATTGGATCACAAGAAACAAAAAGCGCAAAACGTAAATAAGAAATGCGGCTGACCGTGGGAAAACGACGAGAAGCAAACAGGTGACGGTTCAGTCGCGAACAGCGTCGCTGCTTAGCGTGAGAATACGCCAGCCCGTATCGAATAGAAATGAAGACAAGTAGCAGCAGCGCCAGCCGGCAGCAGCGTCTGCGTTGACGTTAGACGTTTGCGTTTTCTCTTTTGCAGTCAACTGTGTAACAGTGCTGCGGTGCTACTGTTTCGCCAACAGGGAAAAACTGACGGGTAAATATCCAATTGTTTGTTGTGATTAACAATAATAGAAATAATATTGAAATATAAATAATATTGTATAATTCAATTTATCACTCCTATAAACATATATTTCAGCATACATCTTAAATTAAATTTTTAAATATTTATTAAAAAACATAACTCATTTTACCCTCCACTTTTATACTTTTAATTCCCTGTGGTTGAAAAGGGGCAACACTGATCGTTGGCACTGCGAATGCCTGGAAATGAAACCAAACAGCCGAAACAAAATTCAGCGAGTCTATGGCGGAGCGCTCAGTCGGTGTTTTAACTTTAAAATGAAAATAACTTTTAAAATTTGAAAGTAGTCGCGTGTATGCAAATGCAAGGACAAGCTAAATGAAATAAGTTAAGTGCTAGGAAGTGCATTTTATGATACAGGACTTGTTTAACAAAGTGCAACCACAGCCGCTGTGTTAAATGCAGATTGTGTTTGAAACAATTGGAAAGAATAGAACGAATGGGAGCGTGAACATCTGTCAGTTTGCGGTTGCGCTGCTTCTTCCTTTCGTCGCCACTGTGCATTATTGTTGTGTTTTGTGCTGTTTTGTGTTGTTTTTACGCGCAACGTCTTTTACTGCCATCCACATTATGCCGTACGTAACAAACAAATGCAGGCAGTAAATGTATATAAATTAATAAAGTGTATTTATTTTCAAAAATCGCATCCACATATTAAATTTGATCAAATCGTCTAAATACAATCACACGCGCGATTCACATCACACAGTAACACAAGTGCCAAATTTTTTTTAACGCAACTCTGCCAAATTTTACACAGGGAAAACAAACAATTCGTCCAAAACAAGAAACAAAAAAACCGCTAGCGTATAAATAAAATATATTTTGTGCGCGCACGGTTCAATCATGGGAATATACGCGTTTATAGCATTTATAAAGCAGCTGCGTCCCGTTTACATCCGCTAAATGAAGAGTTATAGTGATTACCATATTGGCACCCCTCCCAGTAGCACTGCAACAGCATTGGAGCATCACTTGGAACAGTATAGCCCTACAGCTATTAGCACCTTAGCCAACGGCCATCATCAGCACTCACCAGCACAACAGCACCACCACCACCAGCACCAGCATCAGCACCACCTGCTACATAGTCACTCACAGCATTTGCTCGACCTCAACGATTCGTTATCACCGCCCTCTTCAATACAATCACATAACACTGCAGCCGTATCCGCAGCTGCAACGTTGCCACAGATGCCTCACTTTGGACTTGGCGGAGGTGTAGGTGGCGCTTACGCACAAACACCACCCAGCCCACCAGTGCATCACGCCGCTGGCGGAGGTGGTTTGATGCCACCTAATTCGCCACATCATCATCAACAACAGCAACACCACCAGCAGCAGCAACAGCATCACCTGGCGATGTTGCCGCGTGGTTTAACTGCTGGAGGCGGGGGTGGCGGTTGTGGTCCACTCATGGCTACAGGCCTAAATTCCAATACGGTTGGTGTGCCATATCGGCCACATATTGAAGATAAAAAACTGACACGTGAGGCGATGGAGCGGTACATGCGAGAACGCAACGATATGGTCATTGTGATCCTGCATGCGAAGGTGAGCATAATTTGCAATTCAATGGCACACATCAATTCACTTTTATATTTGTATTTTTTAGTTGCACAATTTTTGTAGACAAATAATTCGACGTACAAATGTGAAAAAAAATTCCGCTTACAATTTTGCATATCTGACATATGAGAAACACTAATAATTGTTGGTTATCAATAGTTGGAATCATTTACAAAATTTCAGTTGGATCAGTGTAGGCCCAAATAAGTTATTCAGTCCCATTTTATGTGTAAATCGCACTTGAGTTTTGTTGTTGCACATATGTCTCCAAGATACAATTCATAACGCTGCTGCTGAAACAGTTTTTGCCGCATGTAATCCCATTCGTTCCTTAACCAAATGCCATTGAAGGAACAAGCGCCTCAGTTACTATATGTGTAGATGTGACTTTCATTAAAACCCATTAGGCGTAGAAATCTCTCAGTATACGTACAACAGTTAACCACGTGAAACTAATTGAAGTTCGAGATTATGCACAAATTTTTGTATATGAGAAAATCTTGAAGAGGAAAGTAGTGTATATTTTTAAAACTCAATTTTTTTAGTCCATTACTGGATTGGGTTATTGTACTTATTAGGTTTAAGTCTGCAAACTCTCAGAGCTCCTACAAGTTTACGGTTCATAGCAGTTCGTACTTGCAGTTCTCATGCTTAAACCGAATGCTGTATGATGTTCACGAAATGCATTTGAAATGGGGTTAATGTACTACTCTTTTTAGTACTGCTGCTTAAAAATTTCTAAAAATTATTGTAACAAAACATACATTTTTCGGTGATGTTGCTTAGATAATCAATCTTGATTGAAAATAAATCCGCACTGATAATAAAGATTTGACCATCCGTAATTTTTAAAAGTCTGTTTAGCTTTATGGTTCTACATAATTTACAGTGAGTTTATTTAACCCTCATCACAAGTATTCCATGCTTACTAAAAGCCAAAAATTTGTAAAAGACACTTTTGGGATTGGTAAAACGATGTTCTTAGAAGTTTAACGATCCTTACAATCTTTAGAGATAGATAGATTTTCTATAGAGGTTTCCACTTCGACCTTATGGCCTTTTTTGCCCTCTACTCATCACAATACCTCATCCAGACCTAGTTCTTTTATTAAATTCAGAATAGAGCTGTGTTGGATTGAGCGTATGTGCCTTTCTTTCGCCTGCAGTTAGCCGGGATGTCTCAAACTTCTCCGCGCGCGCGGGTTTCCACGACAGTCGGTTCTAGGTTACCGAAACGATCCGGATCTATATCCGGCCAAGGACTGTCACTCCAGCAGCATTCCCCGTATGTAAATATGGGGAATGTTTATGATGCTACAACATCAACAACAAACTTCTCCGCGCTATAGCGCCACCTTCAAGGAGAAGCTGCATTGGAATCTCAGTCGACCATGTCCCAATTATGTGCAAATGACTACGCAGTATGCAGTGGCATGTGGGCATTCTCAGTTTATGCTTGGAGAGGGTTATGAGTTTTCTATGAAATAATGGTAGAGCCTTGAGTGCCGCCTAACTGTGTCTCAAAATGGCAATTCGCTCATTCCGGAAATTTTTGTCTAAGTTTAAATTCCTATTTACTTCTTTGGCGAAACTTTTTTGCCATTCGGCCTGTTCCATTAATCACAGTTATTTACATGATATTCCCGATTGGTTGGTGCTATGGTGCTTAACGCTGGATCCTCTTCATAAGCAATTTAAATAACTCTTTTTTTTTATTGCAGTAACGGTGTATTTGCATATTTCTCACACATTTGAGTCGTGGATGTTATTGTATATCAATTATTTCAGTGATAGCAATTTAACAATTAAATAATGAATAAAAACAATAAATAATCGTAAAAGTTCAATGCATGAAATAGCAAATTCTTTGTACTTCTTTTAATATCAGCCGTCTGAGAAGCGTAATTTTTCGTTTTTCTGCTTAGTAATGCAAACAATTTTTTTAGTTGAAATTTTTTTTTTATTTGTTGAAAATTATTTTATTGTTGAAATTTTTTTTTTTTTTTTTTTTTTGAAATGTGACTTGTTGTTGTAGCAGCAATACTAAATTTTGTTTAAGGCATTTAGTTTCAAAATGTGTAGACCAAACTAAAACAAATTTAAATTATAATTTGTTTTCATGATGCTAAAATTTAGATATCTTGATTGTCAAAGTGAGTCAGTCCTGTTGCCCTACTGCGGAGATTTCTTATCGAAACTCAGTGATTTTCCAATTAGCTGAATTTGTTACTGTTCTTAAAAGTTTACAAATTTCCTTTCCGTCTTGCTCTTGTCTCAACCTTCTCTTTAGACAGACGTCTTTTCTGGCTGTTGGTTTTTTTTTTCATTAATTTCTGTAAGTTTTAAAGTCATTTATTAACATACAGAGCATCGTTCTAATTTTCTTTCACATCCAAAAATATTCAAAGGAGTAGGCGGAAAAAAGCTTATTCCTGTTTTTTAGCGTGAAATAAATACAAAATTCTGAAAAAACCTCTTCACGTTTCATGTCATAATTATTTTGAATAATGCGCCCCGGATCAACTACGTACATACATATATAATTAAAGTTGGGATCAATATTTTTTGTAACGCTTATTTAGCCAGTAGGCTTTCAAAACGTATCTGATCAGTAGTGTCCAGCAGGCACACCATATAAATCTAAAACATTTTTGGAAGAATACAAAGACATTTCGATTGCCAAAAATATATTAGAGTAATATACTTCAATGTATTCACTTTCTTCTTCTTCTTAGCTTCACAATCCGTGGTGGACCATAGGTTAGGTTAGGTTAAATGGTTGCCCTTGCGAGGGGCCCACTTGGACAAAAATTTAAAATTTGTCCGTTGAGATACTATGCAGGGGGAGGGGAAGTAGAGGGGGAGGAACAAGGACTAGGTGGAAAAAAAGGAAGAAGGGGCTTGGATTAGAGGATGGACCAACAGTGGCGATTTACATACGTTTGTATTAACCGCTTCAAGTTACTGATGAATTTCACCAGATGTGCGATATTTAAACCCGCAATATCCGCCGGTGTAGTCAAATGGACCATAGCTTCATCAACAGTTTTTCTCCATGTATTCACTTTCATGTATTACTTAATCTCTTACAAATACTCGTAATATAAAGACATTTTGATTCTACATAAATTTGTACAGAAGTTTTATGCACTTGAAGACATATTTTAATTTTTATATTATTTACATAGAGGGTTTTGATGAGTACCAGTTTTCTATGTTGGTTATAAATATTCAAGAATTCAAGTTAAAAATATTTTAATTTCACATTAAGCTACATAAAACCTTGGAGATAAATTAGATGAAATGGTTTTTCGTAAAAATAAATAGTCTTATTTGTAAATGAACTCAAAAGTGTTTCCGCACGACACTTGTGGGTTGTTAAGGATCAAACATTTAGTACACCTAATTTTCTTTTTTTATATGATAGATACGTTCCGAAAAAATTCGTGTAAAAGAAATCGTGTTAAAAGAGAAAACAATTTAAAAAAAAAATCTCTTGGAGTTCACTTAAGAATTTATTTCCTGCTTACACATTTTATTTCATCAAATATATTATAAGAAATAAATTATTAAATCTACCGCGTCTGGTAGACTTTTCCTGAGACTAATTTAAAAAATCGCACTCTATTTGCTCTATGAGATTCAAGAAAAATTCATAAAATATTATAAATCGTGTTAAAACAAAAAATTCGTGTAAAAAAGATTTATTTCTTTTCACTCGTGTTAAATTAAATTCGTGTAAAAAAAAAATTGTGCAAAACGAGAAGTAGGAGTAATTATTTTCTATACTTTCAATATCGAGTTGTGCAAAATTATCATAAAAAGGAAATCGTACCAAAATGATTATAAAAATTTTTCTAAAATGTGTATTTAAAAAATTCATCTTATACTTCAAAGTCAAAAAATGCAAAATAAAAAAAAAATCGTACTAATGTTTTTTTTATAAAAAATTTTCTAAAATATACATTTTTCTTATACTTCCACGTCAATATTAGTACAAATTTCGAGTTATCATTCCGGTTGATTTGAAAATTATAGCTTCCAGAAAAAGGCTTTGGAAGTTTCCGGTACGGTACGCATCGAGCTAAAGGGTTCTCGCCAAATTCGTAATAGAAGTATTTAGACATTTTAGTACATATTAATATCATACCTTTAAAGGATCTATTAACACTAAACCTACCACGGACGGGTCAAATGACCCATTTTAAACTTTTTGTCAAAAGTTCTTAGAAATAACATTATTAAATCGTCGTTTGCCTTCACGACTTTTATTAAAAAATACATCGAATGTATTTTTCAAGATTTACTCTTCTCTTGCTAATTGTTTTACCGAGAAATATATGTGATCTTAATAATATATATAATATTTTAAAGTCGAGTCATTTGACCCACATTGGTATGAATAGGAATACATAAAATACCGGTAGGTTTAGTGTTAAATTTAAAACTTATTTACAATTTATTTCTTTTTTAATTCTTTTTTTTATGTTTTTTTATATTAATTTTTTTATTTAATTTTTTAATTTTGTTTTCTAATATTTTTTAATTTTTTTTTAATATAATATTTTTACGGTAGGTTTACCCCTAAGTCAATATCTTCTTGTTTTTTTTGTCCACATTGAAATATGATTCACGATTTTCGCCCTGAGATACGGTTCACTAGACAGGGCTAGTTTACTGGAGCGGCAGCCCTTGGGTGGCAAAATCACTAGTCATTCCGGTAACGTAGAACCGGAAAAGTGTAGCATATGCAACGTATCAGGTTATAACTAGTGCCATCCTGCGTATATATCGGCGCATTAGTTTTTAAGATATCATGGAAGCCATTTTCTAAGGCGCAGTTTTCACAAAATCGACCTTTCAAGTTTAAGTATTTATAATACACACACATGCGCATAAATACATACCACCGCGCGTACCACTACCTAACCTGTACTTCATACTTTCGAATTTCAGTTTAGTAGCACGCCTGAACATTTTGTCAGAAATCTTCCAGCATTTACAATAACAGCAACAACTTGCATACGTTGTATCACAATAGAATTTCAGTCCTTACACTCGTAAGTCTAAGCTTGCTTTTAAGAGTGAGGACCTTAATGAAATTAAAATTTATAAAAAAAAAAATTATTTATTAATCTGCCATATTAACCTGTGATCTTTGGCACAACGTGGTGCAAAATTAGTCATTCAATTTTGTTTTTGGCTAACTTTTACTAAATAATAAATTCTTTTAAGTGATGGACATTTTTATTTTTACCTTTACGCGCTTCTTTGATTGTCTGTTTGTAAACTGAAACTGTCTAGTTCACAATTTTATTTATTTATTTTGTTAGGGCAACTATTTTTTTTTTTTTTTTAATATAGTTCATACTACAACAACTACCATATAAAGCAATGTTTCGAACTTTGTAGGTATAAAATTAAAAAAAATTGGCAAATTTTCATCAAAACTTTAAACTGTTTACTAAAAATTTTTAGAAAATTGGATATGCAATTTTATAGCGGCCGCCGTAGCCGAATGGGATGGTGCGTGATTACCATTCGGAATTCACAGAGAGGTCGTTGGTTCGAATCTCGGTGAAAGCAAAATTAATAAAAACATTTTTCTAATAGCGGTCGCCCCTCGGCAAGCAATGGCAAACCGCCGAGTGTATTTCTGCCATGAAAAAGCTCCTCATAACAATATTTGCCGTTCGGAGTCGGCTTGAAACTGTAGGCCCCTCCATTTGTGGAACAACATCAAGACGCACACCACAAATAGGAGGAGGAGCTCGGCCAAACACCTAACAGAAGTGTACGCGCCAATTATTTATTTATTTTATTTTAGTTTTATAGATCATTGAATTTTGGTATAATAAAGCGCAAGCTTCAAGTAGATTACAAGGGACACTGACATTTAAGAATTTTTTTTGGACGCGGTCTTCTGCATTTTCTGATGTAACGCCTACTCCACATTTTTTTATGTACGCCACATTTTGAAAAATTTTAACTATTTTTTTTTTATTTTTTTTTTTTTATTTTAATTATTTTTTTTATTTTAGTTATTTTTTTATTTTAATTATTTTTTGATAACAATATACCTAGTTTATACTACAAGAACAACCATACAAAGCCAAGTTTGGAAGTTTGTATAAAATTTGTGAAAATTCGGCAAATTTTCATCAACATTTCTAACTTCTTACTCAGAATATTTACATGAAATCCGGGTACACAGTTTAATACCTTATTTGAATTTTGGCATACAAAATACAAGTTTCATTTGCCTTAAATATTGCGTTGATTTTTGGCAATTTTTTTACTAACGCTGTTGAGTGCTTTCTTCCATATAAAAAATTATGTTTTTAAATTTAAATTATATTTTTATTTTTAATAATGTATATGACCACCATTCTTTATAGTTGCTTAAAAACTGAATTGAATTAGAATTGAGGCAATTAGTGATTTAATGTAGTTCAAAGAAACCGAGCACCAGTCTCCCTTAATCGCGGGAAGTAATGAAATTTTATCTTCAAATAGTTTTCCATTTTCATAAAATGTTTGCATAATTCTCGCAAGTTGTTATGTGACATAGAATAACTAGAATAGTTAATAAAATATACATATTCGGCGGTGGATCTCTCCTGCACAGTTCATAAGCTTTGAAAACAGTTTTTGCCCTTTTTTCCGACTTCGTATTGCAAAATATTTGATATCAAAGTTTTAATTCCATCTGAACTTCTTCAAAAATCCCTTCTAACTCATCACTACAAAAAGTACGATTTGGTTTAATTCAGTATACGCGTAGCATTATCGTCAAGACTCGAGATATTATCGAGGAAAAATATTTGAAGGCCAAGGAGTCTGCCCTCTTATTTTTTAGTCACACACTTTGAATTTTATTTCAACACTTTCTCACGGTAACTTTCCACTTAAATCCATCGCCTCCCAAATGCCTACATTTTCGAACGCTTCCAGAAGCTTTGAGCGCGATCGAGTGTCAAAAGCTTTGCAATGGTAGTTTTTTGCTCAAGTTTTCGTTTAATAAGTTTGGCCCTAACAGTTGATTAATAGCTTTCCCTTTTGAAAATCGTGCTGGGTGCTTTCTATTATTACAAATTTATTTATAAAGTTATTCAGTCTTGTAACAATGAAAACCTCCATAATTTTCCAATAGCCGGTAAGGTTGACATAGTGTAGTAGTTCGTAGGGTCAGATTTTGTTCCCATTTATTTTATTTATATTTTGTTTTATTATTAAAACTTTTAGAAGTTTGGCTACTTTACTTTGACTTAAGCTAAGGTTACTGAGTTAAGTTATTTTTATATCTTTGGGTCTGATACCAATCAATCCCAGGCCCTTTATTGACACTAAGCCTTTGTAAAATAGAAAATAGAAATAGAAAAGATTTCTTCCTCACTTGTTTCTGCCATATAAATTATAATTCCACGCTTTACAATCTTTAGACGACAATCTCCAGTCGATAAACAAAGTTTTGGTCCACATTGTATCGAAATTCGCATAAAAAAGTATTAAAAAATTACAAATTAACTCAATAAGTGAGTGCTACTGGCCATTTTATTCTCCAATTATACTGCGCAAAGGTTATTTTATGCGTCTATTGGGACCTCGCCTTTATTATCCGCTTATTTACAGGCAACGTAAATACGAACTTTAGAGGTGACGCTCCCATAACACGAGAAAGCATCCAGTGTTTGTTCATTTTGTGGTGTTTTGGCAGATCTGCAAAGCTAAATACTGAGTTCTACTAATCCGCACCTACCAAATTGGCACAGCATAATTTATAATCGCCTTGCCAACCGATTTGTGTGTACACCTGTGTTCAAAATAATAGGAGCTTAACGAATTACCAAGTTGTATTATTTATTTATTTATTTTTTTTTTTTGGTATTTAATGTTTTTGTAAATTTTTTTAAAAGTAAAGTCCATTCTAAAACAAAAAACCCTTTAACTGAAAGCTCCAAACTTGGTACAAAACTCGCAAAAGTTTAAAAAATTTCAAAAAAAATAAAAGTACATACAAATACATCAAAGTTTTATTGAAAAAGAAAAATACATACATAAAATTTTCCAAATTTTTATAAAAATAATGTATGCTCTTTAATGGCCCATTAAATATTAGTAAAAAGCCGAGCAAGTTTCCAGTGGTACAAAATTCTCACTATTTTTTGACAGTTCTTTTTTTCGCTGAGGTGTTAAGGAGTTTTTGAACTGCCCGAATTTTTTTATATGGAAGAAAAAGCCCACCACCGTCAACACAAAAAATAGCCACAAATCAACGTTGCTTTAGAGTCATTTGAAACTTGCACTGTTTTATGCTAAAACTCAATGGGCTATAAAAATGCAAAAACATATTTTTTCTTAATTCTATGGGAAATAAAACTGCATACCCAGAAAAATTTTAAAAATTTGGGTTAAAAAGGTAAAAGTTTTTTTTTTTGGATAGGATTTTTTTTTCTGTTAAACCCAGAAATATCTGAAAGTCTACCGCAGCGAAGAAAGACGAAGTCCTGAAAACATCCAAATCAGGACATTAACCTTTGAAGGTGTTCAACACTTCAAATATTTGGGAGTGTTAATAAAAAATGACAACAGTAGTTACGACACATTACAATACAGAATAATGGCAGCAAACAAAGCATATTACGTCCACATAAAATTGCTGAAGTCCAAACTGCTCATACGTGAATGTAAACTCCGCCTCTACCAGTCAATAATACTACCAGTGCTGTCCTACGGCTGCGAGTGCTGGACATTGACAAGCAAAGACGAAAGTAGCTTAAGAGTTTTCGAACGAAAAGTACTCCGAAGGGTGTTTTGCCCCCATACGCTGCAACGATGGAACGTACCGAATACGCTACAACGATGAGTTGCTAAACTTATGCCAGGGAGAAGACGTCGTGAAATACATTAAATCCCAAAGGCTTCGATGGGCACACTGTGCGCATGGAAGACAGCCGCCCCCAAAAATCTTTTTTATCAACGAATTGTCTAATGACACGAGCCCGAGGACGTCCAAGGTTAACCTGGCTTGACCAAGCTATAGCCGACCTGAAAAAGCTACGAGTTAGGAGCTGGAGATCTGTTGCTATGAACCGTGCAGATTGGAAGAGGATTGTGGATGAAGCTTAAGCTCACCCTGAGCTGTAATCGCTACCTGATGATGAAAAGTTTTAAAAATTCTGGTTAAAAGGTTGAAAGAGTCGATGAAATTTTGAGAAATTTTCAAAAATTTCGTACAAAGTTTGAAACTTTGTGTTATATGGTTTTTGTTGTAGCATGAGCTATGGCATATTCTTATAAAAAAAGTAGTAGTGTTTATAATTTTGAAACGGGGTGTATATGAGAAGAAATCGTAGATGTACAAATTAATAGAGGTTAGTGTTGAGGCCCTATGTTTCATCTAGGAACTATAAGAAAAATATAAAAATATATATAGGGCAAGTGTTCGTTGCATTTGCGTGTAACATTGCCTTGCCAATTTGCAATTGACAGAGTTGAACGTGTGCAGGTGTTCCTTAAATAAGCTCTCAGGTCGTTAAAATTTTCAGATTCTATCCCTTCCTATAAGTCACGTTTGATTTTAATTAATTTGTAGAATAAAAGGTCTATATTAAATTTTTTTAATTTTTTTTATTTATTTAATGTCATTAAAGACGAAATTGATTATTCATCCCTATTGCGGAACATTCACTTTCATATCCTTATTAGAGCTCTACGGATCGCTTACCCAATTCATCGTAAATTGCTTAACACGAATTATGCCTGCGGTCTAAAAGAATTCAATGAGATTTCGAGTTCTATTCCGTTTGACTTTTCTGTGTCATAAACGATTTTTCTGAAATTCTAAACTCATTTTTTTCTTGGTGTTAAACTAAGTTCTCGCTGTTTTTTTGATGAAAATACAACTTTATTCTGAAAAACTGGTGACAAGTGAATCATTGAAAGTATTGCCCATCACTGGCTACTATTTTTCCCATCTTTCTGGTAGATCTCGTATACCGTCGCGGTAAAACTGTTCATCTTTTGAGGCTATCCACGGATCAAGCCATTTTTTGATGTTTTCATATGAATGGAACTGCTGGTCAGCTAGGCCATGGGCCATCGATCGGAACAGGTGATAATCGGACGTCGCAATATCTGGAGAATATGGCGGGTGGTGTAAGATTTCCCATTTCAATGTTTCCAGGTAGGTTTTAAGGGGTTTTACAACGCTTGGCTGTCATGCTGTAGAATCTCTTTTTCATGCCTCTCCGCGTATTGCGGCCGCTTCTCGCACCGGGCTCAGCTCAATCGCATCAATTGAAGTCGATACCGATCCCCAGTGATGGTATCGCTTGGTTTTAACAGTTCATAATAAATTACACCAACTTGGTCCCACCAAATACATATAGCATAACCTTCGCAGCGTGAATATTCGGCCGAGGCGACGACGTAGAAGCATGACTGGGCAGTCCCTATGACTTTCTTTTCTTTGGATTGCTGTTATGAATCCATTTTTCATCAGCCGTCACGATGCGATGAAGAAAACCCTTCCTTTTTTTTGCCGCTGGAGCAGTTGTTGACAGGCGAAAAAACGACGTTTAACATCCCTTGGTTTTAACTCATAAGGAACCCAATTCCCCTGTTTCTGAATCATTCAGCATGCAATCGCTTGGAAATGGATTGGCGGGCAACAAGCTCTTCTTGCGTTTGACACGGATCCTCAGTTAGCAATGCCTCCGATTCAGTGCCTTCGAAGGTTTTTGGCCTTCCTTCACGCGGACGTTCGTCAACATTAAAATCACCGTCTTTGAAGCACCGGAACCAATCTCGGCACATTGTTTCACTTAAAGCAGCATCTCCATAAACTTTTTGTAGCTTTCGATGCGCTTCAGCCGCCGTTTTTTTCGAAAGAAAGAGGAAAATCAACACTTCCCGCAAATGAGGATTATGCGGCACAAAATCATTCATTTTCACAAAACCAAAAGTATATGATACCAAAACAAAATCACTAATGTGTCGAAGCAGCTTGTTTACCATATGTCTAAGCTTGGTTTATGACGTTAAGGTTATGTTAGAATCAACTAGCACACACTGCTGGCGGCTTCTATTGACAAACAGCGAGAACTTGGTTGCTTAACTTGAGCTCATATCCGCTGTAAGTGGTCTGCAAAAACTATAAATTTGTTTTAGACTTGAAATAAACATCCCGGCTCCACCTGCTTGATTCCTTACTCACTACGGGAAAATTTTTGTATTTTTTTAGTACCTTGAAATAAGAATAATTTTTACATTCTTAACCTTTACGCAATTGAAAAAATTATAATCTTCTAAAATCAACAAAATCTCGCGGCACTTCCACAATTAACTAATATTTTAAATACTAAAACAAAAAAAACACATCGACTTCCATATTCAGAAAACACAAAAAAATACATAAAACACAATGGAGCGCAATTAATTGCATTTCATGCCTCATCATCCATCCGCTTCAATCAAATCTGAATCATAACTTGAAGGCACAAAAAAAGAAAAAATAAATAAAATAAAACAACCACAATAAAGTAATTAGCGACAAAATTTGCAACCAAAATCAAATCAATCAAATGCGCAAACTGCAGCATAACAATAACAATAAAGGCAAATAGGCAAATGGAAAGCATGAAAAACTGAGAGGGAATAGTAATTTTAATTTTCATTAATTAAATTCAATTATTTGATTGCGTTGGTTAATATGGCACCGCAAGGCGCAGCTCAATGCAACTGCAGCAGCAGCAGTGGCGGCGACGGCGGCGGCGGCGGCAATCTTATAATTTTTACAAGCAGCCAAGTGTGAAGGATGTGGCCGCAACAAGTGTTGCATTGTTGCATCGGCTACGATAATCAATCGCTTAGCACCCAGCCAAGGGCCCCCAGCTGTATTGGCTGTATTGACAATAGCAGCCTCGCTGTCGGCTGCTGGTGGTGACTGGCGACTGGTGACGGGTGCCAGGCGGCGATCGACTTGTGGTCCACTTGTTAGTCGATTGCTTGGGTGATTAGCGACAATTCGTGCAACCGCAACTCAAAATAAATTCTCGCTGCATTTGTGTTATTGCTTTCTGACAATTCCTTTGGCGCGCTGTCCGAGACCGCCGAGCGCCAGCGCTAAGTACGCGCGATAGGTATGCGAATTGAAGAAATTTGAATGAACTGTAATTTAATAGCATTGATCGATTTGCAAATGCATTTTTTACATTATTGCATATTGCTTGTTGTTGCTGTTGTTTTTTTTTTTTTTTTTTTTTTTGCTATGCCATTCAAATGTAAAACCGCGCGCTGATCGCATTTTTTCTGCAATTATCGATTTGCAATTATTCTGTTTGTCAATTTGGAATTCTTGTGGTTTCCGCTAATAAAAATATGGGCAAATGCAAGAAAATAAATTTTCAATTATTTTTTCAATTTAATCTCTGCAATAACTAATTAATAATAACTAATCGCAATTTTATCTCCTTTCAGGTAGCCCAAAAGTCATATGGCAATGAAAAGCGTTTCTTTTGCCCACCACCTTGCATTTATCTGTTCGGCAGCGGTTGGCGTCGCCGCTACGAGGAAATGTTGCAGAAGGGCGAGGGCGAGCACTGCGCGCAATTGTGCGCCTTCATCGGCATTGGCAGTTCGGATCAGGATATGCAACAGCTCGATTTGAATGGCAAGCAATATTGTGCCGCCAAAACGCTGTTCATATCCGATTCGGATAAGCGAAAACATTTTATGCTCTCGGTGAAAATGTTCTACGGCAATGGCCATGATATTGGCGTATTCAATTCCAAACGCATCAAAGTCATATCGAAGCCATCGAAGAAGAAGCAGTCGCTCAAGAATGCCGATCTATGCATAGCGAGTGGCACAAATGTGGCGCTTTTCAATCGCTTGCGCTCGCAAACGGTGTCGACGCGTTACCTGCATGTGGAAAATGGGCATTTTCATGCGTCCTCGACGCAATGGGGCGCCTTCACGATACACTTGCTCGACGATAATGAATCGGAGTCGGAGGAGTTTCAGGTGAGTCACGATTCTCCAAAAGTTTCTTATAACTTTTTTATTTACAATTTTCCTCTTCCGATTAGGTGCGCGATGGCTATATTCATTATGGCGCGACAGTAAAGCTGGTTTGTTCAGTGACGGGCATGGCGCTGCCACGTCTCATCATACGCAAGGTGGATAAGCAAATGGCGTTGTTGGAGGCAGATGATCCGGTGTCGCAACTGCACAAATGTGCGTTCTACATGAAGGATACCGATCACATGTATCTCTGCTTGTCGCAAGAGAAGATCATACAATTCCAGGCGACGCCCTGTCCGAAAGAGCCAAATAAGGAGATGATTAACGATGGCGCCTGCTGGACTATCATCTCCACAGATAAAGCGGAATATCAGTTCTATGAAGGGATGGGACCTGTGGGGTGAGTATATGGGGAATTTAATTTTGTTTTTTGTTCACTCCTCTCGGGAGCATAGGGCCTCGACAAAACTTGTCTTGCGTTGGTTTCGTGAATCTATTTGATTTCTGACAGGGTGATTAGACTGACGTTTCAAACTTTTTTTATTTGCGACAAATTTGCGAGTGCGGAACTCAAGAGATGATATCCTTGTTTTCTTTGATATTTGAGCGGCCGAAAAATCCCTCTTGAAAGAGTCATGAATGTTAGCTATGAAATCACGCATATCTGAGGCATTTTACAAGGGTAGTGTAGATTCCGAGCAATTGCGACTCCTGGTGGTGTGCGAAAGTCGATATCAAATGTCCTGCAGCGGTCGTTTGTACGCAAAGATGATAGAAGATTAACAGATTTAGCCTTAAGCTATGATGAAAAACGAAACTGAGCGAGTAACTGCGGCTACCACGTCACCGGGTACTCCAACTGTGGAGATAAAAAAGGTTGAGTGGTACATTGGCTGCCACCTTACTTGGGATATGCTTAACAAAATTTAGTTTGTGTTAGTGACATATGAAAAAATACAACACAGCCAATGCTGATGTCATGGCTTTCATAGATCACTAACACAAGCTAAGTTTGGTTAAACATATCCCAAGTGACGTCAGCCCATCAACCGATTCTGTCCGATTCGCTCAGAGCCGAATAACGGTCTGCTACATAGACCGCCTCTAAAAATCTTGTCACCATGTGGGTGTTCGACAGCAGAATTCTGCCCGCTCATTTCACACGTATTCACGCACTCGTCCAATCAGTCATTGTTCCGACGGTAGCAAAGCAACATGCGATGTGATTGCGTTGATTTTTTTTCCTTGATGACCAACACAATCTCAGTTTTTTTCGTAAACAAAACGCTGTCATAACCCCAGTTATGTCATGCTATGATTCCTTCAAAATCGCTGAGAGCCGGTTAGCGGTCTCATATTGGCCACACCTTCTGAATTTTCTTCACCATGGAGTTTTACGCATCGGAATGAATCGGTTTCAAGAACTATTATTTCAGCGATTAACCCTTTCTTGGATCGGTATGCCCTGTAATGGGCCCTACAAAAAATGTCATGAAGTTTATCTGAAAAAATTAATAAAGTACCGATAAGAAAATGGTGCGATAGGTCCATCGGTTAAATTTCCAAACAAGTGTGACCGGCACTAGTCCTAAATAAACGTAATATTGGCTGAATGGATCTGCTGTCATAGGACATTATCTGATAGGCGAAGATACCTACCAACTAGGCGAGCAAATGCTTTGCTTTTCTAGAAATTTAATTGAAGACCAAAAAGAGGCGGAGTTCATCTTGCAACTGTCCTTTTTTGACAGTGCCCTAAGGTAGCTAGACAAATACCTTCTCTACTCTAGATTGTTAATTATTCTATAATATGTAGGACCTCAACCGCCCGTTGGGCACCCGGGTCTGGCTGGACGTTTTTCGAATTTGGACGCGAATTTTTACATATTTCTATACGGCTAAGGACCTAAACTTCCAGGTTAGGTAGGAATGGTTGCCCAGAGAGTGGGCCCACTTGGACGAAAGAAGTTTGGTTCATCCTTTGTGATACCATTGCAAGAGGGGGAAAAAGAGATGAAGAAAACGACGATAGGATGAAAAGGAGACGGGTGGGGAGGGTTGAGTATCTGTAGAATCTGAACGGTGACTAATTTCCGGTTGTGTTAGCCTCTTTATGCTGCTGTTGAAGTTCATCAGATTTTTGATATCAAGACCTGGTATATCAGCAGGCGCAGAAAAGAAGTCAGAACCAAGATGCTTAAATCTTAGTCCTGCGAGAGCAGAGCAGCTAAGGAGCAGGTGCTGAGATGATTCTACCTCATCCTCCATACAGCTGACGCAAAAAGGACTCACAAGAATGTGAGACTCGGAATTCGGACATGTACTATATACCCCGCGGATAGTGCCCCGTGAGGATGCCCACGAAATTTGAGAGATGATAAATGAGCTTTAAGGTAGCTTCCTAAAATTTAATTTTCTATCGATTTATGGATATAACCTCTTAAAAAGTTTTAAAAAGAATCCTCGAATATGACGTAAAAAGGCCTGACTCTAGTGCCCGACCAAAAGTTTTAAAAAAGGTGTCCTACTGAGGGTTAAATACATACATAAATCATAAATTATTCTTAAGATCCCGTAGCTTGGGAGATAGCGGAACGATTTTTCCCTTATGCGGCATCACAACCGGCCAAGCATCTCAGGTATGTGAACCACTAAAAGGCAACCGCGTTAACCTAACCTTTAATCACACCTTGCACCTTTTGAGGTTTTTTTGCTTTCTGAAAAAAGAAAAAATAATTGAAATATTGTTCAAGCGTCTACCTCTGCTTGAAGTTATTTGTCTTCTGATAAATAAAAAAAAATACAAGTGTTCCTTAGGCGTCTGCAGCCCACACGGCTTCCTAAAGCCTTTTTGCATATCCTGTTTTTGGCCTTTCTCGTGGATTTCAAATAGCTTTTTTGGATTTGATTAAGTTTACCTGTTTTTGCTTCAAATAAATTTTGTTTTCTCTAACCTTAAATAAAATTTTTACACTTTTTTTTTAATTATAATTTTAATTGTTCAACAGTTCCCCTGTCACGCCAGTGCCAATTGTGAATTCGCTCAACTTGAATGGCGGCGGCGATGTGGCGATGCTTGAACTCAGCGGCGACAACTTTACGCCGCACTTACAAGTCTGGTTCGGCGATGTGGAGGCGGAAACCATGTATCGCTGCACGGAGACGTTGTTGTGTGTGGTGCCTGAGATTTCACAATTTCGTGGTGAATGGTTATGGGTAAGTTTCAAATATTGCTGCTCATATTTTTTACTTGAAAATTTCAAATAAGATGTGACATGAGGACAAAAGTTTAGCCATAAAATGTTAATCGACGAAATGAAGCTGAAAAAATTTACTTCAAAAAGTGGTTCACACTCATAATAATTTTATAAGTTTTTCACCACAGATATTTAAAGTTCCTACTATAAGCAATTCTTTTTAAGGATGTAAATTTCATGAAAATATTATATTAACTTGAAAAAATCAAGCATAAAAAATTTTAGAAAAATTTCTCATAAGTCGTTTATAAGTTTATAAGTAAATAAGGCTATATAAGTTTCTCACCACACTCATTTTATAACTCATTAGTTTCTCACCACAGCTATTTAAAATTCCTAAATAAACAACTATTTTTAAATGATATAAATTTCATCAAAATATTTACTTGTATTTGTAAATATTTTCTTAACTTGAAAAAGTTGAGCTTAAAAAAATTCAAGAAAATTGTCGCATAAGTCGTAAGTTTCTCACCCCACTCATTTGGGCATTCTAAAATAAAAAAGTAATGCATTAAAATGAAGTAAATTTCACGAAAATCGTTATTTGTATTCGTCTTTCAGGTCCGCCAGCCAACACAGGTGCCCATCTCGTTGGTGCGCAACGATGGTATTATCTATGCGACGGGTCTGACATTCACCTACACACCCGAACCTGGACCACGACCGCACTGTACACAAGCCGAGGATGTGATGCGTACACGCAACGCAGCCGCAGCGGCAAGCAACAATAACGGCAATAGCGGTGCTAGTATCGGTGTTGGCGGTATCGGCGGCAACAACAACAATTTAAGTGGTATGAGCAACAACAATAACAATACGGCGCATTCACCCAACGACGGTAGTGGTGGTGGCAGCAGCGGCGGCGGCGGCGGCGGTGGTGGTGGTGGTGGTGGTGGCGGTAATGGTGCAGGGGTGAATGCCAATCATCAAATGCACCAAACACTGCCGTCCATAAACGAAGTGCAATGGAATACGCACGGAGGCGGCGGACTGTCCTGAGTGATGGTTGCACAAACCCAATGGCCAACGGCGTCAGCGGCAGCAGGGCAATTGCATTGCTGTTGGCAAGTGTGGACGATGGTGTGGCTCTGATGGTGAGAAGCGCGTAGTGGAGTGCATAAATGCTTATGCTTGAAAAAAATAGTAAATTAACTACGATGAGTCGATGATTATTTTGTGAGTTTGAATGAGTTTTTTTTAATATTTTTTTTTAATTTTTTTTTTCATTTTATTTTTTCAATTAGTTTTAATTATTATTATACAACAAGAATTTAGTCGTTGTGTTTTTACTTATTTTAAAACACATTTTTCATACATACACGCAACATACATAAATTATTATATATTTTCATGCACACATCCACACACACACACATATATACACACACTCTCACAAGCATACCAATCAAGTAGTTGGTATAAAACTATACAACTTTTCATTCCTGTAAACATTGCAAATATTTTTCTCGAAACTAAATGTCAATATCAGGGATAATTTTTTAGCAAAAAAATGAAACGAAAAAAAAAAACAAAAACAAAAAAAAAGGAATGCATTTTACTGTAATCCCTGTAGGCAAGATAAAAAATATCCAAAATGAACAAACAAACGATTATACATACCTTTTATACATATAAACTACAAAGAAAACGGAAGAACAAGAAAATTTAATTACGAAAGCAAGAATCCTTTACAATGATTTAGCCATGTAAGTTGCCTAGACTTAATTTAGAATCTAATGCAAATGTATTTGTACATATACTTAAGTTTAGCATTGCATAAAGCTAGAACAAATTATATATTTTAGATACGAATTTCAATGAAATTGGACACAAACGGACCGCGACCGTCGCAGGACATATGCCTACAATTGTATTTGCATAGTTTTAACATAAGCAGAAAGTTTAGCATTTTAGCCAACATTTTTTAGATGAATGCAGCAAAACGTAATATACATACATACATGCATACCTACATACATACATATGATCATCTATATGTATACATATTTTATACGATAAGATATTTATATACATATTCATATATATATATATTTCTACATTATCTACTATACATACATACATATATGGGTACGTGCATGTGTGCGAGTGCGAGCGTACATTAAATTAAAGAAAAACAAAAAGTAAAAAAAAAAACAAAGGATTAATCAAATATTTTAGTTTAACGATAAGTTTATGCAAATTAAGAAAACTTAAAAAGACAAAATGTAAATTAAGAAAAAAAGAATTAATTTAAGTATGCAACTGAAACATTACCAGAGATAAATAAATTATTTTGTAACAAAATGTTTGCTAAAGCGATGTGTTGATTTTTTTGGGAGAGTAGGGAGTAAGGGGCCCTGTAGTGACACGAATTTCGCAACACTCAGAAATTTTCTGAAAACGAAAGTTATTCGGGCAGGTTCTGCAATTCACTTCCGAGTGAATTTCAATGCAATCACCCGAAAATTCAAAGAAATTCACTGGGAAGTGAATTACTGGACCTGTCCGATTGTCTCAAAAATAGAAAGAAAAAGGTAGAGATAACGAGTGACGAACTTCTCCACAAACTGAACAATCTAGGATTCTATACTCAAGGTTAGGCTGATGACCTGGTAGTATACATAGTAGTATAAAAAACAAATGGTGCATCGACAAAGGGCTCTCTATTAAACCATCTAAAACTGAAAAACATAGGAACTCAGCCCCCGAATGACTTACTGGACATTCACTACAGTTGTTAAACCTACTACTGTGGGCAAAAAGTAAGGTGAATTTGGTTGTAAAATGAAAAATCTTTATTTATTCTTGTAAATCAATTTCATCCCCTTCAAAATAATCCACTCTCGATGAAATACACTTATGCCAACGATTTTTCCAATCCCCGAAACATGCCGAATAGTCCATTTCCGGTATAGCCATCAGCACCTTCTTCGATTCAGCTTTTATCTCCTCAATCGACTCGAAACGCGTTCCCCGGAGTGGTCTCTTGAGTTTTGGGAATAGCCAGAAGTCACACGGAGCCAAATCAGGCGAATACGGTGGTTGCGGAACGATATGCGTGGAATTTTTGGCGAAATGGTCACGAAGAACGAGTGCAGTGACTTTTCGTAGACGGTGCATTTTCGTGATGCAAAAACCAAGAGTTGTTGGCCAATAATTCTGGCCTTTTTAGACGAATTGCTTCACGTAAACGACGCATAACGCTCAAATAATATTCATTATTAACAGTTAGGCCAGGTGGAAGGAATTCATAGTGCACCACACCACGAAAATCGAAAAAAACTGTCATCATGACCTTTATTTTTGAACGACTTTGACGTGCTCTTTTCGGTCTGGCCTCGCCTTTAGCACGATATTCGCTTGATTGGTCGGTTGTTTCAGGGTCGTAAGCATAAATCCAAGTCTCATCTCCTGTAATGATGCATTTGAGCTTGTCCTGATAGTCTGAAAGCATTGTTTCACACACATCAACGCGACGACTTTTTTCCAAGAAATTGAGAGTTTTCAGTACCAAACGAGATTTAACTTTTCGTAGGCCCAAATGGTATTTCAAAATGGTTTTCGCAGATCCTTTTGATATTCCGATCATATCAGTAAGGTCTTTAACAGTCAACCGACGATTTTTGGCACTAACTCCTTCACTTTATTGACGTGTTGGTCCTCTGTTGACGTCGATGGTCGTCCGGAGCGCTCCAAGTCATCAACACGTTCTTGACCCTCTTTGAAGTCTTTGTACCACTTATAAACATTTTTCTGCGACATGGTCGAATCACCAAATGCCTTCTGCATGCTAAACGTTTCCGCAGCCGAAACTTCATTCCGCAAACAAAATTTGATGGCACTTCTCTGCTCAATCAAATCAGACATTGTAGAAATCGAAAAATGCACTCTTGGTCGTTTGGTAAACACAAGCGTAAATATATTACTGATAATGACATTCACATGAAAGTTGGCCCAGATGTTATTAACAGTGCTGCCAACTCATGAAAAAAATAACTAGAGCGAAATTTTAATCCCGCGAAGTGTGAAAAATAAATTCACGTTACTTTTTGCCCACAGAGTATAGTCACTTACGCTTCCATTACATGATGGCCTAAAGTTAAGCAACGAAAGGCGGTAAATGATCTCAATAAATTGTACCGCCTCATCTGTGTCGGTATAACAGGAGCAATGAAAACATGCCCACCTGGCGATTTAGGTGTGTTCCTATGCATAGCACCGCTTCCCATTTTAAAAGAAGGACGTTTGAGCGCTTTAATGTTAAAAGGCATATCCGATCTTAAAAGTGGAGATATGAAAGGACATTTAGAGATCTTAGAAGACTTCTAACATACTCCTACTTCTTATAGGGTGGATACATTATTTTCCAAATCCATTCTCTTCAGCAATTTCCAAATTCTCATTCATTCTCGGCTTGCAAAATAATTCCATCACCTTCAAACGCGGAACCCAGATATAGTACACTGATGGAGCGAAATTAGAAAATGCTAGGACAGGGGTGGGAATCAAGAGACGTAAATTCAAACATCGATTCTAATGGGTCTCTACCCAACAAACTTGCAGGCAGAAATTCATGCCGGAAAAATGAATGGAACCCACATTTCCATACGCTCAGATAGTCAGGCGGCTTTGAAAGCCCTTCTTCCAATTACTTCAAAAATAGTATATGACTGCCTGAACCCTCTCAACATATTAGGGAACTTCAACACATTATTATTAGATTGGGTTTCTGAACACGAAGGGCATGAAGGAAATGAAATAGCGGACCATCTAGCTAAAAAAGGGGCAAACATGCCCATAATTGGTCCAAAGCCTTTCTGTGGACTTATAAAGGGTCACATGGAGGAAATTCTCAGGAGGGAGAGGAGAAGAAGTTCGTTGAACGCTGGTGAAATTCTTTCAGTCAGCGACAAGCGAAACAATTCCTAACGCCGAACAGAGGAATTACTGATAAGCTACTCTCATTCAGCAGAGTAGACTGAAGACTTTGAAATGGTTAGTTTACAGGCCACTGTAGCCTGAGATACTACTGAAACAAAATTGGATTGGAATCACGTGCCGATTCTGTGAAATGGATACTGATAATTCAGAACACATCCTTTGTAAATGTCCTGCACAAATCAGAAAACGGCAACATAACGTTGGTGGTTCTTCCACGTAAATTATGGAACAATAAACCCCAGAATGTGCTCAAATTTTTAAAAAGTCTTAAAATATAGGGTACTTCATCAGGCTTTGCACAATAGATCTCATTTGATCGCAGTGCACAGTAGCCTAATAATAATAATAGATAACGTTGGATGTTGTTGTAATGGCATAAAAGATTCACTCCGAAAAGTAGACCCAACTGCCATTGGCGCAAAATATCGCAATTTGTCTACAGTGCTTCCCAAGGGCTCTTCAGCATCAATTGGCGCATGGAAACGCCTATTGATTGGACTTGTTGTTGCAATAGCCTTACTGAGCGCTGACTGATTGGTGCTCCAAAAAATGAGGATATCGGGGAACATTCGAAACTTACTATTTCGACCAAAGCGTTAGTGCTGCTAGACTGCTGTTGATTTGAGTGGGTTGTGAAGAAGTGCTTCCTCTTCTTCCTAGTTGGTGCGATAACCGCTTACGCGATTTTGGCCGAGTTTAACAAAGCGCGTCAATCATTTCCTTCTCGTGCCAGTTGGACCCACCAAGTGATGCCAAGTCCTTCTCCACCTGATCTTTACAACGCAGTGGAGGTCTTCCCCTTCCTCTTCTATAACCAGCTGATACCTCATCGAATACTTTCCGAGCCGGAGCGTTTGTATTCATTCGGACGACATGGCTCAGCCAACGTTGCCGCTGGATCTTTATTCGCTGCGCTATGTCTATGTCATCGTAAAACTCATACGGCTCATCGTTCCATCGCCTGCGATATTCGCCGTTGCCAACGTGCAAATGTCCAAAAATCTTGCCCAGAATCTTTCTCTCGAACACTCCAAGCGTTGCTTCATCGGATGTTGTCATCGTCCACGCTTCTGCGCCATACGTTAGGACGGGCATGATGAGAGTCTTGTAGAGTGTTAGTTTTGTTCGTCGAGAGAGGACTTTACTACTCATTTGCCTACTTAGTCCAAAGTAGCACTAGTTGGCAAGAGAGATTCTACGTTGAATTTCGAGGCTGGCATTATTATAGGTGTTAATGCTGGTTCCTAGATAAACGAAGTCTCTTACAACCTCGAAATCATAACTGTCAACAGTGACTGTTTGTTTGATGATAGGAGGTACTTTTTTTTGTCCTCGTTCACCACCAGACCCACTCGTTTTGCCTCTTTATCCAGTTTGGAAAAGACAGAACTAACTGCGCGGTCGTTAAGACCGATCATGTTAATATCATTATTGCTGCTAGCCAATTATTTTGGTTATTTTGAGTCATGTTATGACCTTTAATAAACTGCTGAAAAGAATACAAGTTATCATCAAACGGGTAATATAGGTAGATTCAGTTATGAGGGAGCCCTATTTTTATTATATGCCAGACACTGTCCAGATTTTCTAATATTTTATAATAATAATTCGGCCGCCGTAGCCGAAACGGTTGGCGCGTGACTACCATTCGGAATTTAGAGAGAACGTAGATTCGAGTATCGGAGAAACACCAAAATGAAGAAAAAGATTTTTCTAATGGCGGTCGCCCCTTGGCAGGCAATGGAAAACCTCCGAGTGTTTTTCTGCCATTAAAAAGCTACTCATAAAAACTATTTGCCGGTCGGAGTCGACTTGCACCACAAATAGGAGGAGGATCTCGGCCAAACACGAAAAAGAGTGTACGCGCCAATTATATACATATATAATTATGTTTTATATTAATAGAAATAAAATTTTAATATCTACTAATTTCCGCCTGTCCTTAGTCTAGCTGAAAATTATGCTTGACTTCAGCCTCCATTAATTAGACCCAAAACTCCGATGGCATAGATAGATGAGATATTGGGTATACGTTGCTGGAGAACTCAAGCGACGGATGAATCCCTGAAATGAAAATCAATTAAATAATTTTCTTAAGAAAGTTTAACTCTACAGTTTCAGAAATAGATAAATGTGAAGTTTGTTCGAGGTCGTGTAGCGGAAGGTGCTTAAAAAGTCTCACTTGGGATTATGAGTGGTATTTGGTATCATATTTATAGGTGTAAAAAACTGTCGGTGTCATTCATCTCTCTTAAAATGTTCAGAAGCAGACTTTTTAGAACGATGAAATCAGCGATCGGTTCTAATTTTGTTTGGTGTTTTTACATTTGAAGAAAAAGGCTTTTAAGTCAGTACTTCAAGAGTTAAAATATTTACGTATCAAGGGAAACCTGGCTGTGCGTTGCACTTGGAACCCGATGCTTACAAGCTTCTTGCAAAGAATCTCGCGCTTCTGATAGTCCTAAGCGAAATGAAAAAGAAGAAGGAAGTCAAAAAATTCATTTTCGTGGGAAGACTTCTAAAAATTGTGTAAATAGTTTTCTACCATAATGAAGTGCTCCTAAAATGCTCAAAGAGCTGCCATTGACTATGAAATCTAAAACAATTCTCCAAAAAAATGGTTTTTGATTAATGAAGGAGTGATAGAAGAGAGCCGATTAGGAGTGTTGACAAGGAATAAGAACTTAGAAAAATTATTTTATGTCCACTAATTTTAAATCCTCAATCTTTTAAATTTTACTTAATAGATTCAGTTATTAGAAATTCATTCAGCAATTTCTAAAAATAATATTCAATGCAATTTCACTGACTGCTAAAAACCTTGACGACGATTTGCATCGGCTCCTTGGCGATCACTCATTAGCAACTTAAATTACCAACTATCGCTCATTTGTTATCTGGTCACTGGTATGCAATTATTTTTGCTAGCTTCTAGCATTTAATTACAGCAAAATTAACATTTACTAAGTAAAACAATAACAACAAAAATGCAATACGAAAATCTACATTACGAAAAATTTCCCACCAAATAGGATGAAGAAAATGCACTGCGAAAATGCAACGGTTGTAATGCACTTGGGGGCTAAGTCTAACTTATTTCCGCTCCCCCTCACTCAGCTATGTTTCGTGTCAAGATCGCATTTTTATTAATAGTGTTGCGAAAAATCGTAGAAAAAACCACAACAATTGGCAAAGATATATAAATTTATGAGTTGAACAACTTTGCTATCTGCGTTCTGTAAAAGTACAACAAAAATGTAGCGGTTGGCGTGAGACAATTGCAAAATGTTAATCTAGATAGTGATGAGAAAATTTTTATGCACCTTTGTTAGAGAATAGTGGAATTTGAGCAGTGGAAAATGGGGTAGTAAGCGAATGTATAACTAGTGTAGAAATGGACCACAAAGTAACTACTTATGGTAGTATACTTATATAAGCTTTTTGAAAGAAGTAGGGACAGATTTCCCAATGACATTCCAAAAATCCTGTTTGATTGATTGATTCAGAGACAAGCGGGCTTGTGCATGAGCACTCACAGAAGCACTAGGCTAAATACGAAACAGAAATATGTAAACTAAATCGCAAAGAATTCAGCGAAAAAATCAGCGCGAAGGCTGAGAGCAAAAGGACAATTGAGAAGTGTATAACGTACAATCGACCACACCAATGTACTTTAAGAACCAAATGGCGGCAGTAGAGTCTCTATAATTTCTCGGGCCAACGAGGTGAGCCAAATAACACCAAGAATGGTAACTCCTAAAACAATAGACTAAAAAGCCGATTGTATTTAAGTTCTGGAAAGTAAAAGTATCTACCCTTTTAAGGAGGAAATACAACAACTCAACTTTAGCAAAGTCCTCAACCATCTGTGCGATCCTTCTGACAGACAAGAAACACTGATGGCGCTGTAGTCACCGGAAGGCGTTGTTTCTCAGCAGCAACAAGTGGGCTTAGGACTGTTAGCGGCAGGCTAATCACCTACCTTGGCAGTAATTTACCTAATTAACGTAACCAACACAAGACTAGTCTTGTCAAGGACCTATGCTTCCGAAAGGAGTGAACAGGTATAGAAAAAAAGTCAAGGAGGAAAGCAGAGGAGTAACAGATGTAAAGAGATAGGGTAGAATGGAGACTGAGGCAGAGATAGTTAGAGCTGTGAGAGTTTTCCCGATTCTTCATTCTCATGACATCCCAGAATTCGTAGCCCTGCTCTAGCAAATGCAGGACATTGACGGAGAAAATGCTCCGAGTTATCCGCCTCCTCCAAGCAAGACAGGCAAATCGGTTCCTCCATTATTCCAATGGTGGTCATATGCTGACCTCATGGGTTGTGTCCTGTAATATTACCGACCATCAACCGAACGTCTTTTAATCCAAGTTTTAGAAGAAAGTTCGACAGTTTTCTATTCGGGCTTGTCACAAAACACTTTGCAGTTCTGTAGCGTTCTAGACTGGACCACCGCTCTTTTTGTAAATTGCATACATAACCGCTGATTCAATTCATGATTCCTGCAGAACTGATTCCGATTATTGACTCTGGTCCCTATAGGGTAGTCGCTGATACACAGTTGGCCAATTCATCGGCAATTTCCCTTCCTGGAATAGGAATGTAGGAGGATGTAGAAAAAGTAAGTCTCGTGATGGACGAGGGCAAGAGGAAGTATATGGTGTTTCAAGTCTGATCTTTGACCGCAATTATTTGTGATATGTTAAACCCACGTCACTATTGGCAGTTAATTGTGGAGGTAGTAATTTTTGTATCTACCTCCGGGAAAAAGTACTGCGCCAAAGACTTTCAGGGCTGAAGCATCTGTATCTATTCGTACGATGTGACCTAGCCAGCAGAGCCATTGTATTCTAACACGCTGCTCTATATGTGGTTAGATAGTTTTATTGAGCCATAGTGCACTGCGATCTCCCCAACGTCGTCTAACCACGAACCTATAATTAAAGGCTTCTAATGAATTTGAGAACTTCCTTGAGCCTTTTGTTCTATAGTACCAATGGATCCCGAGTCATACAACTTAGATTAGATTTGATTACTTCGAGGTTTGTACTTCGACTTGATGGTATTTTGTGCCCTCTGCTCATCACAGTGCCTCAACCAGACCCAGACCCTTACTAAACTTAGGATTTCTATGTCATTTCCGCTTGAAAAACTGAGTATCATTCTTTTAAAATTCAGCCCAAAGACACCCGCACCAGTGCTACCATCTGTAAGCTTTCCACTTATCTTTGTATCAGATTTCCGCGCCTGGTTAATTTGTATGGATTATTTGTCTTCCAGAGCGTCGGATCTAAAATAAGTATCTTGAAATCTATAGAAATCTATATAGTCGCTGTAAAGCTCATACTGGACCACATATCAAGACTCCTAAA
Organism: Anastrepha fraterculus; assembly: GCA_037575425.1. Lineage (NCBI taxonomy): Eukaryota > Metazoa > Arthropoda > Insecta > Diptera > Tephritidae > Anastrepha > Anastrepha fraterculus. Next base: position 133,622 of record JAYXIM010040716.1, read on the forward strand.
GCACTTCCGTGTTAGTGTAAATTTCTTCTGGTATCAGCTCAAAAAAAAGTTCACGCAACGCCATCTCGTTTTTCTGCTATCCAATGGACACTGCATTGATCGCAAGTTAATGAGTACGAATAAGAAAATGATGTGGATGAGAGAAGCTTTTTATGTAGAACAAAATCATCCCCATTTTACCCTAATTTTATTCTTATCCTTGAAGCTAATAATTTTTTTTGTTACAGGAACGGACCAGAATTCCAAATTCTTGCTGTTTTATGCTCCTTGGTGAAGCGCTGAAAACTAGTGCTATAACAGCAACAGCGCACCAATAACCCAAACTAATTAATTACATCAGAATGAGGTAATAATACCACGCTTTTAAAACCTTGGACGATTTGCACGTGCATTCTTTATTAAAAAGCATCGAAATGGCACGATCCGCATTTCTTAAATATGGCAAAGTCCCAAAATGTCGCGACTTCAATCTTCGACTAAAAACGCGCTTCATAAAATGCTATCTATGGTCTGTTTTGCTATATGGTGCAGCGAAGAGTTCACGGCAAGTGCATCAAACGACGAAAAACTTCATATTTGGGGCGTATTCCACGAAACCCTAAATATGGATTGTTGCAACTCATATTGCAGTGCAAGATTGAAGGAAGAAGAGGTATCCAGCGTAAACAGTTTTCTTGGTTGAGGAACATAAGGCAGTAGACCGGTATACAACGTGTGGGTCCCCTCTTGGAAGCAGCTAGAGATCGCGAATTATTCTCAAATATAGATCAACATTTAAATTAACAAAAAAAAACGTATTACTTTTAAATTGTATAATCGCTTACATTCGATTACGAATAGCAAACAAAGAAGAAGAAGATTCTTTATTAAATGCAATTATCTCGATAACGGCTTAATAAAAGTCTTACAGAATTAGTACAGAAATATGTGGAATGTTTTAGACAAACATAATTTCGAACCAAGATCTCAATCGCATAACAAACTGCAGTCCGATTTCTGCGGAATTAAAATACTGAAAATGGATCTGGATTCGCTATACGTTAAGAAAAGTAAAAGGCGATATAGTGCAAATGACCTTTGAATGGAATCCACTAGATACTCGGAGAAGAGATAGACCCATCGTAACTTGGATCCGATAAGTGCATGCGGAAAGTAGAAGCTCGGGGACTTCACGAAAAATTAAGTGTCCTGCACAAAATGGAACTGGTTGGAAGGAATCTGTTTCCGCCTTATATCGCAATAGGGGTGATAGTTAAGCTTAGAAATACCAATTGTAATTTATTGATTATCAAGAAAAAACACAAAAACAACAAAAAAACACTTATTACATGTCTTAGGTTAGGTTACGTTGAAGCGGTTACCATGTGGATTACACACAGGCTCATAGCCCATTGTAATGCCGCGTGGAGAGTTTTCCGTATTTCTTCTAAAACCAGTTTGTGCTTTTCAAAATTTTTAGAATATCTCCTATTTCTGCTGAACTGAGATCTTCCAATTCGTTAAAAAATTGCCTGCCTAGAATAGTAAATCTCCGTCTGGAAAGAGCAGGTCAATGGCACACGAGGCGAGATCGTCTCTTCCTCTTCCTCATCCTCATCAAGACAAATTATACAGAAGTCATGTGCTTGCGCACCCATCCCTTGGGCGCGCCTACCTAGTAGACAAAGCCCCGTATGAGTGGAATAAGTGTGCTAAGACTGTGTTTATTTTGGCTTAGCAGAGATTCTGTGCGTTTAGCATTGAGAGTCGGGCACAGTTGACGGGCGATTGTGCAGGTAGCTTCATTACGTCATCTTTCGTTTGCTTTCCTTGCGATTTCTTCAAGGATGAGTAGCTTACATGTTTGTAAGGGTATGCCCATGTCATTGTCTATATACTCATCGCTCAATTTGGGGCCAATTTCATCGGCTCTGTAGTTACCCTCAAAGTCGCGCTGGCCAGGAACGCATATTATCCTTAAGCGAAATGACTCAGCCATCTCGTTAAGAGATGTGCGGCATTTCATGGCCACTTTGGAGGTTGTCGACTGTTTTGACTGAGAGATTTTATCGCTGCCTGGCTGTCAGTGAAAATGTAGTTGTCATTTCCAGATATCGCATCACACTGTACCAGTGTCGCAGCTTTCATTATTGCCGTCAGTTCAGCCTGAACGACACTACAGTAGTCGGGGAGCCGAAAACTGAAGGAGATCCCCAGCTGCTCGGAGTATGCACTTCCAATCACTCTCCCATCGAGCTTTAAGTCATCTGTGTATAGACTCGCCCTGTCTTACATCGTCCCGTTCCCACTCTTCGCTTGAGGGTGCAAATTGTAATGACAAGTGTAGGCGGGAATGCATAGTCCACCAATCTGGGAAGCACCGAAGTGCCAGCCAGTGTTTTGCCGTGCCCGTAGCTCTTATTTGACCACTTACTTAGAGTGTTCAGCCTTATTGTCGCACTATGCGGGATATATTTTGCTTGCAGATCTACCGGCAGGAGAGCAGGGGACTCGATATAAACCCCTCAAAAACTGAAATAATTCTCTTCACAAAGAAACATAGACTCCCTATAATCTCCCCGCTAATTTTTAAGGGTGTGGAGATTCCTTTGAGAAAGAATGTCAAGTACCTAGGACTCATATTAGATAGGAAACTCACGTGGAAATCTAATATTGAGGAAATAGTAAAGAAGGCCAACGTTGCATTATATACTTGCAAAAAAGTGGTCGGTATCAAATGGGGACTAACACCTCGTATTACGCATTGGCTCTATACTTCTGTAGTTAGGCCAATCTTAATGTATGGAATACTTGTATGGTGGCCACCTGCTCAAAAGGCGAGTTACGCTAAAATCATGAGTAAGGTCCAAAGAACAGCTTTTTTATGCATCTCTGGCGCTTTAAGGACTACACCAAACAAAGCGCTGGAAGTGCTAATCAATTTACCTGCCCTAAATCTGGTAGGGAAACACGTGGCCGCCGCCTCGGAGCTCAGACTCAAAAGTATGGCGCTATGGAAAGACGGGTGGTTTGGCCACGGTTCTATTTTGCACTCTCTGAATGGTCAGAAATAAGAAATAGACTACTCTATTCCTAGACTCACCTTCGAAAGGCTCTTCAATACGAGTATACCTTCAAGAAGGGAGTGGCAGACACCAAGTCCATGGAGAAGGGGGGAATTAAACTTTTATACAGATGGTTCCAAGCTAGATAAGGTTGGCTATGGAGTTTTCTCGAAAGAATTAGGACTGGAACTATCCGTTCGGCTACCAGACTGCTGCAGCGTCTATCGGGCAGAGGTTCTAGCTAAAAAATAAGTGAAGGCAAGGGTGCTAACAAAAACGACTATAAATATATTCTTGGATGCGGCTTTACTAAGATCGAAGGTTGCACAGGAATGCCGGACAGCTCTAAATGATAATAGTGACGTATTCAAGGTCAACATTATTTGGGTTCCGGGGCATAGAGATATTGAAACTGTAAAGCTGATGAGCTAGCGAGAAAAAGTACTGCTCTCCAACTGCTCAGTGATGCAAGTACCATTGGAATACCCATGGCCTCGAGTAAACTAATAATAAAAAACCGCATTATCCAAGAGGCCAACGTGTCTAACAGCTAGGCTACTAGGGCCGCATATAAACAAGAAAAGAACAAAGGAATTGCTTAGTCTCTCAAGAGACAATTTCGCGAAGGTCGTGGCTTGTCTAACCGGTCACTGGCTATTTGGCAGGCATTCCTCGAGACTAGAAGTTTTCTCTCATGAATATTGCAGAAGTTGCAGAGATGAGGAAGAGGAAGAAACAGTTGAACACGTCCTTTGCAATTGTCCAGCCCTAGCTAAAATCGGAGCAGGTTATCTAGGTAAATACTTCTTTAATTCTCTTACAGAACTATCTAGCGTGGGGTTGGCATCAATACTACGTTTCATAAGAGCTACAAAATGATTCCCCGAAGGAAGATAAATGAGGTTCCCGTGTAGCACAGTAGTATCACGACGGACCTGTAAGGTCTAAGTGAGTTGGTCGTGCAAACCGACTACCACCATAATCTATCCTAACCTAAATATCCGTCCGTCCGTTTGATGTTAAGAGTTTTAACTCTCATTGCGTATGAGTTTGTTTGATACCAAAAATTAATAGCCAGCCCAAATTTTATAATATTTTTTCGAAATGTGCGCGGCTATATAAGATGGGGTCCTAACCGAATTTAGCGCTTCCTTACTTAATCTATATCTCATATTTACTTATAGCATTACTTTGTAACTACTCCTTCAAAGTTTCTGGTATTACTCGTTGCTCTTAACTACTACAGAAAATAAGCGAAGTGAAGAAAAAACCAAAGCAGCCATTTTGCATGGCTCAAATTAAAGGCATACCAAAAAAACACAATTGCAAGGTGGGTGAATGAAGGCAAACCCGTCAAAATATAAAACAACAACTGTATTAAAATAATGACAAAAATCACGCACTTAGTAGAAAACCAACAAACCAGTGTGACCAAATTCATAAAGCGTACAGTTAAATGCAGCCATTTTGAAGCGAATACATTTTTACATACGCATACATGCAGATACGAGTACAAATGCGAGCACAATGGGGCACATAGCTTTGAACTGGGCTAGTTCAAAATCGCTTTGATGTTGAAATCACTGCTCGCTACGTTTGAGCAGCTAAAATTGCAATTTTCCGTTTGTTTAACTTAATTTTTTTTTCTTTTTGCTTTTGCTGACAAACCAAAAACTGCGCCGTAAAACAGTTGCCTATTGTTGTAGTAAATGGAAGGTGGAGCTTAGGTAAAGTTTCCCACCGGCAAACAGGAAAAAACGTAGAGTAATGAAAATTGTACAGTAAATTTTTAATGAAACTAACGGCAGTTTGCCAAGTCACCTTCCGTTCGTTGTTGTACTCGTAAATCTTGGTTTGTGAGTTGCTAAATTATTCCCAGGCTGTTGCTTTTGCTATTTGTGGCGTTGCTCTGAATTTGAATGCGGCGCATAGTAACCTTTGCAGTCGCGCTACTTTTACAAATTATCACTAATACACACATATTTTTTTCTTTTTTTCTCGAAATTAACGAAAAGTTTATTTCCGCTTGCGGAATTAGTTTGAGTTTTATTAGCGCTAAATGAAGTTTTATTAAATTCCGTTGGCTTGATTTTTATTTCATTTTTTTTTGTAGTTTTTTTTTTCAGTTTTCAATGGCTGTTATATGCGCACATGCTTACATACATTATACACACATATATTGTATATACAATAGTATGTACAAACGTGCTTGGAATGTACTGTAGAAAGTTTTTGCAAACCAAAGACTGCGGGAGCGAACTCGCTGTGATTGATTTCCTTCAAGTTTGGTGGAAGTCGTGCGTATTTATGAGACATAGAATTCTATATGAAAGCAGGGATTGATTAATATTATTTTCGTTTGTAGTTAATAATCTTGTAATTGGTGGTAAGCATACTGTTAACTATAATAGCTACTTATTAGGCATTGCCTCAAGTGAGGGAACTTTTTTCAGCGGGATAATAAGATAAATCTGACAAAAAATATGGAAAAGCTGCTTTATAGTAAGTGCCATAATTTTGTTAGTTAAGATGTATTTTATGTTTTTATTTCTATCTATATATTTTTTATTTACAATAGTTTTTTATTTAATTTTTTTTAATGCAGATAAGAATTTTTTTATTAATTGACTTAAAGAATAAATAAAAGAAAAATGAATAAATCGTATTAATTATTTTTGAAAATAATATAAAAGAAAACGGCTGCTACCAGCTTTCTTTCGACGATGCCTGTTGTTGAACCAAACTACTCATAGTTGCATATGGAATTTTTACGGTGCGCAATTCACTTTTTCGACGATACAAGTGCATGTGAGTAGCTTCTATAGCATACTTTTTTGATGCATTGAGTTTTTTAAAATGCGACACTTTTTTAATCAAAAAATCAAAATTTCCAAAAGAAAACAGGAAAAAGCATATAAAGTATCGAAAAAATCCAGTAAAATTTCCAAGCAGAATGTATTTTTTTTTTTACAGAGTTAAAATTTCAAAATTCAATGAGTCGACATTCGTTTGAGTTACGAGTTTGGCCGACAAAGAAATGTAACTCGCAATTAAAGTTTTCGATATTTTACACAATAAACTAAAGCTGGCTGAGTCAAAATTCAAAACAAAAGTATTGTTACATTTTTCTTACTTTAATGTGCCATTTTCAAGGACTTAGGGGGTTAGGGGTAGTCAGAGGCCCGAATAAATTATGATTTTCAATCATGTTTTTTTTTTGGTAGTCAATTGCTTTAATTTACAAAAATAAAAACAATGCATTAATATATCATGTTTCGACTTGACTTTAGCAAAATTTCGAAAAAAAAAATTAATAATTGTAAAAGTTATCGCTGTTTGTGTGGATCCCGTTTCTCCAGAAGAAGTCCAAATCCTTGGAGATTCATCTAAAATCAATCGGGCAAGGGAATTTAATTTTCTTAATAGAAAATCTTGTACCTGATCGAAGCTTTTTTTTTCATTAAAAATATGACGGCCCCAGGAACTATTTTTCAGATTTTCGGGAAAAAAACTCACCATTATTTGTTTAAAAAAAATCGAAATTTTTGAAAAAAAACACCTTTGATCAGGTCTTTATTGAAATCTACCAAGCGGTTTTTAAGTTACAGTGATCACCAGTTCAAAAAACAAAGTTTTGGGAAAAACACATTTAAAGTTTTCCTATCTGCTCCGGAGCGCCGGCGTTTGTTAATTGTTAAATAACTCGGAAAGTATTTGTCGAGTTCACTTCAAATTTTCACACAATATATCTAAGATATTATACTTTAAAAAAATGCAAAAAAATCATTTTTTTGAAAATTCTGACTTCCCCAAAAAAATCACTTCCCACCCATTTACTTTTTTCGTGAATGCCGTTTAGGACAAATACGAGAGCATTTTGCGCCCAATAATGAAAACGACGTAAAATAATAATGTAAATGGCTTTATTATTTTTTAAAATATTCTGCTTGAAAGTCAATTAAGTTTTGCATTCGCTTGAACTAACTTTCAAAGTACTTTTGCCACTCAGTAGTGGATGCCACCAACAAGAGCTATTTACCGCCTTCTTTGCTGGTTCTACTGCTTCTTCCTAGAGCGCCCCCGATGCACACATTGCCAGAAAGATTTCGGAACCTTACAAGTTTGTGTACTTGCCCAGCGCTCGCTCCGTTGTCACACAGACCGCAGGTAGTCAACGGGATGTCAATTCTCTCATTTCGTGGTGCAAGGTCCTGTGTAAAGCCAGCTCATCCGCCTTCTGGTTTCCTGCAATGTCGCTATGACCAGACACCCAGATAAGCCTTATATAAAAAAAATTTGATGAAGTCGGGCATTCCCCAACAAGCTTCGAGAGCACCATCAACGAGCCCAGGGCCTGACTTCCGTTACAGTTATTACAGAAGTGAGCAGCCAATCAGATGTTTCTTTGACTGCCGCTACGGCTGCTTGGAATACACTACAGTTGTCCGATAACCTGAACTTGAGTCTGAAGGGAGGAAGCTTCTCGTAGAATACTACTCCGCCAACCGTTTCCTCGAACTTCGAGCCATCCGTTAACAGGTTCACCTGGCCCTGTCTCCAAATGCTGCACCCTGCTCACTCTTCCCTTGATGGAACATAAGTGTGTGCATTGATCAGTCCGTAATTGAGTTCAAACCTGTACTCTGACCCTCTCAGTCTGATTGCGGCACGTGTTTCACCGATGTCATCCTTTCCAGCAAGTTCCACAAGACAGGAGCTCTATACTACAGAATTTGCTTTATAATGGTATTGAAGACCCAAAATACAACTTTAGACGAGAGGCCCAAACTTTTACCAATAGCGCCCTTGCATACACACAAGGCGTCTGTTGCCTGCCTTATCCCCTTCTCAATGCTCGCTCGGTTTCCACGTTAGCTTGCTATTAAGAATTAGACCTAAATACTTCACCTTGTCACCAACGGAGCACCTGGGATTCAGGGTAGAGGAACTTCGAGTATTTTATATTTCCTTGCAAATAAGACGAGTTCCGCCTTGAGAGGAATCACTGATAGGCCGCATGGATTCATCATGGATTCAGAACTCACCGCCGCCCAACTAACAACTGCGCTTAGATATCCCTGCAACAAATCGTACAAAATATCCACAAACTTCCCGCTAACAATTAGAGCCACGTCATCCGCGTAAGCAATCACCATGCAGCCCCGTTTCACCAGCTCCTCCATTATGTCATTGACAACGACGACCGAGAGAAATGGTGGGAGAGCACTGCCTGCCCTGCACACGACTTGCCCAAGCCAATAAGTCCAGGTATTTCAAGTTTAGGTTTTCGCCTTACTTTTTGATCACTAATGACTTCAATTTATATGGTAATTTTCCGTTTATGAAAATTGGTCGATCTTCTGTCTTAAATTTTAATATTTTTCCATAAAAATTAGAGGATTATAGCATAGATGCATATATACTTATATAATTATACAATTAATGAGGAATTAAGGCCCTCAAGAAGAAGAAATGATACTAGGAGTTTGACTGAGCTTCTCTTCCTATTCGCAGCGTTTCTTGATGCCATCCTATGAATGCAGGAACCGCCAGTTTTAGGTCACCTCTAAATGACACATGGTCTTTATGAGGAACCAGAAGAGTGTCAAATATTGCAAATTATTATCTTACTATATAATTTCGCGAATGTTTTCAATACTACTTCGATGCAGAAGACAACATGGTGTGCTTAAAAAGTTTAAAGGCACAAAGCTAGCGACCTTATTGAGTGAAGGCCTGTGGCAGACGGTGCAATATCTTTGTGAACTTATTACTCATGGACTACTTACAAATCCATTTCCTATCTTTATAATGCCTCAAAAGTTATTCCAAAACAGTGAAATCAGGTGGTAGCCGAATTAAAGCCGAGATAAGTCGAAGGACATTTTTTAGTAATAAACTGCTGCTCTAATGGTAAAAGAGAAAGGGTTTTTATGTACTTTGTTTTGTCACTGGCGATGTGCAGGTCTTCCCCAGCACGCCATTTAGACCAAATATATATTCCTTGTGTCTCAAGCATTTGGGAATACGTAACTACGAAGCAAAAGCTCAAGCTCGAGCGCTTTGGAGGAGCATTGTGAAGGAAGCTTTGACGCATCCCGCGTTGTAATGCTGTGAAAGAAGAAAATATATTCCTGCTGCCGACTGCCAACTGCCTAGATTGATAACGTTTGCCCTAGCTAAGCAGCTCTCTTGTTCCTACGAGCAGGTCAAGTATTGGGTTGATTCGTGAATGGTCTCAAAAAAATAAGTAGTTCTAAAGCGTGGTTAAGTTTCAAGGGCCGGTGTTGATTTTGAATCAAATACAATTTTTTTAGGAAATTATTGTCATTTTTCTTTACTATGATAATACTGGTATAGCTCAATTACGTATAGAACAAAATATTGGCCAAATGGCCGCCGCGGCCTCGGCGGCACACCTCCATCCGATGGTCCAAATTTTCGATGACGCTGGGACATAATTGAGGTTCTATGCCGTTAATGTACCGAATTATCTCATTCTTTAGCTCTTGAATTGTTGCTGGCTTATCGACGTACACCTTTTCTTTCAAATAACCCCAAAGAAAGAAATCCAACGGTGTCAAATCACATGATCTTGGCGGCCAATTGACATCGCCGCAACGTGAAATTATTCGGCCATCAAATTTTCGCGCAAAAGATCCATTGTTTCGTTAGCTGTGTGACAAGTGGCTCCGCCCTGTTGAAATCACATATCGTCCACATCCATATCTTCCAATTCGGGCCATAAAAAGTTCGTTATCATCTCACGATAGAGAACACTATTCACAGTAACTGCCTGACCGGCCTCCTTTGGAAAAAATACGGCCCATAAACCGCACCAACCAGTCTCTCTTTGTAGGTGCATTGGTTTTTCGGCAATCACTCTTGGATTATCATTCGCCCAAATGCGGCAAGCGGCAATTCTGCTTATTGACGAATCCACTGAGATGAAAATGTGCCTCATCACTGAAGATGATTTTCTTCACGAAGTGCGCGATATTCATTTTGATTTGAACGCCCGTTTTCATAATAAGCCTGAATACCTTTAACGCGTTGCTCGATTGTGTATCTTTCTACGGTTCAAATTGAGTTAGTCTGAAATTAAAAAATTTCAAATAAAATGCAGAAAAAAATTTTACGTTTAGGTGTGGTTTACATTCAACATCGGCCCTTAAAATTTAACCACCCGTTATTTGCATAAAATCTGTGAGATACCAGTGAGATGAGAAAAAATTGGGGTTAGCGATGAGCAAACAATACTTTCAAGCCCGCAAAAATGCATCTACGATAAAGCTTAAAACTTCTAAGCGTCAGTATTTTTTTATTTGCAGACTCAGCAGCAATAGAAAGCCACAATACCCAACACGACTCACCGAGAGCACCGTTCCTTTCAATGCCAACCTAACTTTTCTCAAACAGGTGGCAAACCAATGGTGAAGTAGAATAGTTTTTGCCTTTATAAAAACTTAGTTTTTCATTTAAAATTTTCCGAATCTAGTTTGCCAACTTAATTTCTGCTCTTATAGTAGAAAACTGTATAATTAAAATAATCGCCACAATAAAGCAATTTAAACCAAAACAACTTAATATATTCCAATTAGAATTCTCACGCTTTCGAAACCACACAGAAAAGTCTGCTTAGAAAAAATTTCAAGAAAACAAAAAAACATACTTTGTTGCATATCATTAAGTGTGACCAAGCGCAGATGGTGGTGATGGTGCAGATTTGGGTGGCATGCAACAAAGGGCCTTCAACTCAAATAGATATAATAAAGATGCACAAAATTTCAAGACGGAAGTCAAAGGTGGTGGCACTCACCCTACAACTAAGAAGTTTGCAGGCTAAGACAAATAAAAAACATACCCACAAAAAAGCAGAGCAGTAGAAGTTATTTTATGGCATTACTGTTATCATGTTATTGCTATTGTTGTTATGCATATTGTGATTTCATGCGCTCGAAAAACTATTTCCCATGAAGAAGTTCAACAAAGTGACGGAGACGTCATCAAAGTCGAATACATACATACACATATATACAAATATAATTATCATAATAATAACAGCAGTCGTATTAAGTGCAACAAATGCAACAACAACAGCAACAACACCGAATAAGTTCCTTGCAACAGCGCCACTGATAAAAATCAGCAAGAATAAATATTTAAGAAACTAAGAAATTACCCTTCATAGCACAAACGCAAATGATGAAATGTCGAGAGGTTCCTGGTTATCACGACATTCACTGCATAATTTAATCACACCAGCAGCAACAACAATATCAACACTAACAATCACCACCGAGAATGCCTAAATATAAGTAGAGAAATCAGGTGTACGAGTGCGAAGAGCAGCAGCGTCTTGGCTTTTGCCTTAAGACAAATTAACATTTTCTTTAGAATTCAACTTGGCACCCCCGCTGCCAAGGTAAGGCATTCAATCCCGAATTACATTGAAATGATAGAGATTTCGGGATTTTTATTTTACAATTCATTACTTTTAAAGCTGGGGGGTTTGGAGAAACGTGGGTTCGAGAAACGTGACCATGACTCAGTGGAGTAGCTGGAACCTAAATTTCATAAAAAGTTAACAGAATAAATGAAGCCGTTTTGTTTGGTTTTGTTTTTATGTTTTGAGGTAAATTTGCTTTCTTTACTTAGAGGAGTTTTCGAGTGAGAAGAGAGTAATTAAATTCTAAAATATTTAAGCACTGGCTGCTTAGGGTTAAAATCATTAAGTATTGGATATGGGAATAAGATAATAATAGAGAGATATCGCTGCTGCAGGCCAGACGAGAGGGGGGGGATCGGGTACTTTTTCCCCCGGGCCCGGAGTTCTCAGAGGGGCCCGGACTCGAGATTATACGTATTTATATGAATTAGACATTTTTGGAAAGGGCCCGCATTTGCAATTTCCCCCGGGGCCCGGCCCGGATATGCTCTCTACGGCCCTGCGCTGCTGATACTATTTTTGTGTTCGCTCTAGAAATATACTGGTGATTTGAAGGTGTATATGTGTGGTCTCGATCGTAATAGTTGGCATTCGTTCGCAAAGATCCTTTTTTATCTGACGTCAAAAATGTCTACGTTCGTCCCGAAAAAACAGTATTTGCGGGATGTCATGCTTCATTATTACCTTTTAAAGGAAAGTGGAGCTGAAACGTGTCGTGTAGTGGTAATTTCGACGTGAGTGATGCAGAAAAAAATTCGAAGAAACTCAACTACAATAATTATTTAATGAAGACGCAATTCGAGCCCTTGATGATACGTCTAAACGTTTGCACGCGATGACAATGGTTCAGAAAGCAGGTAACTGGGTGCCACATCAATTGAAGCAGAGGAATATCGAGAGACGTTTAGTGACGTGTGAGATGCTTCTTGATCGGTAGAAAAGAAGAGATTTTCTGCATCGCACCGTCACTGGCGATGAAAAAAGGATCTATTATGATAGCCCCAAGCGTCGAAAATGTTGAAGCCTGCCAGATGAACCAGGTCCACCGATAGCGAAAAAAATTTCCATGCTCCAAAGGCTATGCTGTGCATCTGGTAGGATCAGGAGGGTGTCATCTATTATGAACTCATTCATCATCATCTTTCGGCTCTACACCTCTTTGTGAGCTTTGGCCTGCTGTACGTGCGACCTCCATGCGTCTCGAACGCTTGCGACTTTTTTCCAGTTCGTTATCCTAAGTTTCTTGATGTCGTCCTATAGTTCGTGGGTCCATCTTGTTCTTGGCCTTCCTCTTGCTCTAGTGATGAACGCGCTGGCTTCTACGATTTTCTTCTGCGCCCTCGTACCGTCCATTCTTGTAATGTGACCCAGCCATCTTAACCGCTGCGCTTTGATGAAACGTACAACATTTTCGCCCTTTATCAGTTGATTTAGCTCATCGTTCCATCTTATCCGCCACTCGCCGTGATCTTTGATTGCTCCGAAAATTCTGCTGAGTACTTTTCGTTCCAAGGCTTGCAGTTTTGTTTTATCTGCTTCAATTAGCGTCCACGATTCAGCTGCATAGCATAATACTGGTCTAATGATAGTTTTATACAGAGTCAATTTGCATTGTCTGAACTGATTAAACCATCTGAAACTATTACTGACGATGGTTACCGACTGCAGCTGATGCGTTTGAATCGAGCTCTCAAAGAAAAGCAGCCGGAATGGGACGGTAAACATGACAAACTGATTTTGCTGCATGACAGCGCTAGGTCACATGTTGCTAAATCGATTCAGAAATATTTAGAGGGACTGAATTGGGAAATTTTGCCCCATCCGCCGTATTCCTCAGACATTCCACCTTCAGGTTACCATCTGTTCCGATGAATGCTGTCAGCCCTTATTGGAGAGCGGTTCACTTCTTACGAGAGCATCGTAAACTGGCTCAATGGATGGATCAATTCAAAAGAACTCGAATTTTTCGTCAGAGGAATCCGTATGCTGCTTGAAAGATGGGGCAAAGTTGTAGCTTCCAATGGCACATATTATACTTCACATAATTTTTAATTGTTTAAATAATTCGCAACTTTGGCTAAGCAAGGACGGAAACTTATTCACATACCAATGAAGACGAGGTTATAGTATCATTTTGCTTCTTTTTAATCATTTATAAAAAAATATTTAATGAATTATAAACTAAACCCGGATGTTATGAATTTTGGGATCCCGAAATCTGATATTCGGCATTCGGTACTCGGGATTCTTCCATCTAATGTCTTATGTCAAACACACGCTAGGCCACCACCACCGCCATAGCAGCGCAAGCAGCGTCCGCCAGACGCGCGCTAAGCAACTACCACCGCAGCGCAGGTGCCGAGATGAGGTGCAAGTGTTATTACAGATAGCTTTTTGCTGCTGACGGTTGCGGTAGTGGTGGTGGTGGTGGCAGTGCTCTCAAGCGAAACAAATTTCGAAATAAAACTTTTGCGCAATTTTCCCACGCGATTTGTGATTTTTTTCCTTCCTCTTTGCTGTTAGTTTCATTTCAGCAGCGTGTGAAAATTTTGAGGTAAAAAATACGCGTGGCGCAAAAGAAAGAAAAAAAACAAACAAACAGCACAGCAGAGTTTATAAGAAGTTGAAAACTATCAGATTTTCAAGTTAATTAACCACTAAGAAAATAAAATATTCAAGCATCACCTCTTACAAAGCAAAAGGGTGAGTTAAGACTTCGAGCTGTTAAGCACAACGACCAAAGAATTTTCCTACTCCAACTAGAATTTTGTGTAAGAAGCGGCAGCACGCAATAAGTTTGCCCTTTCGGTGGTGAATTTAGTCTGAGAAGGTATGTATGTTTGTATGTAATTGTACAATGTCTTGTAAGAAAATGCTCCAGATTGTAAGGGAAATTTTAATGATAAGCTGCACATTTCAATGGGAATTCTAATTGGTTTCGGGAAAAGGGTCCAGTTTGGCGAGCATACATATGCAAGTAGTGCGGGCGTATGTATCATAGATATGCATACATACATATGTATGTATTTTTCAATAAAAATATATTTTTTTTAATTTTTTAGCTATTCTTTTTTTCACAGACTGTATCTTCTAATTTTATGTATTTAAGTATAAATGTTTAAGTCTTCAGCTTCAGCTAGAGGAAGTTTGGTGAGAAAGCTTTTGCTGATGTTATTTTATTATCAATACATAAATATATGTACATATACATGTAGTTACTAAACTTTTATTCATAAAGCGATAGTTTTTAAATTAAAAATATGCACATACATACATAAACAGAGTTACCTGGAAAGCCGGATGGATACTTAAGGGCATTATTACAGGGTGGGCCATATAGCGTTTGCTTTTTGAACCACCTATTTTTTTGAGAATGGTAACACAAATGGCATGTCAAATGTGTTTATAATTTGCTTAAAGGTTTGACATTAACGAAATGGGACGCTTGAACAAAATTGGGAAATATTGAAAACCTATTTCCAAAGTGGTGAGTCTTCTTCTTCCTCCGCGGTTACATTAAATGGCGAGTGTTACCGTGACATGCTCAACGAGGTTTTGTTTCCACAGAAATAACCAAAGTTGACCGGCATGTAAGCAGTCGTAATATCGCCTCGGAACTAAAACTCGGCAATAAAACAGTGTTAAGCCATTTACACAAAATTTTTAAAGGATTTATTATAAAGGGTGGTTAAGTTTCAAGGGTCGGTATTGATTTTGAATAAAATACAATTTTTTAAAGAAATTATTGTCATTTCTCTTTATTATGATAATTGTAGTATGGCGCAATTACGCATGAAGCAAAATATTGGCCAAATGGCCGCCGCGCCTTCGGCGGCACACCTCCATCCGATGGTCCAAATTTTCGATGACGCTGAGGCATAATTGAGGTTCTATGCCATTAATGTGCCGAATTATCCCATCCTTTAGCTCTTGAATTGTTGCTGACTTATCGACGTACACCTTTTCTTTCAAATAACCCCAAAGAAAGAAGTCCAACGGTGTCGTTGACGTTTAGGTGTGGTTCACATTCAACATCGGCCCTTGAAATTTAACCACCCTTTATATGTTGGCGCTTACATCCTTTGATAAGTGTTTGGCCGAGCTCCTCATCCTATTTGCAGCGCGCGTCTTGTTGTTGTTAAACAAACGGCGGGGCCTACAGCTTTATGCCGCTTCCGAACGGTAGATGGTTTTTATGAAATGCTTCTTCGCGGCAGAAATGTACTCGGGGATTTGCCATTGCCTGCCAAGAGGCGATCTCTATTAGACACGTATTTTTTCCATCATTTGGTGTTTCATACCCGGAGTTTTGCAACCCGGCAGCTACCCATTTAGCTGCGGTGGCCGCTAGTAAATCTCTCGATTCACCAAATGCAACAAGATCTAGTAGACGGTTGACATTTCTATGAGTTTTTAGTGATTAAACAGAAAAACCGTTATTTGTGTTCTTCTTTTTACAATTCGCCAATCTACTAAGTTTAAAATCCGCAAAACAGATCTGTAGAATTCGGATATACCACAAGATTTAGCAAAATAAAAAAAAATAAAAAACCACCAACCCTATTGTGCATATGTACAGTGAGTCACAGTCAAAGTGAGCCACCCCAGCTCCTAGAAGATATATGTTTAAATAACTTTTGTAATTATTTCCACGCATCCTTTTTTTTGTCAACTTTATAAAGTGAGTATGCTTGCGTAATATAATTTTTCTGTTTGTTCGCTGCCGAAGTAAGACTAATAACGAACAACTTAAACGACTGAACAAATTTACCTCACACTCAAAGTGAGCCACCTAATATTGTTTCTGTTAAAATAAAGGGATATCTAATTTTGGATATTAATTTTTGCTTGCATCTTATTCTCAGTGCTATAGTTTCTTATTATCAAGCGGGTAATAAAGATGGGTCGACAAACAAGTGTTGAAATAAGGCAGTTAATAACACAGGCCTGCGAAATTTAACTTTTTTCAGTTTCTAGAATGGCTGTACTTGTTTCGTGTAGTTTTTTATGCGCTGAAAACGAATCTGACCTTCAAAATGCTCCATCACGTCAGGATTTTTGGTAAATGAAGCCTAAAAGGTCAAAAAATGACCATTTTAGCCATTTTTGATAATTTTTTTTGGGATAGAAAATTTTTTTTCCCCAAGAACTGTCTAAAGAATCGTTGGGTATAACGTCTATTGGCGTAACTGAAACCGTTAATTTCAAAATGTCATAACTTTTTTTTTAAAAATCGTACAATAATTTAAAGAAATGGGTTTTAAAGCTAAAGAGTTGTACTATGCGACCTATTCGTCGAAAATTGAAAAAAAAAATTTTTATCCCAAAAAAAATTATCAAAAATGGCTAAAATGGCCATTTTTTGACCTTTTAGGCTTCATTTACCAAAAATCCTGACGTGATGGAGCATTTTGAAGGTCAGATTCGTTTTCAGCGCATAAAAAACTACAAGAAACAAGTACAGCCATTCTAGAAACTCACCCTCGCAGGACTGTGTAATTTATCTTTACAAAACAGGAAAATCCCAAAGAAAAGCTGCGAAAAATGTAAATAAAAGTCGAGGAACTGTCCAGCACATCATACATCGCTTTACTAGAGGAGGAACAGTAGCAAACAAGCAGAAGAAGAGCAAAAAAAAGCGTTTTGCAGATATGGACGATGCGTTTATTGTCCGGGAAATAAAGAAACATCCTCACCTTAGTGCTCCGAAATTGACGAAGGCGGTTGAGGAGCAATTAATATCCACATTAATCCCGAAACTATACGAAGAGTTCCAAGAAAGTATGGTTATAATGGTCAAACGGCCAGAAACAAGCCATTTATTAACAACAAAAAATCGAAAAAAAAGGTTGGAGTTTGCACGGAAATATGTTCATAAGGATATGAGTTTTTGGCAAAAGGTTCATAACGATGTAATGCGTTGTAGAGACTACATGAACCATATGAAGTGTTACCAACTTCACAATGCTTGAATCTGTAAAACAGCTCATGACATCAACGTCAAAATTGTTCTAATGACAGTTCAATATATTGTTTATAAGCCATTAAAAGCATTTGCGTCTCGGTTTTGTTTAATTTTTTTTTTCTGTGATGGATGGAAAATCACAACCAGCCATTGTTCGTGAGCTCAGTCACCTCAAAGTGAATAAAATGTTTGTGTATCGCACTATAAAACGTTAGAATGATACTGGTAGCATTGCAAAACGCTATGGAGGTGGACCAAAAAAACCGCAACAACGCCAGAAATGGTTCGGAAAGTGAAGGCTCGACTTAAACGAAATCCACGTCGAAGTGGAAGAAAAATGGCCAAAGAACTGAAAATATCGCAAGGCAGCATTCGACGCATATTGTAAAATGGGCTCAAGGTCAAGGCTTACAAGTTCCAAAAAACCCACGATCTTTTCCCCCAGCAAAAAAAAGTTCGGTGCGAAAGAGCAAAGGAGTTGTTGCGCTTGCACGAACGTGGCGAATTTCCTAACATTGTGTTTTCTGCTGAAAAAAATTCCCCAATTGAGCATTTCATAAACATCCAGAACGATCGTATTTACTTGACCGAACGCTCATACGAGAATTTGAGCCTACGTATGGCCACTCGAAGCAATTTCCTATCGCAAGAAATGGTTTGGGCCGCTGATGGACGCCCTCCAATCGTTTTTTATCGAGCCTGGAGTCAAAGTGAATGCGACTTATTATCGAGGAAATGTTTTAGAGGCTGCTTTAGAGCCTTAGAGCTTTAGAGCCGAGGACACGCAAACATTTCGGTCGAAGACCATGGACGTTCCTACAGGACTCGGCACCGTCTCATAAAGCTCGTGTGAACCAAGAATGGTTTAAAAATCATGCTCCACACTTCATTTCGTCCACACAATGGCTTTCGAATTCGCCAGACGCAAATCCGATGGAGTATTCCATCTAGTCCATTTTGAAGAGCAAGGTGAAATATGCCAGTATGGATGCGCTGAAAAAAGCGATTATACGAGAATGAGCCAAAATACCTCAAGATCACATTCGTGCAGCATGCAACTCATTTTTTTACCGTTTGAAGGCTATAGTCAAGGCAAAAGGTGGTAATATCAAGCTAAAGTGAATATATATTTTCAAATTGTAATCATTTTTGAACAATTTTTTCTTTGAAACCAATAAAAACTAATTTCACACAAAAAAGTTATGGTGTTTTGAATAGTAGTATCGTTCACCCTGTATAATAATGTTTTTTTAGGTTCTATTTACAGACGAAAGTAAATTAAACTTATTTGATTCTAACGGTAAGAGAATGGTATGGCGTCAAAAGAACTCTGAGTTTCAGCAGAAAAACCTCACTCCCAGTATGAAGCATGGCGGTGGCTTCGTCATGATTTGGGGCTGCATGGCAGGTGGTGGAACTAGAAATCTTCAACATATTCCAGGCATAATGGATAAATGGACGTTTATATAGGCATTTTAAAGCAAAATCTTAAGCCAAGTGTCGAAAAACTAGAGATCGAAGGCGACTTTTATTTTTACCAGGACAATGAGCCCAAACACAAATCGTTTTTTGCGCGGGAATATCTATTATATAGATTGCCCCCACGTGTTGGAAGTACCACCGCAGTCTCCAGATATAAATATTATTGAAAACTTACGGAAACATAGCATTTCGTCGAAACAAAGCCTTTTAGATGCCTTACAAGACGAGTGGCGCGCAATTCCTTCCACATATACCTGCAATTTATAATATTAGAGAATCAATGCCCAGACGCCTACAAGCCGTTATTTCCGCCAATGGTGGCCCAACCAAGTATTCATTTGTTATTTAAGTTTACTTGAGTTAAGGTGGCTCACTTTCACTGTGAGATAAATTTGTGGATTATTTTAGTTTTTGCTCATATTTGTAATAAACAAAGGAAGTCCTTCATGTACGCGATGGGTTTTTGAAGTTTAATATTCAAACTATAAAAACACATACAAATTTTTTCTATTCGATTCGTAGTAGGCGTAGAGAGAGTATTCTCGATTTATTAATCTAATTTGTTTTTTCATATATTGGAAATTGAATAAAATTAAATAAAATAAAAAAAAAAAACAAAAAAAAAAACAGTGCGGTCACGTTAGAACAGTCGCTTGTGTAGTATTTTGTGCCAATCTGAAATAACACTCGATCAAGTGTAATTTTTACATGCCAAGGTGCCACCAATTATTAATTCAAACTCTCTTTATAACACCGGTTAAAAACTATTTTGCTTATTTGTGACAAACCACTATGGAAGAAAACCCCGAAGCAGAAGTAACTACTTCGCCATCTTAGGCGAAGAACCAAAAACTAAACGAAAAGCCTACAATGTAAGCAACCACTATGACTTTCCAGCGTTAAAATCTATCAAACCCGCAAGTATCCAACAAAACTTATCATGCCCAAAATTTTTATTAATAAAAAGCAAAACAGAGAAATCAATTAAAGCCTTTAATATTTTCGCAGTCAGCAAAGCACTAGAATCGATAACAACTGAAAAACCTTTAGAAATATCATTCACTAAAGGAGGAGACTTCCTTAGTCTGGTTAAAACTCAACAACAGGCGAATAAATCCCTTAAGGGGGAGGTAGGGTTTAGCGCTAAAAAAAAAACACTTTTTTTGTGAATTTTTTACAGAAATATGGCTTAAGATACTTTAATAAAATCAGTTACATGTTATTGTACATCTTTTCAATAAGTTTTTAAAAAATATTAATAATAAAATATTGAAAAATAAGCCCCTGACAGAGTTTTTTTGGAGACATGTTTTTCGAGAGGTGCTCTGCGGTGCCAATCGGCATTCGTCGTAGAATCATCTGAAACTAAAAAAGTCGAATTTTTCAGTTAAAGTATGACGTAATGCTCCCCCTACACTAATAAAATTTTTGTTTTTTCATTTTTGTAGTTTTGGTGGCAAAAAAACGTAAAACGAGCATTTTTGGCGAAAAATTTCGCCATATTTGTAAGTGAAAAACAACCTTAAAAAAAAAAAATAAAAAAAAAACAGTGTAGGGGGGAGGTATTTTTGATTTAGAAAACGTGTGCCAAATTTGAAAAGAATCGGTTGAATAGTTTCGGAGTTGTGATTGGCACCGACTTTTAAGAAGTCGTTTCGGGAAAAACGCGTTTGAAAAAATGACTCTGAGAAATTATCGATGCTCCGCATTCGAGGTAGAGTGCCTACAAAGGCTATAACTTTGAGAGTTCTGCTCCGATCCACTTAAAATTTTGACACAACATTCTTGAAATGATTTACTATAAGATGAGTGAAGAAAAAAAAATTCGATTTTGAAACCCTACCCCCCCCCTTAAAGCAACACAATTATCAAATATTTGCAATATATCTGTCTCTCTTCACCCAACGTTCAATATCTCAAAAGGTGTAATATACTCTGAAGTATTAAAAGATTTAAGCGAAGATGATATCGTAGAAGGTTTGAAACAGCAAGGTGCAGTAGAATTCAAAAAAATCAAAAAATACATAGAGGGAAAACTCACCAATACCCCTCTGCATATCGTTTCCTTCAGTACCTATACCCCACCAAAAGAAGTGAACGTAGGATGGCTTAAAATAAAAGTTGAACCATATATCCCATCTCCTATGCAATGTAAAAACTGCTTCACACCCGTCACACAGCTAAACATTGTACCTCTGAAGCAAAATGCAATGTATACTCATCTAGCATTCACTACTCCACGCCTTGTTCAAACATATTGTGCATAAACTGCAAACATAACCATCGTTCAAATAACAAACAATGTCCCACGTATAGAAAAAGGCAAGATATAATAAAACATAAAATTTTAAATAAATGCTTTTTTAAGGAAGCTATTGAGTCAGTCAACAAATTCAACACAGACTAAAGTAAAAATGTACCTGAAGAGAGCGTGGAAGAAGCAATTCAAAAAAGAATTAAGGAACCTCAAACAACAAAAAAAAAAGGAAAACAACAGCTATGTAAAACTCAACTCAACAACTACAATCCGTTTCCAGAGCGTAAGCTGCGAATCAAATAACAAAGAAAGCACAGATCAATTATCAACCAACTCTGCACTAACATCAACCCAATTACACTTAGATCCAAATCTCTTACAACTTTATGTACAATACAAATTTATTAGTCAGTCCAATAACTTAACAAACACACCAATGACCACAAACATACACATCCCACTCACTAACATAGACTCCACAAATTCCTCAATAGAAGACAGTGAAAAAATGCAACAAAACTAAAACAACTTTCTCTCACCTATTGATTTTATCGTTATACGTTAGAAGAGTAAGTACAATTTAAATTTCAATATGGTACTTAAAGTTCTCCAGTGGAACATTAATGGATACCACAACAATTATAATGAATTATGCTTACTATTAAAAGAAAATAACTATAAAATCGTAGCAATCCAAGAAACCCACATTAAGGAAAGCCCTTCCACAAGTTGTATACCCAAAAATTTCTTTATGTATGGTAAGAATAATATGACAACAGAAGAAAACGCAAAACGAGGAATCGCTGTACTTGTTGCTAATAATACTGAATATACTCCCTTTGAGCAACACACTCAGTTACTTGCAATCGCGATAAAATCCAAAATGAATTTTACTCTACTAAACATATATTCACCACCAAACGAGCAAATTGCTAAGCATAATTTACACGAACTCACTTCACAAATAAGTGGACCTATGCTAATTGTAGGTGATCTAAATGCTTGGAGCCCGTTATGGGGATCTCCAAGGTTTAACAATAAGGGCAAAAATGTCACCAAATTTATTGAAAATACTAACCTCATCATCTTAAACGACAAAAGTCCTACCCATTGGTCCACTCACCTTACACTCACACACATTGATATTTCCATGTGCACTCCACCACTAAACATTGCATCCAGCTGGAAAGTAAACGAGGAACTTTGTGGGAGTCACCATTTTCCTATTTAACATGACCTCAAACACACACAAATTTATATAAAAAAATGCAAACTGGGCCCAATACCAAATGCGCTTGACAAACGACCTGGAAAACTTGAGAATCGATTCCATGAATCCAAACAAAGCCGCTGCGATCCTTACCAAAAAAATTAAGCAAAGCGCATACAATACAATTCCTATGTCTACCCATAGGAAAAGAAAATATTCAACGTATTGGTGGAATGATACCTTGCATGATCTTAGAAAAAAAAAAATTCCAGTTTGTATTCTTTTTAAACAATTTTCCAGTAAATCTGATAATTAATAAAACACTTCTCAAATGCCGCTATTTAGCCAGTAAAATATTTTATTTCTCATTAAATTATTTGGGTTTAAAATTCATATCTGTGTGTATGTTAGGTAGTGCTCGCTGATCTGTAAAAACATCTCACTTACACCCCTGAGGCCCTCACTTATGTTGCCAGATATTTGTATGTATGTATGTATGTGTCAAATACTCGTAGTAGTCGAAAACTTTTATCAGTTTTGTGTTGATGCGAAAAAAGATGTTCCTTAGCCTTAAGCTTTTGCTCCAAATATTTCGATTTATTTAAAGCTTACTGCAATTTTTACAGATAAACCTGGAAATATAAAATATTTTCGAATATTTTATTAAAAATACACAACACATAATTTTTGTTATTCAAATAAAATCCTAAATTGGGCTTGTTTCCTCTCCGGTTCGTCTTGTGGAGCGTTTTGTTTCTTTTGGTTTCATAGTCACAAACTTGTCCGCAAGATCGTAAATTGAATTTGCCGGTTCATGCTTAAATACCAGTGCATTTGGTGCAAACACACACGTACATACACAATATTATGCGTAGTGCAATTGAGTGCAAGTTGGGGGAATAATAAACAAATTTTACTTACCATCAGCTGATTGATATAGAACTCGTATGGGATATTACCGGTGATTGGGTCAATAGCCACCGCAAGCATTTCATCGAGCTCTTCCTGCGTGAATGGTTCGCCCTCCTCCATCATCATTTTAGTCATGTACTCTTTGGTAATGTAGGTTTTTTGCTCCGGATCCAAGACTTGAAAGGCCGCTAAAATTTTTTCAGGCGAGGCTGGTTCCATTCTACATAAAACAAGGAAACCAAATAAAAAGTGATAAATGAACCATCTCACACTTGAGTGTAGTAGATTTTCAGTTAATTTTTTTTTTACTCCTTACTTAGTCTTACACTTACTTTCTTTCCGATAACAGTTGTGCCACATGCGGCATAAATTTGGAAAGGTGCACATCTCCCGCTGATTCTTCCATTTCGGTAGCTGCTATTACCTCGTTTATCTCCTGCTCGGTGGGTACGCAACCAAGAAAGCGCAAAACAGTGCCCACTTCCCGTATATCGATGCGCTTATCGCCGTGATGATCGAAAATGCAAAAGGCATCAGAGATGCGTTGCTCCAATTCGTTGTTGATGGGAACTGAAAATTTTAAATTATTTTCAAAATCCACAATTGAATTAGGGTGCCACCTACTAGCAACCTCCATAGTTTAGAAAGTTTAGTGGACGTCGCGAAAATCTTCAAACTTTTGAATTTAGATGCTGAGTAACGAAATGCAATATTTACCGTTATTTTTATTTTTTATTTGCTTAAATGGATCACTAATAAATTTTGTTTCACTTTTTCCACGTATTTGATATTCAATTTTTCTTAAAAATGTTTGTGATTTTTCATTGTGACGTTGAATTGTTTATTTACGGTTACCCAGGCAACAGGCTGCAATAGGCAAGGCGATTCTATACAAGGTGGAGGCATTCGAGCAACAATTTTTTAAATTAGGAATGTCAAGAGAAAGAGAATAAAAGAATGGAATGAACGACAAATATGGGGCGGTTAAATTTCAAGGGCCGATGTTGAATGTGAACCATACCTAAACGTCAACGACACCGTTGGACTTCTTTCTTTGAGACTATTTGAAAGAAAAGGTATACGTCGATAAGCCAGTAACAATTCAAGAGCTAAAGGATGAGATAATTCGGCACATTAACGGCATAGAACCTCAATTATGCCTCAGCGTGATCGAAAATTTGGACCATCGGATGGAGATGTGCCGCCGAGGATGTGGCGGGCATTTGGCCAATATTTTATTTAATGCGTGATTGAGCCATACCAGTATTATCATAATAAAGAGAAATGATAATAATTTCTTAAAAAAATTGTACTTTATTCAAAATCAATACCGACCCTTTAAACTTAACCACCCTTTATAAAATTAGTTTGCCGCGTATTCACACCAACAGCTTTTCATCATTCTGTTTTACTGGCATTCTAAATTAATGGCGAATCAACCGTGCCTTGTAGATTTCATACCATAGAAATTGATCATTTTTTTTATATAAACGTGAGAAGTTTACTACAACAATAATAATTTTGCTGCAAAAGCGAAAATGTCTGAAATTTACGCACAGTTCAACTTTAACTTCGATTAACTTTTAAAGGAGTCAATTTATCGAAAAATTATAAAAGATCTTTTTTGTAGAAAATTAAAATTGCCATCAGAATATGTGTTTTTCATAGCTGTAAATTAGCATACTAGAGAAAAAAAAAGTTTATTCCAAGTGCCATGAAAAAGCTCCTCATAAAAATATCTGCCGTTCGGAGTCGGCTTGAAACTGTAGGTCCCTCCATTTGTGGAACAACATCAAGACGCACACCACAAATAGGAGAAGGAGCTCGGCCAAACACCTAACAGAAGTGTAAGCGCCAATAATTTATTTTTTTTATTCCAAAAAGTAGCAAACTCCCATGTTATGTAAATGGGAAATATTATATATCGTATTTGGGGCAAGGTTTATTCTGAATATTAAGAGCTGATTTTGATCTGATAATTTTTCTTAGACGGAATACTAAAAGTTTAGAGGGCGTCGCAAGAAAAATAATCAAATTGGTAAATAACGGACACCCTAATGTAGGCAGTCCTTTGCATCCTTCCCAGTTTAGTGATATTATAGCTGTTCCGAAGGGCTTCCCACCAAACCAGGCATCCATACGTTAAAATTGGCTGAACCACTGCGTTGTGCATCCACAGCACGACCTGTGGGGAGTAGAAGGTTATACTGGACTTCTTTACCCGATTTTCAATGCATAGTTTCCAATGAAGCTTGGAGTCAAGTATCACTCCAAGGTATCTAGCTTCCGACGAAAGCGGGAGAACGTGTTTTTTTAATTTGGGAAGTCGAAAGGATGGAGGTTTATATTTTATGATAAATAGCACCAGCTCAATTTTATCGGAGTTGACTCGGAGGCCACAAGTGGTAGCCCAGCGACTGAGTACAGCCAATGAACTTTCCAAAATCTCAGCCATGACTGAGGAAAACGGTCCCTATATTATTAGGACCAAGTCATCGGTGTATGCTACTACCTTAACCCCATCCTTATTTAGCATTATTAGAACTTCGTCAATAGCAACAAGCAAAAGTAGGGGCGAAAGGATACCACGCTGCGGCAAAAGCATTGGAATGAACCCAAAAATGTTGAAAACTTTGCAAATATAAATCGGAAAAGCGATTGGAAACTTGGATACTGGAAGAATAGAACAATGCTAAAAGCTGGCAAAATTAGTAAAATTTCTATGTCGCCATTCAAATGTAAAATGATCGCGAGCACTGCGTTGCCTTACAAGCCTATTCACAATGGAACATGAAGAACTAGAAGACCAGGAACCAACTACGTGAACCAAATCGATCACAGCCTCATAAACACCAGAAAAAGAAATGACATAAGTGATGTGCGAAGTCTCACAGTACTAAACTGTGACACCGACCACTTCTTGGTTGAAGTTAACTTCGGCCTAAAACTTTCAAGCGTCGTCAAAATTAAGAGCGTGAAAAGAAGAGAATGGAATACTGAAAATCTAAAGGGAATTTGATAATATAAAATTAATATTGCAAAATGAAATTGACAAAATCATATACACAAGTAAGATATAACATTGAAGAAGAGTTTAGAGTTCTGCTAGAAGGAATCACATTCCCTGTGGTTAAAAAAAAAAAAAAAAAAATACTAGACTAAAAAAGCCCAGTTCACCTAGAATCAGCGAATTATAGTGATATTTTTTTTTGCCTAATAAAAAATCATGAATATTTAATTGTAGTTGCTATTTATTAATGAAAAATGTTAAAATTAGTTTTAATATTTCAATTTCAGATGATTCACAGAGAACGCACCACTTACCTACCCCCCATTCAAGCTCGATGAGCTTCAATTTGTAAAAAAAATCAATTGTAAAATATAGTAGAGTTTATTTAAAGGTATTTTATAGTTTACTAAATAAATTGAAATAAAAATAAAAAAACAAAAATAAAAATAAAATAACATATAAAAAATAAAATGATTTATTTCGTTATGAAAAAATCGTTAAAAAAATTCCATTGAAGACATACACATTTGGTTTCATCTGCAATAAGGCATAACTTATTCAATTTCATAATTTTATTAAAACAATGCATATTTGAATAAAAAATTAATACTAAAATTAATATTTAAATGTTTAATCAGTGTGCTAATTAAGTTAGGGTTACCTTATATATGAATATCTCCTACAAATAATAATAATAAAATGTTTAATAACATTGCAACTGTGTAAATTTATTTCAATTAATATCCTATATAAATAAATAAATAACACCCCGGTAGTAAATTATTTCGTAAAAAAACCTCTATGCATGTATTTTACCAAGAATTTGTTATATCCACTCCATTCTATGTGAAAAAGCAATAAAAAAGACAGCTTCGCCTAATCAACAAATTGGTAAAAATGGTTTTCCCTCACAAACTCGAAATCTACACACATTGAAATAAATACCAGGCGCTCATTTTTAAATATACCCGCTTATTAGTGTGTGTGAGTGTGCAACACGCCATGCTCCAACCTCCATCGCTGTGCTCCACTTCGCTGTGCTAAATCGTCAAAGCGCAAAAGTGTGAGTGAGCTACGATGCAGTGCAGCTGTTCCGATTGGTTGACTTTCTGCTGCAGCCAACCAATGAGCGAGCTGCTTTGTGTATTTGTAGATTGCGTATAACTATGCTGAGCGATGGCGGGGAATGGAATCTTGAGTGTTTTTTTATATTCATTTTTTTTTAGAAAAGTTTGAATAGGGCCTTTGAGCGCGATTTTCTTCGTTTGAGCCGAAATCGTATTAGTATTGTGGGATGAGAGGAATTTTAGTACGACTCAGTATTTAGTAAAATATGTTATTACAAACTATTACAAGTGTGTAGATATTTAAATTACATACATTTTAATTGCGAAATCTGCACTCCCAAAAAAGAATATTTATTAAACGAATGTCTAGCCCTTGAGCATGCGAGCGGTAACTGCTTTTGTGCCTCATATACATGGATATATGTATATGAACTAATAAAACACATTAAAAGTATACAATTATTTTTGAATGGAAAGCAGCTAATCAATGCAATCAATCGAAAAAAAAACCATTATAACAGCTGTCTAGGAACAAGAATCTTTCCCGCTAGAATGGAAAAAGGGAATTATCGTAAAGCTAGCAAAAAAAGGCGACCTTAAAAACTACAACAACTGGAGAGGCATTTGCGTGCTCCCCGAAGTAGCTAAACTTATTACGCGTATATTAATTATATATTACGCGGAATATATTAATAAAATTCAAAATACAAGTATTTTCGATATAGCCATTAGAACCGTCTTCGATTTTTCCATTACTTCCTTGCGGCTGTGAAAACGCGTTCTCCATAGTAGTTTTTTTGACTCGAGCAAACAGCAAAAAAATCAGATGGATTCGATGGCTGTTTGGTATTTTGATGGTATTCGTTTCCTTCTTTGTCAATCATTCACAAATAATGAACTGCCTGACCTTCTGGCAAAACTACCTGGCATACAATACCGTTGCAACCCACAAAATCGTGATCAGCGCTTTCTTTTTTGACTTAAAACGACGTGGTTTTTTTTTTGCCTTGCTTCATCCGGAAATCTCCACTCACTCTGATGCCTGGATTGTGTGTCCCGTACTTATAAACCTACGGCTCGTCTCCAGTAACAACGAATTTGATGTGTGTTGGGTCAAACTTAACCCTGGAAGTCATGTCCTTAGCGATTGTATGAAATTCAGCTCCTTTGGGACCAACTCTGCGGCAACACGGAGCACATGGGTTGTAGCAAATGATTAACTCCAATATGTTGAAGGGATCCATAAGCAATGTACAAGTCGCCTGCCAGCTTTCTGATGATTCATTTGCGGTTATTAATCAACTTTACCTTCACTGTATTAATGTTTTTATCACTTTTCGATGTCGACACCACATTCGTCATCTTAGAAGAGCTCACAATCACTTCTGAGGCGTTCATGTGACTCGTAAACGGCTGTTTCCTTTAAAGTATCATTACCGAACATGGTGTTCGGATCTGAGTGACTTTGGCAGAATCAGCTGATGGGCTGGCGTCACCTGGGATGGTTTCAACAAAGTTTAGCTTTGTGTTAGTGATATATGAAAAAAATCAACCAATAACACTTCGTTGCTATCTGAGCAACAACTGATGGGACGAGTGTGTGAACAATTGTGAAATGATCGTACAGAATTCGGCTGAATCTCCCAAAAGCCGTGGCAGCCAAAGTTCTCCTCACAATTTTCTTTTTCACCATATCCAAATAGCTAACCTGGTAATCTGAAACAGTTTTCCAACAGTTCTAAGATTTTTGCTCCATTGAACCCATTTTTAACGCAAAATTAAATACAAGCTTGTTGTTGCAAATTCAAATCCGTTCTTAAAACTGTAAGACATCGAAAATTCGTATAGAAGTAGATTTACTCAAGACAACGTAACTTTTACAAATGTCCAGCAATGGCGATACAATTTTATTAGAATGTGAATCAAAGATGTGGCAACTTAACAAAAAAACATAGAACTCAAATCAGTTGGCTTAGAGCGTCACCTGGTGGCTGTTCCGGGAACTTTTTGATCAAGATGGTACCCAAAAAACTTGTTACACTTAAAAGCGAGAGCTATAGGGATGCAAGTTGCTATGTCCTTCATAAAGGAAAACTCCCAGACCCTTTTCACATGCTAAGTGGTGTACGACAAGGCTGCATTCCGTCAGCAATTCCCTTTCTTCTTGTCATCGAAGGCGTCTTAAGAGCTACCTTTAGCAACAAAAACCAACGGGGGGAATCCAATGGCAGATAAATAACAAATTCATAAAACACTTGGGATACGCTGATGGCGTCTGTTTGCTCGCATACAAGCTGTGTGACCTCAAATTGCTGACACAAGCTATCCAGCAGAAGTTGAAACCAACCGGCCTCAAAGTCAACGTCGGCAAAACAAAAGCACTGCATCTCAATGACACCATTTCGGAACCACTGATAGTGGGTGTACAACAGTTCGACAACCTTGACAACACGATCAACGTGGATGGCGGTTCTGAGGTGGATGGCGAAAGCTAAATCATATTAAAACTTCAAAACATCAGTATCAGCCTTCACACCAAGCTGCACATCTTCAACTCGAGCGTCAAATTCGTTATATTATATAGTTGCACTGGAAAGTAACTGCGAAGATCACGAAGCGCTTGCAAACGTTAATAGATCGCTGCCTTCGTTGGATGTTGCGAATTTTCTGGTCCCGGACAATAACCAACGTCGAGTTGATGCCGCAAGCTGACGAGGTCGGCGTCGCATCAGGAATCAAAAAAAGGAAATGGCAATAGATTAGCCACCGCTAAGGAAAAATTACGGCAATGCCGCCAAACAAGCGCAAGGCCAGAATCCATTTCAACAAACTGCTAGAGGAATTGGCAGACCAGTGCTACCTGGCGGCGCTCAAGAGAAGCTGAAATGAAGTCTCTTGGATTATCGTGGAACTAACTAACATTCCTAGCACAAAACCATGTCCGTTAGCAAAGAGGAGTAGTTGACGCCCTATGCTACAAAGGATCAGATACATATACGAGTATATATATATATATATATATATATTATATATATATTATTTGGGCCCTATGAAACGTTTACGTGAAGCAATTCGCCAAAAAAGATCGTATTTGTGGATTTTGCACGCAGTGTCGCAAAGTATTATCATTTTCCGTGAATTTTGAATCAGGTACGAAACAAATACTCACCTGATCTGGCTTCATGCGGTTTTTTTCTATTTGATCGAGTCAAAAAACGCGTTTTAACAATCGAAAGTAAGTAATGGAAAAATCGAAGACGTCTCTGATGGCAGTACCGAATATAAAATTCCAAAAATGTTTCGAAAGCTTGATCAGACGTTGGCAAAAGAGCTTTGCAGTTGATGGAGAGTACTTTGAAGGCGATAATATCACTTTAGAGGAATAAACTTCTATTTTGAATTTTCCGAATATATTCCGGGAAGTTTTTGATCAAGGTAGTATATCATCATTCAAATCTTACTTTCTAAAATTTCGAGGAGAAAATATGCATATTGTCAAGACAATTCGTATTTTTGTATTTCATTGGTTTGCGGAATAAGTTTATAGCGATTTTATATTTTCTTTTATTTTACAACGATTTGTTTGTTGTTTGGCAAAGGGTAAGAATTCTTCGATAGAACTCTTTCTATAAAACTATGTTAATTATATTTTTGGGTTATTTAATTTTTTATTATAATAGTTTTGAGGTATAGAAATGAAGTACCCAGTAGGCAAAAGTCAACATTTTCGACACCTGCTCGTCTTTGCTTTTCATCGATGTTAAAAAGCTGCCGAAGTAGCCTGGAACATTTGCGACGTGTATGAAGATGGTGTAATAGGCGAGTCTACAGCACGGAAATGGTTTGCAAAGTTCAAAAATGTTGACTTTGACGTCGATGACACGTCCCCGTCACAGTGAAAGGCCTTCTGAATTCGATGAGGAACGTCTCAAATCACTTTCGAAGGCGAACGGTCGGCAAACCAGTCGTGAATTGTCGGAAAAAATGCACTGCGATCATAAAACGATTCTCAATTATCTTCATTCAAGGCGATTTACCGATGTTTTACCTTGGGCGCTTGGGTGCCTTTACGAGCTCAACGAAAAAAAATAAGGAAATTCGCCTTCAAATTTCTGCTCAGCATACGGGCGAGATGAGATGAGATGATTGTGCAATACGCGGTCATAAACAGCGTTCATAATCGTCACGGGAGATGAGAAATGGTGCCTATATATCAATATGAAGCAGAGAAAGTGGTGGGTGGCTCCAATAGAAACGCCAAAGCCGAGAGTCAAGCCGGATCTTCATCTATGGAAGATCATGATATGTGTTTGGTGCGACTAAGAGCGCATGGTGCACTAGGAAATGCTCGAAAAGAATGCCACGGTCAACAAGGAGTCTATATTGCCCACCTATACCGCGCGAATGAGCCTATTCGAGGGGAAAGGCCTGATCGACATGGCTCAACCATTAGGCCGGGTCGATTTGTGGGGAAGCAAAAAAATCGCCCATTGCTCTGTTAAAATCATATTCTAGGGATCAAAATGAGAAACTTTGCCGAAGGAACCATACCTCTAAAACGAGTTCGGATGTCCCCCAATTTGGGTCGAACTTTTTAGTTTCTTTTCTCATGTAAAGGCCAAAAATGGTGATATTTTGAAATGATTGTAAGGGGAACCCCCCAGGGGAGTTCCAGGGGGTGTGCCACTGGCATGGGTGGATCGGCCGTCCAAAGTTAGTGGGGGTCGGTCATACATTTGGACTCGATTGGAGCACTCTAAATGGGTCAAAGTGGGATTTTTCGTTCAACCCAAATTGGGGACATCAGAATTCGTTTTAGAGGTATGGTTCCTTCGGCAAAGTTTCTTATTTTGATCCCTAGAATACGATTTTCACAGAGCAATGAGCGATTTTTAAATCGACCCGCCCTACTAACCATACTCCTTCACGGCAACGCCAGGCGCCATGTTGCACAAGTCGTCAAAGCCGCACTCCAAGAGCTCGAATGGGAAGTCCTTCAGTATCTCCCGTATTCTTCAAATCTTGCACCGACCGATTACCATCTTTTCCCATCCATGTCAAGCCATGTGAAGGGCATTACCTTTGATTACAAAGAGGTCCTTGAAAACTGGCTCAACAAATTCTTTGACACCAGACTAAGCGATTTTTGGCGGAACGGCATCAACAAATTGGTCGAGAGATGGGAAGAGGTTGTAAACAGCAACGGCGAATATAAATTGATAAATTTATTGATAAAATTATTGCTTTTGGTTGAAATAAAAATCTTCGGTAAAAACACTACGAACACATTTTAAATTTTGCTTTATTTATATTCAAAAAATATACACATTTAAGTACATTTTCAACATACACAAAAAAACTGCATTTCAGTACGATTTTCATTTGCAATAAAGTATATAAATTTTTTATTCGCTTACTGCTTAAGTATTAATTGGATATTTAAAATTATAAGTATGCGTATCTGCTGCGCAAATATACCGTAGAATAGTACAATAACTGCATTGTAATATAAGTAAAGTAAGTATTTATTCATATGTGTATGTATATGTATAAGAATATGTCTATGCATGTATGCGTGTGTCACTGTTGCTAAGAGCACTTGGGTATTTGCTTTTATTTTTTAATTTTTTAATTTTTTATTTTTATTTTTTATTTATTTTTTTTTTCCTGTTCCATACAATTAAATGCGCTTCTACAGCTCCATGCATGCACTTGAATATCCGTACAAATGTATGTGTCTGTATGTCATAGGTTAACAAAATAGTTTATAAATAAAATAATTCTACAACTAACTTGTGTGTGTGCCTAATTGCGTTATATATTAATAAATAATATTGTTTTTTTTTTTTTAGTTTAATAAATCAAAAACTAAAAATCGAAAAAAAAAAATCAAAACAAAAAAATAAAACATATTCGCGCGAGTCTGTTTTGTCAAGCTATAAAAGCTATAAAAGAACCCCTGTTTCGAAACGCTAACTTTGCTTAGTTGAGTTTGCATGCCGCAACTTAACAATAAAGTCTAACAAATTGCTAGGTTCGTACATACAAAATTGCTTAAAATTTTTTATATATAATTTTTTTTTTGTTCTTGAAAACGTCCTTCCATTTTAACTATCCAACAATTGCTCTCATTTGTTTTCTCGCTAATTAAAAACTAAATTACGCTTAATAATTAATTTGCTCGTATAGTGCGATTCTTGTTCATATTCGTTAGCATTAGTGATATATAAGACGTTAATAGATCGTCCATTTTGTAGCCCAAGGAAGTCTCACACAACAGCTTGGAGCCACGCACCAAATTGCCGATTGTCATGTGGAAGTAGGTATTGCCGGAGGACCAATTGGAAATGCGCGTAAATGGATGAGTGATTAAAATGTCCTGGAGAAAGTGAGAAAAAATGCAAATTAAATTAAATTTATATTTTTATTTATTTAATAATTGTTAAAAATATTTTACCTTGGTGACTGGATGTATGAGACTGACGCCATGTTTGTTGATTGCAATTAGCAGCATTTCCGGGTAATTCGGCTCGGTCGTTTGTTTTACCTCGAAAAATGCGGAACCGAATGTGGGCCATCTAAAATGATGAAAGAAAACATATTTGAAAATATTTATTACATACGAAATCTAATATTACGTCGTGAATATATAATCATATCAGTTTATTGTCTGGTGTCATGTCTTATCATATCTACAGTGAACCAAAAAACCAAAACTGCGACACTTTTGTTTACTAAAATATGCTAAAAAAGTACCAAATGACCCATTTTTTGTTTGGTATTGAAAAATTATGTTATTGCTGTTATTAATATGAAATAAACGGAGTTACCGTTAATATCAAAACATTAATTATGTATATTGAATAATTAAAAATGAAATATATCGAACGCAAATGATTTCTTAAAAATGTGCGAATTATTTTTATAAATTTTAATTTTTTGAATACTATTGGTATCCCAGCTTCTTTTTAATTCACTGCATTCGTATATCAACTAAAATGACTTCACATGACATCCCCTCGACATTGCATTCCCTGAAAATTAAAGTATCACTAAACCTCTTCATGTCATGTCACCTACTATATCAGCTCTTATCCAATATCATATCACCTCGTCATGTCGTATCATATTCACATTTTATCATACATCACATCACCTCATCATGTCAAGTTATATGAAGTTATATGAAGTTCATCTCATATCACCTTAACATCGCATGCCATATGTTATCAGCGTGTCATATCATATTATCACATAACCTTTTCATGCGATATCAGCTCTCACATCCTTCTCATGTAACGGGTGATCAATTAAGAGGGGTTTTTTTCATTTGCTTTTTTTTACAGATCGCGTGCGAGGTGTGGCAAACTGTCATCGTGGATTTGTTGAACAGCGTTTGGCATTTCATCATGGAAAGACTCACACCGCAACAACGTCTACAAATTGTTCAACTGTATTATGAAAATCAGCGTTCTGTGACAAATGTTTTTCGTGCGCTTAGACCGCATTATGGTCAACATAATCGGCCTGCCTTAAACACTATTCGACATACCATCAACAAATTTGAATCCGAATATTCATTGGTGGATAATTCTCGACCGAATAGACCATGTCCAGCAAGAAGCATTGAGAATATAGCGGCAGTAGCAGAGAGTGTACGTGAAAACCGCAATGAATCGATTCGGCACCGTTCTCAGCAACTTGGACTGTCGTATGGAACAACTTGGTCAATTTTACGGAAGGATCTTCATTTAAAAGCATACAAAATACAGCTCGTACAAGAACTAAAGCCAAATGACCTTCCTGCACGTCACCGTTTTGCTGATTGGGCTCTTGAAAAGATTGAAGAAGATCCGCTGTTTTCGAGCAAAATTTTGTTCAGCGATGAGGCGCATTTCTGGCTCAATGGTTACATCAATAAGCAAAATTGCCGTATTTGGGATGAAGAGCAACCAGAACAGGTTCAAGAGCTACCTTTACACCCAAAGAAAACAACGGTCTGGTGTGGTTTATGGGCTGGTGGAATCATCGGTTCATATTTTTTCAAAAATGGTGATGGCCGCAACGTAACTGTGAATGGTGCTCGCTACCGTACCATGATATCGGACTTTTTGCTACCTGAAATTGAATCTAATGATCTCTACGACATTTGGTTTCAACAAGACGGAGCCACTTGCCATACAGCTCGTGAAACAATTACTTTATTGAGAAGTCATTTCGGAGAGCAGCTGATTTCACGTTTAGGACCTGTGAGTTGGCCACCAAGATCTTGTGATATCACACCTTTGGACTTTTTTCTTTGGGGATTCGTGAAGTCCAAGGTCTATGCTGATAAACCAGCTACGATTGAAGCTCTGGAAGCCAACATTACGCGTGTTATTTACGACATACCAGTCGAAATGCTCGAACGAGTGATTGAAAATTGGACCTTCAGAATGGACCACCTTAAGCGTAGTTGCGGCCAACATTTGAATGAAGTCATATTCAAAAAGTAAATGTCAAAGAATGTCCTTTCAAATGATAAATAAAGGTTTTGAACATAATTAACATTTTTGTTTTTTTTTTTAACTATTGAAAAAAGCACCTCATGATTGATCACCCGTTACTAATCCCACATCACCTCGTCAGGATACAAGGCAAGTTACATATACATAGGTATTATTCCTTCATATTATATATCACATCGCCTCATCAAGCCATATCATATGTCACATCAGTGCTACTCATATATCATTTCGTTCGTCATATCAAATATGGTACTTAATTTATTACCATATATCCCATCACCTTATCACGTCACATCAGATGTTACATCTAGTCCATCTCACAACACCTCATCATGTCTCATATCAATTCACCTCATATACTATACTAATCCCACATCAACTCATGCTACATCGTAATCTTTATTCCAATCTACATAATTTCTTTCATATATCATATCACGCCATCGTGTCATATCATATGTTATATCAAATTATTCTTGGATCACATCGGCATGTCATATCATTTTTTTATATCAATTCTTCTCTCAATGAAGATAAATAAATGGAGTTTCCGTGTGGCACAGCGCTTTCACTACGAACTTGTAAGTTCGAAATGAGTTGGTCATACAGACCGATTTCCACCATCACCTATTCTAACTTATCAGTTCTTCTCAAATATCACATCACATCATGAAGTCATATGATATATCACATAAGTTCACTTCATATACTAATCCCGCATCACCTCATCGTGATACATCGTAAGTTATATTCCCTCATATAATACATTACATCACCTCATCAAGAGATATCATATGTTATACCAGCTTTTCTCATATATCACATCACCTCGTCATATTATATCATATCTCATATCAGTTCACCTCATATACTAATCGAACCTCATCACCTCATGATACATCGTAAGCTTTATTCTATTCCATATAATTTCACATCATATATCACATCACGTCATCATCTGATATCATATGTTATATCAAATTATTCTTGGATCACATCGTCATGTCATATCATATCTTATATCAATTCTTCTCTTAATGAAGTTAAATAAATGAAGTTTCCGTGTCGCACAGTGCTTTCACAACGGGCTTGTAAGTTCGAAAAGAGTTGGTCATACAGACCGATTTCCACATCACCTATCCTAACCTATCAGTTCTTCTCAAATATCACATCACAACTTGAAGTCATATGATATCTCACATAAGTTCACTTCTTATACCAATCCCACAACACCTCATCATGATGTATCGTAAGTTATATTCCCTCATATAATACATCACATCACCTCATCAAGGCATACTATTATCTTATATCAGCTTTTCTCATATATCACATCACCTCATAATGTCGTATCATATCTCCCATAAGTTCTCTTCATACCCACATCACCTCATCATGATACATCGTAAACTATTATATATTCCCTCATGTAATACATCACATCACCTCAACAAGAGATATCATATGTTATACCAGCTTTTCTCATATATCGCATCACCTCGTCGTATTATGTCAAATGTTATAAAAGTTATTTTCAAATATCACATCGCCTCATCATGTCATATCATATCTCATATCAGTTCACCTCATATACTAATCCCACATCATCTCATGCTACATCGTAATCTTTATTCCATTCTATATAATTTCATATCAAATATCACTTCACGTCATATCATATCTTATATCAGTTCGTCTCTCCATGAAGATAAATAAATGAAGTTTCCGTGTCGCACAGTGCTTTCACAACGGGCGTGTAAGTTCTAAGGGAGTTGCTAATACAGACCGATTTCCACATTACCTAACCCAACCTATCAGTTCTTCTTAAATGTCACATCTCATCATCAAGTCATATGATGTCTTACATAAGTTATTTTCGTATACTAATCCCACATCACCTCATCATGATACATCGTAAGCTATATTCCCTCATATAATACATCACTTCACCTCATCAAGACATATTATTATCTTATATCAGCTTTTCTCATATATCACATCAGCCCAAAAAGTCATATCATGTGCCACTTCCTACAATACCTGTATATCACGTCTATATCCATATATTCACACCATATTACATCAAATTAAATTGAGAAAATCATATCATAATTATATGGTACCATTACGAATCGCAGTACATATCGGATCATAGAACAATTCAATTGCATAACAGTATCCTGTCATAAACGCAACACTTCATATCGCATCAGATTACATCATGTTATCATGTAATAGCAATTTTTATATCATAACATATGACCCTATACCATTTCACTTTATTTCACTTCAGAATACATATATAAGTACATTCAGGTGCCACGTATATTGGAGTACCATACCACCTAAGATCAACAACGTACGGATATCACATCATATGATTATTGATTAAAACAGATTAGATTATTATTAAAACAGATTAGATTATTATTTTAATGCACCGAATCAAACTATGAGTTTTTGTCTCATATCACACTACCATATCATATCTTCTCCAATATCGCATATTAATCTATTTAGAAAGAAACACGAAAATTTCTTGTACCCACCTGTATACGATCTTCAAAAATGCCACTTTGGCATCCTCCGAACTCATGCCACCATCCTGATTGTACGAAGCCACAATGGCACGCTTCCATTCGGTGGTACTTTGCATCTTCATAATATCGGAGGGTATCAGTTCGCGCAGCATTTGTCTGGCAAGTTAAATAATGAAATTATTAAATTTTCTCATTCCTCAAAAACTACTAAATTTTGCACACTTACGGTATGGCTTGCAGCTCTTGCTTGTTCTCTCCATAGCGCACGCGATAGACCAGCGCCGCGAGCTTCGCAGCCTCTTCGCGCGAGCACTTATGATAGCCGCGCAACAACTTCGGCAACTCTTGATGATAATGGAATATCAGATCGGCATTGCGATCCTTACCCGGCACTGTGTTCGTCCACAGTTTTTTCATGAAGAATACCTGATAGGTGAATTGTGGATTTGAGCCATCACGTATAGGGCGCGCCTTCTTAATCCAATCAGTCAAATGACGCACAAAGTCAAAGAAGAAATCACCCTCCGGCACGGAAATCACCTTATCGGCGATCTTGACGAATAGCGAGAAACCTTCGCTGGTGCGCAACGACAAGCGTTGTGAGATGTTGTGGCAGAAATCTTTAGCGCGTGTCGACGAGTCCACCTCGAACGCTTCGTCGGTGTCGTCGGGAAAGTAGACTTTGTGGAAAATTTGTGTAGTTTTGTGCTGTATCGCTTCAACTTCCACCTGATGTGGCGGATACTTGCGCTGACCATTGCGTATTGTCTTCTGCAGTCGATGCATCGAATCCTGCGAAATGGGATGACGACGCGTGCGCAAAAACATCATCAACTCTTTGAGCAAACCCTGCGAGCAAGCGAAAAGACCAGTGGCGAGCCACATCAACTCCCAGCCTCGTTCCTCTGAGATGCGATTGCGGTTGTCTGTCAGTTGTTTCATGATTTGACAGTAAATTTCGTCACGCAAAATTTCATGCTTGAGCGGACCGTCAAATATGTGATCGGTGATTTCGTTGCCCATGCGCGGCCGCTTCGACGGCAAATCGCCCATATACTTCAATATGGCAGCGAACGCAAAGCAGGCCTCCTCGGCGAGCTCCTCTTTACTCTGCAACTTACGCAACAGTGGCGCTTTGATGGGATCTCGCGAATAGCGCCAAATCTCATCGGCACGCTTTGAACTAAGCGTCAGCGTCTTGGACATAGTGCGCTTGGGCGGTAAACGGAAGTGGTCCATGGCGTACTCTATTAGTGTATGCGGGCGATCGCGTGCCTCGGGTACGCCATTCGAGACCATACTCAAACGACGGCCGTGATGTGCCTCTTCGATGTTGAACAGCGCCAGTATGTCTTGTGGCGGTTTGGTGAGAGTGGGTAGAACGTAAACGGTTTCCGCAGGGAAATCGCCACGCTCTTGTGTGCGTTCACAGCGCCCGATGCACCAACCGTTGTTGAGCACCGATTCACCGCACGACTCGTCCTCGAGTATGATGAGATCGCCTTTCAGAAACGAGAGGAAGCTGGAACCGTCCGATGGCGCGCGGTAATCCTGAATGGCGATAACGTAACGGGAACTGTAAGAAAATCAATGGAATTAAATGTTAGTAGAAAACTTTGAATGCTAGCGGCTTACCGTTTCTTCAACCCGTCCAGGAAGTACACCACCAAGTCTCTTATGTCCTCCGCATTCGGGCTCTGGAAAGTAAACTCTTCACCGCGCACTGTGGATAAACTGAAGGTCTGTGTGAAAACTTTGTTTGTTTTCTGACTGGACACTGCGGTGATTTCCGGGAAACTCAACTCTAATAGCACCTGCTCTTGATCGTCCACAACATACACACCCGTCCAATTGACGGCAATTATAACATCGTTCTTCGGCAAATTCGGACCGGAGTTGCGATAGGCCTCGTAGAAGCGCGAGAACAGCAACGGCCATTTCAACTTCGCGTAACTCACAATATCCTCTTTTATTTTCAGTGATGCCACTTTGTCGCGCACATAGTAAGACTTTTTGTACGCCTGCAGCACCAATGCTGCCCAACGCTCGATCGCCTTTTCCACGCCGGTCAAGCAGAAGTCCGGTATAAAGTTTGGCAGCAGCGTAAAAAGCCGCTCCATAGACATATCCGTGCCGTACTCGATGAAGTACTGCTGTGCAGCAATCATTGCTAAATCATCCTCTTTGTCGCAGCGATATTCACCGAACTTGACGCCGCGTACGACTTGCTGATAGATGAGATTTGTGGCGACCTGATCTTGTGTGGGATCATGCCAGGGCGCAAAGATCTCTTTGCGGAAAAATAGACGCCAGGGCGCATTGCGCTCTTGTGCGCCCTGCTCTTTCGCATATTGTTCGCACTGGGATATCGCATCCATGACGTGATCACCACCGCTGCCCAGCGACGAAACTTTGTCAAAAAGTGCGATGTATAGCGAGAAGCCAAACTGATCCTTGAGCGTAATCTTATCGGACAGTTGATTGCATAGCTCGCGCGCCGTGGTAGCCGAGTCGGCTAGCAGCGTTTTCGTATTACCATCCATGAAGGTAATGGGCAGCATGATTGGTTTCTTCGACTTCGTGGCCTGCAGCTCCAACCATGAAGGTGGCTGATTGCGTGTGCCATTATTGAAAGTGCGTTTCAGGCGCTCCTCACAGTAGGGCGCATAACCGGGCGGACCTTCGCGTATGAAAGCGCGCAAGTAGTTTACAAACTTTTCAGAGGGCGCAAAACAGCCGACGCAGAGCGAAAGCAGTATCCAGCCGCGCGCATGTGAGGATTTGAGCGGATTGTTTGTAAGCTGCTTGCAAATTTGACAATAGATTTCATCGCGCAACTCGGCGCGCAATATGCCATGACCGATGATGAAATGCAATTTCTCCAAATTCGAAGTGGGACGCGATTGCAGCCAAGATTGGTAACTGTCTGCGGTGTATTCCTCGTCTTGCAGACGACGGCGCACATCTTCACCGAGTTTATTCTTACGCTTCAGCGTCAGCGAAACGAGTTTGTGACGTATGGAGCGCGGCTTTTGCTTAAGAAACGCATCGGGGTCGAGCCCCATTAGTTGAGCTTCCTGAAATTCCTGAGTAAACAGAGAAATTGCGAATTACTTTTTAATAGAGCTATAAAATTTGCGTTGCACCTACTTTGCTCCTTATGAAATTACGTCCCAACGTGGCAGTGACTTTCGACATCACAGAAGTGGTGTCCATGCGATCCATTGTGTGATACTTTGGCTCGGGCATATCGCCCGTAAAACGCAATATAGTTATCCAGAGCGCTTGCGCGGCCAACTGATCTCCCTGTGTGTGCAGCGGCAGCAGTGGATGCTTCAATGCCTTCTTCGAGTACTGGTGCGTCACGTTGCCTTGGAAATAGGTGGCAGCGAATTTCTGGAACTTGAACTCGGATAGGTCTTCCTCATCCTCGGAGACATGCATGGGGCCAATTATGTCCTACAAATATTTAGTGTTTTGTTATTAATTATTAATTAAAATTTAGAACAAATTTCAAAACTAAGCACCTCATGATTCATAGAATTGTTATGCGGCAGATCGTTGAACACCGAAGTTTCGCGGCCGCCGTGTGGCGTTGGCGCTTCACTGCTGGAGTCGGGCAGAAAATCAAACATTGCTTCCACCAATTTGCTATCGTCCACCGGCTCATCTTGCTTGCGTGCCGCATCGTTTATGATATTCTTCTTCACCTCCACCCGCCTGCGCTCCTCAATCTCCTTCTCCATTTCGCGCCGCTCTAGTTCGTGCAACCGATCACGATAGTGCTGCTCGGCGATTTCACGCGCATGCTTGTTGCCCTTGTGCATCAACTCCTGCTCCTCCAGCTTGCGCAAATGCAACACCTCTGCGAATTGTTTGTACTCCTCGCGCAGCTTTTTATACTTCCGCACGGCAATCATGCGCCGCGCATGCGATTGTATCTTAATGATGGCCCACATTTTGTGACCATATTCGCGTCGCACCAAATAACCACGCGCATGCGCCTGCAGACCCACAATGTGGCCACGCAAATGACGGAAACGATGTGATAGCACACGCGAACGTATGAGCGCCTGCAAACGCATATAGCCAACACGCATCTGGCGATAGCGCTGACGTTGCGCATAGCCCTTCCAGAAGCGTTGTATGGTAATGACGGCAGCACGCATGCGCAAATAACGACGCCGATACACCCAACCGCGTATGGTGCGTTGCAGTATGAGTATCTTGCGCGTAAGCACACGGTCACGCTCTTGTTCGAGAAAGAGGTCATGCGCGTCCTTGAGAAAGACTTTTGTGTTGCCCAGCTGATAGTCGGATTTACCAAGCACAATGGCGCATATGCGC
This sequence comes from Anastrepha fraterculus, assembly GCA_037575425.1. Taxonomy (NCBI): domain Eukaryota; kingdom Metazoa; phylum Arthropoda; class Insecta; order Diptera; family Tephritidae; genus Anastrepha; species Anastrepha fraterculus. The sequence goes on from JAYXIM010040716.1 coordinate 176,412, forward strand.
GCAGTGGCGGAGCGACATTCCGTACGATGTGCTGGCGGCACACCTGGTATGAGAAAGCGATAGCGCTCAACAAAGTCGCGAAAGCCATGGCGGATGGGGTAGCCAGCGCGACGTATGCGTATCGTTTCCATCATGCCGGAGTAGCGCAATTGGCGGCAACAAAGACCGCGATCGAACAGCATGGGCTTCTTCAGTTCGTTCGGCTTGATGCAGCGTATGAAGAACGGTTGACAAGTGCTTAGAGTTTTCATCAGCGCATCTAAGCTCTTACGGAATTGCGTTGAGAGTGTGGGTGTGCGTTTGCGCGTCTCAGCGCCCATTTCTATGTCCTGATTGAAAATTTGACGCAAAAACTTATTCGAGCTCTGACTAACCAAGTGCAGCAAATCCGGACTGAAGGTATCGCGATTTTTATCCAAGAATCCGCTCGTGTCATAGAACACCACACCTGCGAAATGATTCAAACCGAAGCTGGTGTTAATATCCGATTTGGGTTTCAAGTAGTTCTTATGTGCGCCATGGGTCTTGTGCAGCTTGGCCAACATCGTGTGATCGGTGCCCTTGGGAAAGCGCGCCTCCTCATCAATCAACGCCATTATGTTCAACTGTTTGATGGCAATCAAATCGAGCGCATCCTGATTGTCCACAAACTCGATGTGCTGCCAATTGATTGCCTCATGATTGTACTCCTCCTGTTCGAGCTTGAAAATGTGTTGCACAAAGAATTGCTGCAAATTCTCATTTGCATAATTAATACAAAACTGTTCGAAGCTATTCTGATCGAAATTCTCAAAACCGAAAATATCCAAAACGCCAATGGCGTTTCGCGATGTGCCGCGTGGCTTAAAAATGGCCGAATTGATTTTGCGCACAATATGCACAAACATCCGTCCATAGATGCCTTTCACGAAGGCATCACGCACATCGACTGACTGCTCGCGTGACAGCGTTGACACCACCGTCTCGCCATGTGCGAAGAGTGTGCGGCGCGTCAATGCATCGATCAGTGGCTGCATGGGCAGACCCAGCAAAGCGGCTACACGTTCCACATTGATGTGTTCGGGTATTTCTGTGGCGTCCAGATTATCAACAACGGTTGCCTTATATCTGATGTTGCCGCAGTGCAAAAGAGCAGCCAGCAGTTTAATAATTTCCCAGATTTCTTGATCAGAAAAGAGCAGCACTTTCATGGCGGAGCGTATGTCCGAAAATTCAGCGGCATCATCGCGACCCTCACACGTGATGCAATCGCCACCGGTGAGATATCTGCGGGAAAATGAGAAAGTAAATAAAATGTGTTTGATTTTTAGGTTCAAATTATAAAAATTCCTTGGTAAGTGACATCAGCGGTTTCTATATACTATTGAAATTTTAATAATGAAAGTGATCAGTCACCCAGACTTCATGACTCTCGATACAAATCATATAGTTTCTCTAGTACTCGATCCAACCTTTGTCTTTGGAAGAAACTAGAAAGGTAGGTGAAATACTTGAAGTACTACTCTGGCACTCTCCAAGTACCACTAAAGCGCCGTTTTCATTCCATTATGAGACCTCCAACAGGCAGATATCTACAGCCAGCCAGAGTTTGTTTATTTAATGGAGAAGATTGATGGGATTTAGGTTGGAAATGATACTGAGCATGCTTGACCTTATGGCGGAAAACCTGGGAGCGAAATCCGCGAGGAGGTTGGTGGCTGCTGGAGTATTCAACTCCAGAACCTTCGGTCACAGCTTAATAGGAAAGTGGAGCTCAGGTTGCACAGACTACATGACTCCGCACTTTAGTTGGGAGAGAAGATTTCGCACTACAATTGAAGAGGAGGGATGGCACAAAGGCATGAAGCCTGGCCATAGAACTTTTCGCATCCATGCAGACGGAGTGGGAGCGGGCATTTACTGCTCAAAGCTAGGGATAAGGCAGCCTATCAGGCTGCCAGACTATAGCAGTATTTTCCAAGCGGAAGTTTTTGCGGTGGGGAAAGCCGCGGAGCTAGCCTACACTAGAACAAGAAAGAACTCAACAATTAATATATACGAGGACAGTCAAGCAGCAATAAAAGCATTAAGCCCTGCTCGACGGAGCAGGGAGGCCATAGAAAGGCTAGCCGCAAACAGTAGACTGCATATCTACTGGGTACCTGGTAACAAGGGCATTATGGAGAACGAAATAGTAGGTGAGAGTGCTGTTAGTTTGTCCGGCATTATTAAAAACGCGTTTCAAATGCCTGGGAGCCCCATTGTTTGAGGGTCTGGAGGACGTCTTAAAAGCGGATCTCCCAGCGATGCTTAGATTCGCCAAAAGCGCTGACATCCTACATGATGTCTACTTTCGGTATTCATAGAGGTCGGTCTCCATCTGGTATCGCTATGGACCAAAAGGTCTATGCGTGGCTTGTTGCCAACCAGTCTAACCTAACCCAACCTAGGTTGGCAAACGGAATTCCTCTCAAAATTTTCGCTTCTCAGTTCTGTATGAGGCACGACGTTTTAGCATAGCAAAGCAAGCATCGTCCCTTGGTTCTCTTTTTGGGCGATCGGGCTTTTAATATCCTAACTTCAAAATAGAGTTTGATGCATTTTATTTTAAGTTGAGGAGTAAGCAACATTGAAAGAAAATATCGAACATCTTAAATTAGTTATGGAGTACTTTTGGATGGACTACCAAGCTTCAGAGCAGAGATCACAGTTTTAAAAGTATTTTAGACAGAAGCTTCTAGTAGTTGGAGGTCACTGAAATGTCTGTTCTAGTATTAAAAGCTGAAAGTCGAACAAGGGACATCTCAATACAAACCAATCTGTAAGGAAATGAAATGCACCTCCAGAAGTTTACTATGTATTACTCGTAACGATATGCCCGAAATTTGACTGCATACTTGTACTACTTGCTTTTCTTTAAGATTGTTACTGATATTACTGTCCTTAGCCGGATATAAATATCGATAGTTCGGATATCGCAGTCCCGACAACTAGTCAATCCGTTCTGAGCTCCTATGAAATTAATCGGGTTTCTCAGATAGCAAAAGCTGAATTAGATGATCTAGAAGATATCCTAGATGATAATAGAACTTCCAGGTCGTTTGCTTACTCTTTACACATACATATCTATCTATGGAGGACCCGAATTTACTGAAAGAATACCAACACGGAAAGAGCTACAGAAATAGCAAGCCAATCTTTCTTTAATGTAGCCAGAAGCCACATATGGAAATAAATCGGTCAAAAGTAACCAAACAAAGGGGTGGCAGTATCAAACAGCTTGATCCCTGCATCATCTGGAGATCGGTTACAGAAACAGAAACAATTAACGAGCCAGCTGAGACATTTCTTTTACCGATCACGATGTTCTTGGAATCAGAGTGGGTGGAGGCTTAGATTGAGCAAACAACTAGCAGCTGCATTATTCAGGACTGGTCGGCCAATTGCCTTGAATGTCATTGCCTTTTTGAGTGTTTGGGACACTTAGTTGTGGTGTGGGTCTTGATGTTGTTCAACAAATGGAGGGAGCTACAGTTTCAAGTCGACTCCGAACGGTAAATGGTTTTTTGAGAGAAGCTTTTTCACAGCAGAAATACACTCGGAAGTGTTCCATTGCCTGCCGAGGGGCGTCCGCTATTAGAAAAAGCTGTGGTACTTGGTATTGATGCACGGAGTTTCGAACCTTTGCATTCTCGAATGATAGTCGCGCACCAACCTATTATTGGACTACGGCGGCCGCATTCAATTAGTAGCTGTTTTATTCATGGCCGGTAGGCCAATATTCTTGAATGCCTAGTAGCAACGATTAGTTCTCTCTGACTCAAGTGTCTAGCGATTTGAGCATTTCATCCCGGTTCTGTACTCGAGTTGTAATCGGGGTTGAGTTGTGAGGAAAAGGAAAACCGACTAACAAAAGATGGGCAATTTGGTGTATTTACAGACGGAATTGGTATATCATCGACCTTAACTGTGAGCTCCAGTTTGGTCTCTCCTGTTGAACTGCAGTGAAGTAAAAAGTTCGGAGAGGTATCCGTTTCCTTTTGAGCGCAAGCCGGAAGGCATTATTAAACAGGCGTCAGCATAAACTCATTCATGGTGAAAGAGAAGAGTTTTCGATGTCTTCTAGTGGCGCTATTTGGGTGACGGTATATATTATCGGCATCGCTCCCACGACAGCCGGTTCTGCCGACCGCAATGACTCGAGAACAATTCTCTGTTAGTTCAGCAATAAAGGCCAGTTTTTTGTTGAAAAGTGCGTTCACACTCTTTCTACTCCCTCGCTAAAGAGCAGCGTAACTGCGAAGCTGCGAGAGCTTCACCCCTGGCTGAGGTTAAAAAAATATCAGCTTAGTCTTGTCAATAGCACCTTGTAGTGGACCATCATATTTCCTGCAGCTGACCAGCACGAGATAAAATTTTTAAAATCACACTTCTTCTTTCAACTGCAGTTTTATAGCGCCAAAAGGGACTAACCAAAAACTGATGCACTCTATTCAAAATCCACAATTAAACCCACCACTCCCATTACCCCCGTTTACTCACCTGTAGTCAGCAGCATTTCCCAGATCCAAACGTCTTTTCTCCTCCCCCGACAGTCCCGCCAGCAGGCAGTAGAATACGTGATAATTACGTTCGCTATGATTTTGCGAAACTATTCGAGATTTCTCCAAGAGATATTGTTCGATTTTGGCGCCTTCGATGACACCACTCGAGCTAAAGTGTATATCAATATATTTGCCAAAGCTGCAATGGGAAGGAAGGGGTGTAAATATGAAACATGTAAATCAATTTTTTTAACATTTCACATCACGACGTACCGCGACGAGTTGTCATTGCGCACGGTTTTCGCATTGCCGAATGCTTCGAGTATCGGATTCGCTTCGAGTATTTGTTGTTCGATCCACGAATGTTTGCCACTTATCGCAGCCAGATATTGCAGTATCAGCTTGGTGCTCTCAGTCTTGCCAGCGCCCGATTCACCCGAAATGACAATACATTGATCCTGACGATAGCGTTTCATGTGCGCGTACGCATTGTCACCGATCGCGAAAATGTGTGGTGGCAATTCGCCGATTTTACGCTCCTTGTACAGCTTAATTTGATCGGCTGTGTAGATGGGTAGAATTTGATAGGGATTAACAGCGACCAAAATGGAGCCAGTGTAAGTCTGTGGAGGAGAGGAAAATAAATTAAATAATAGTGAAATATTTTTTTATTTATCTCCTTATTTATTTATTTATCTTTTTTCTTTTGCTCTTTACTCACATATATCAAATTCTCCTTGTAGCGTATAAGCAGATTTCTTAGTATGCCCGCCTCGTGTAGATCACCCAACGATATCATATCCTCCACACCTTGCACCGAGGAGGCATGCATCGCCTTGATGCGCCGCTCGGGCGATAGCCAAATTTCATTGCCATCATCGTCGCGTACCTGTATGCGTCTACCTTCGGCCGATATGACACGAGCGCCAATGGCTACATCGAATTCCCTACCCGATGCGGGTTCTATCCAGATGTAGTCACCCTGTTTGAAGAAAGGTAGAAAGAGAAAGATGAGAAATGATGAAGGAAAAAGATATTGGAAAAGAGAGTACGAGTGTATAAAAATATAATATATAGATAGAAAAGTTGTAACCGTACAATATCAAAACAGAAAAAAATGGAATGACGATATTCGTGAGATGATGGTATGAGTGATGAAATAAAGTGTGGTTAAGTTTTAAGGACCGGTATTGATTTTGAATAAAATACAATTTTTTTTTTAATTATTCTCATTTCTCTTTATTATGATAATATTGGTATGGCTGAATTACGTATTGAACAAAATATCGGCCAAATGGCTCGCCGCGGCCTCAGCGGCACACCTCCATCCGATGTTCCACATTTTCGATGACGCTAAGGCATAATTGAGGTTCTATGCCGTAAATGTGCCGAATTATCTCATCCTTTAGCTCTTGAATTGTTGCTGACTTATCGACGTACACCTTTCCTTTCAAATAACCCCAAAGAAAGAAGTCCAACGGTGTCAAATCACATGATCTTGGCGGCCAATTGACATCGCCGCGACGTGAGATTATTCGGCCATCAAATTTTTCGCGCAAAATAGCCATTGTGTCGTTAGCTGTGTGACAAGTGGCAACCGTCCTGTTGAAACCACATATCGTCCACATCTATATCTTCCAATTCGGGCCATAAAAAGTTCGTTATCATCTCACGATGGCGAACCTTTTTCACAGTAACTGCATGACCGGCCTCATTTTGGAAAAAATACGGCCCAATGATGCCGCCGACCCATAAACTGCACCAAACTCTTTGTGGGTGTATTGGTTTTTCGGCAATCACTCTTTGATTATCATTAGTCCAAATGCGGCAATTCTGCTTTTTGACGAATCCACTGAAGTGAAAAAGTGCCTCATCACTGAAAATGATTTTCTTCGATATGTATTTTGATTTGAACGCCCGTTTTCATAATCAGCACATGATCGTACTAAGGTCCACTGTTTCTTATAATTTCTGCGACTCATCTCAGGGCACTCCAATGCAACTTTTCCTTGAATGCAACGTTATAGTGGGGAGAAGTTTGAGACATATCGGCTGATTTCAGCCAGAAGAAAGGCCCATACGCTCAATCCAATCCAGCTATATCTAGAGTTTAATAAGGGAAATGGGTCTGGATGACGTGCTATGATGAGTAGCACAAAAGGCCATGAGGTCGAAGTGCAAACCTCAAATTAATTTAATCTGATTTTTGTTGTTTGGGATTACTGGAAGAAAGCTTTGGTTGGTAAAGGTACAAAATTTGTTCACCTGTTTGTTAAACAGCCGACTAAGGTTTATGTTTACGGATGCTTTTGTGGGAAAGTTTCGGCACTATATGAAAACTGTTTACTTAAGTTGGTAACAGAATTTTATGGAGGATAGATTTTAAGAAGACAGAGACCCAAAATATTGTTTTTCTTTTAATCATATGCTATTTTGACTGTGTCGACTCTTTCCCGCTGTAAATCTGGACAAAAAGTCTGTGCTATATCTCTGAAGCGAAATTAATCACTCTTCGTAACTCAAACTTATTTCCAATATCAATGTTCTGTAGCTCAAACAGTGAGTTCACTTAATGGAAGTCGAAATGGTGATCGAAAAAGTCTCACGCAATCGTCGCGCTAGCCAATGCATTCTCAGAGAATGATAGTTTGGTACGGATTTTGGAGCGGTGGAATCAATGTCCCATTTTTCTTTAAAAATGCTACAGAAAACAGCATTTCGGCCAACGGCGATTTTTTACGGACGGAAATTGAAGATATGGACTTGGACGATATATGGCTTCAGCGGAATGATGCACCTTGCCACACAGCCCATGACAAATTCGATCTTTTGCACGCCAAGTTCGGTCATCGTGTTATTAGCCATCTCGGCGATATCATCTTGGCTATCTTGGCTGTGATTTGACGCCATTAGACTGTTTTTTGTGGAGTGACGTAAAGGATTGATTTTATGCGAATAATACATTCGTGATTCAAGCTCTTAAGATGAATATCAAATTAGCCGTTGGTGAGATAGAGCTAGAAACTGTCGCCGATGTCTTAGAAAGCTGGATTAACAGGATGTGCTACTGCGAAGCAGCCACATAAATCCAGCGGGACAAAACTGCACTTTGCTCCAACCACATCAGGGGTAGTCGAGGCCTGTAAATCTAGGGACTCATGGGTATCGTGGGTAACGAGACCTTTGACTCCTTAGCTAGGGTGGGCTCTGAAGCCAACTTCTTTTACCGGAGTCCGTTCTACCACTCCTTTCTGCAGCCATCAAAGCCAAGGTTAGCAAATCGATTACTACAACCCACAAGCTGAGAGAGGCTGCAGATTACCTGTCATGCTATTACCTGTCATGTCCGACCGACTTTCGCAGTTCCTCCTGTCATTAAGCAGAGAGGACTGTAGGAAGCTGGTTGGACTGATGACGGGCCACTTTCTATGGGCAAAATACCTGGAAAAGTTAGGCATCTCAGACAGTGTACTCTGCCCAGCTTGTGAAGAGGAGGCTGAGACGGCAGACCACTTTCTGTGTGTCTGCCCCGCCTTCGTTTGAATCAGGCTTGAGGTCTTTGAGGAAGCGATCACCTTGGCTCCTTGCCACCACAAGATCTACTCAGATTTTTTCGGAGCTCGAGAAGATTTAAAGAGAATTAAAAAGGAATCCGAGTGCAGTACAGTAGACTTAATAGTGTCTGAGTGCTGTACTTGCTAGTTATACCAATAAAAAAAAAACAAAAAGGGAAGACATAAAAGCGAAGACTCGGCGCAGGGCAATGTCTACAACAAAACTACTTAGGTTATTTGAATGACGTGGAATCAACTGATCCGACTTATTTTGAACTAAGTGCTGCAATATCGACCCCTGCCCTGCCTGCTGGGAAGACCCCTTTTGCCGAGAGATGACCACCGAGAAAACAACTTTCCTATCATTTCGTGTTTTATGTCCACAGGGAATATATTAACTCCCATTTATGCACCATGGCAAACTTAGCTTATCAGGTGGGACGATTATTACGGCTGAAATTTAGGCCTACGACCGGGCTTACCGCCGGGCAGAAGCCCACTCTTCTAGCCTAGGAGTATTTTCTTAAGAATACTGCAGAAGTTGTAGAGACGAGCAAGAAACAGTAGAACACTTCCTTTTTAACTGTCCACCCTAGGCCACGGAAGTATATGCCATCTTGAACGTGGCATATGGGATAATTGAGAAAAAGTGGCGGGATAGCAGTATTGGAATTTGTAGTGACAGTCAAGTTGCACTGAAAGCCCTTGCTAACCCATGCTGCTCTTCGAACTAAGTCGGTGAATGTAAGACAAAACTGAACAGTGTTGCAAAACACAAGAAAGTTAGTCTTATTTGGGCGCCTGGACATTGTGTATAGGGAACGAGTTAGCTGATAAACTGGATAATGAAGACTCCGCAAGTATGCCACTAGACTCTGAACCATTTCTAGGTGTCGACTCCGCATCGATTCAACTATGGATTAACGACTTCATGAGGTCTACGCGTAGAGGACGTTAGTCTGGGTTGAACTCGTGCACAGTAGCCAAGTGCTTTGTGAGGGAACCAAACACGAAACTAGCAACCTTTCTTCTAAAACTCAGCAGAAAGGACCTAAGAGTGCTGGTGGGTGTAATCACAGGGCACAATGCCTGTGGTCAGCATATGGCTGACATGGGGGTCGTTGACAGCCCGATATGCCTATCCTGTCGTGAAAATTAGAACACTGCAGAACATTTTCACTGTAGCTGTCCGACGCTTTTAAGCATCAGGCTGAGGATATGGGGTTGCGTTATACTGAGTATGGATAAAATTCATACCCTTCCTCTTCCGGATCTCTTAAGATTCATAAATGAATCCAAGAGATTTGTGGAAGAGCGACCTTAAATTAATTTTTCCGTTTTACCACCCACTTTGTATCTTTCCTATCTCTATTCTTTCCACTGAATTCTATCCGGATGTAGTACAATGGTCTCCTGACTGAGAGCTTGGACTCCTCTAACCTCCAAAAATCTAATCTAATCTGATCTAATTGTCCAGCCTTAGAGCAAGGTTGTTCGGAAAATACTCTTTTAACTCTCTTACGGAACTATCTGGTTTTGGAATAAAACCTATCCTACGCTTTATAAGAGCGTCTAAATGGTTCCATGATGAATAAACTCTGAGGGTCACGTGTTACACAACGGACCTACATAGTCAAGGTGAGTTGGCTGTTCTAAACCGACTGCCACAAAAACCTAACCTAACCTAACCTAGTCCTATCGCCTCAATTTCAGAATTTCAAAAGTTAATTTTAATAATTTTCAAATGTTATTCATTGCTGAGCTTCGCTATGAAAAAAATGTGAACCTTGAACAATGTTCTGATGTTGCCAGATCATAAAGAACTTATCCCCGTATTTGTATTTACTTACAAACCTATTTAAAAGCCTGGTAAACCAATTTGAAACTGTTGATCTTAAAAATAATATTAAACTGAATAATAAAAATAATAATAATTGTTACTATAATATAATATTAATATTAGGTATTCATAATTTGTATAAAAAAAAAATAATAAAAATAAATAAAAAAAAAAAAACAGCAAACAGCAAACAGCAAACACAACAAAAACACATCGTGCCACACACGACACCACTAAATGATGGACTACTTTTACAATTTTATATCTTAACGCGTTTTTAAGCGCCGATCGCAACATGCCTATGAGTTTTTAAATTTTTTTGTGTTCTTTTTTTTGCAGCTAATTCTAACTGCATTACGACTAGGCGGTTTTTTTCAACCATAGCCTAGAACGTAGTTTGTTTTGTTATTTACAGTTGCGCCCCGAAATTATTTAAATAGCTAGGTATGCGCTTGTGTGCGCCTGAATGCGTACAACATATGCCCTGAGGTGGTACATTAACCCTGGCAACTATTTAACAATCCAAAGCAACAGCCAAGCAGCCAGGCAGCCATGCAATCATTGTTTAGTTTGTTACTGTTGGCAACAACAGCAACTGTTGGTGGTAGCGGTTTCACGCATGTACTTGTCATGCCTATTGGCTATGTTGTTGTTGTTGTTGTTGATTGTCGTAGCTGATGTTGTTTGTATTGCTACCACTTTTACCATCACCGCCGCTAGTTGTAAGCCAACTGAATTGGTACGCGTAACAACAACTACAATAAATTTACAACTACTATTACTTGTGTAATGTGTCATTATGATGCCATACAACAAGCAATAAAGGTGGTTATATATATGTACATATATGCTCTTGTAAATATATGTGCACCTCGCGACAAGTCATAAAATAAAGCTTATTAATAAATAAAGTTTATTTAATAATAGTAGAACTTTAAAAAACAAAAAAAATAGAGGTTATTTCTCTCGGGGGGAAACTGTCATCCCTAGAGGGCGCGTCCCCATGTGTTGGGGATATCAGACATAGAAAAAAACTTTAAGACGCATACCAGTAATAGGAGGACGAGCTCGGCCAGTTACTCGGCAAAAGGGCGTAGTGCCAATTATTTTTATATTTATTATTATTATCAATAGGAAAAATGTCTGTATATAACGGATGATTTTTTAGCTATTATCTTTTTAAACAGTTGGTTTAAACAGCTGACGCACGTTTCGTGTTTTGTTTCACTGTCAAACGTCTTCAGTTTGGTCTATAATTTAACCATGAATCATCTTACAAACGAACAACTCTTGCAATCATTGAATTTTACTATAAAAATGCGTGTTCTGTTAAGGAAGTTTAAAGTCGAAAAATTGTGTTCAGCGACGAAGCCGTTTTTGGATCAATGGGTACGTAAATAAGCAGAATTGTCGATTTTGGAGTGAAGATCAGCCAGAAGAATTGCAAGAGCTACCAATGTATCCAGAAAAGGTCACAGTTTGGTGCGGTTTATGGGATGGAGGGATCATTGGACCGAACTTCTTCAAAGATGCTGCGAATCGTAACGTAACTGTGAATGGTGAGCGCTACCGTGAAATGATATCCAACTTTTTTTTGCCCAAAATGCAAGAGCTTGACTTGCATGGCATGTGGTTTCAGCAAGACGGTAACAATGGACTTGTTGAGAGACGAGTTCGGTGAACATTTTATTTCACGTTCCGGACCTATCAATTGGCCACCCAGATCGTGCGATATAACGCCTTTAGATTATTTTTTGTGGGGCTATGTTAAAGCTCATGTCTATTCAGCCAAGCCTGCTTCAATTAACGTATTGGAAGACAACATTAAATAATTTATATGTGAGATACCGGCCGAAACATTGGAAAGAGTATGCCAAAATTGGACTAAGCGGATGGACCATTTGAAGCGCAGTCGCGGTCAACATTTGCATGAAATAATCTTCAAACATTAAATTATATGGACTGTACTATCGATTGAAATAAAAATTCCATGCACTTTTCTGAACTTTTTCTTTACTTGTGTTTTTTTGAAAAACTTTCCTATAGCTCTTAAAAAATTACCCTTTAGTTTTTTTTTTGTATGTAAAAACTGGGGAAAAACTGAAAAACAATTAAATGTTGCAATATTTTGAAAATGTATTTAAAATTTCCATTGTTTTTATATCATAAATTTTTTTTTCTTTACAATTAACAAAGTATTTACAATTATTTTAGTTTTAGATTAGTTTACTTTCAGCACAAAGTGTCTATTTTATACTTCTATTTGCACAACCATAGCTCCTTTTCTATTTTCGTATTAAGCACAGCTTTCTTTAAAATTTGGCGAGCACGAAATTAATGCTAGAGCTATGCCCTAATCGACTTGTTCTCTAAAAGTATTATGAAGAATCCAAATTTGCTACGAACGATGAGGAAGAAAATCATTCCGTACAAATTGACCCGCCCTAATGCGTATTCACATATATATATATTAGGGCGGGTCGATTTAAAAATCGCTCATTACTCTGTGAAAATCGTATTCTAGGGATCAAAATAAGAATCTTTGCCGAAGGAACCATACCTCTAAAACGAATTCTGATGTCCCCCAATTTGGGTCGAACGAAAAATCCCACTTTGACTCATTTAGAGTGCTCCAATCGAGTCCAAATGTATGACCGACCCCCACTAACTTTGAACGGCTGGTCCCCCTATGCCAGTGGCACACCCCCTGGAACTCCCCTGGGGGGTTCCCCATACAATCTTTTCAAAATATCACCATTTTTGGCCTTCACATAAGAAAAGAAACTAAAAAGTTCGACCCAAATGAGGTATGGTTCCTTCGGCAAAGTTTCTTATTTTGATTCATAGAATATGATTTTCACAGAGCAATGTGCGATTTTTTTGCCTCCCCACAAATCGACCCGGCCTAATATATATATATATTTTTTTTTTTGGATAAGGTATTTATGAAAAAGCTCTGACAGCACGGAAACACAATGCACTCAAATTTCCTTTAAATTCTGTGATCATGACAGTCGCCTAAGTCCAAAATTCGGGTCACCTCTGTTCACTTTTTTTGCTAGATTATCCCAATAAACGATTAAAACGTAATTTTTTCCATAAATTTAAATAAAGAATGACAATAAATGAGGAAAGTAAATAAATTGTGGGACCTTTTGAGTACTTAGAACGCTATTAAGAAAACTATTTCAATATTATCTTAAATCGACTGAAGCTACTACGACGATTGCGGCCACAGAATTGTTGAGGTAAAATTTGTATAACTTTGCATTTGTTGTGCTTTCCATTACACCACCATGGCCAATGTGGTAGTGGCTTTAGTTATTCTTATTATTATTATTTTTTTTTTGTTCAGTTTTATTACACATTCCACTGCACGCCTCGCCACGCCAAATCATTGCTCCCGCTTTACTTAGGGTTCGCGCGCGCGCGCTCGCACGCATCTCGCTTGTTATTATTGTTGCCGATGTAAGCGGAATTCGCTTAAGCGTGACCAAAAGCATCCGCTCGTTCCCATTTTTCAAGCCGCACTTTGTATTCGTTCTTTTCCGCAAAGCCCATTCCACGTTGCTACAGGTCTCGTGCGCCAAGCGGCAGATGCAAAACGCATAACAGCCGCGAACTTCAAAGCCCACTATGTGGCAGCACTAAGCAACATGCGCTGCCTGGTTTCCCTAACAAGCAACTTTACCACTGACATTCACGTTGACCGACCAACTTTATGTTTCACCATGAAAAGCGGCGGCATTTCAAGCCACTCGCGTGAGTGATAGGGACTGAACGTCGCGCTCAAACATTTAACACCCATGAAGCTGAACCGAGTTCCCTTCCGTTTCTGATTTGATTTTGATTTTGTTTTTATGCTTTGCTACGGTTCATTGCTTCATTTCTGCTGTACGACTATTGCTGATGTTGAACTCATCAACTCAGGACACTTTGCCTGCGATTGCCTGCCATCATTTTCATTGCTTTACAGAAACTCTAGATAGCGCTAATGTATGTATGTATCTATGCATGTATGGGTTGGTGAATCTGTAGTGCTTTGACAGTTTTGCCCAGTTTATGACAAAACCTATGAATGCCACCAACTGTCATTACGTTTGATTGGTACTTGGTGGTTGGTGCTGTTGCTGTTGCTGTCGTTTTTGCTGTATGTGGTTGCTGTTGCCGTCAGTGTTTTGATTGACATTAAAAACTAGTGTAGTTTTTTTTGCTACAGCCGTAGTTGGCATTGCTGGCGCTTTATGATGATGTAATAACCGTGACCTGAATCTTATGTCAGGTGTAACGTTCCATGTTTGCGGTCGAAATGGTTGGCACTTAGCGCTGTTGTAAGCAAATATGTAGGTTTGTATGTGTGTATGTGTATATGTATTTGTGTACTAATAGTATTATTATTATGTTTTTAATCTTTTGTTGTAGTTGTAGCTATCTGAGCTTGACTCCAATGTGGCTTCGGATTACGTGTACCATGAACAAACATAAAGCACACATACAGTCACACGCAAAATAATAGAATCGCGATATTTTTAACAGTTTTGAGATATTTTTTTCATAATTTCTCTTTATAGGGTGGTTAAGTTTCAAGGGCCGCTTTTGATTTTGAATAAAATACAATTTTTTTAGGAAATTATTATCATTTCTCTTTATTATGATAATATGGGTATGACTAAATTACGTATGAAACAAAATATTGGCCAAATGGCCGCCGCGGCTTCGACGGCACATCTCCATCCGATGGTCCAAATTTTCGATGACGCTGAGGCATAATTGAGGTTCTATGCCGTTAATGTACCGAATTATCTCATCATTTAGCTCTTAAATTGTTGCTGGCTTATCAACGAACACCTTTTCTTTCAAATAACCCCAAAGAAAGAACTTCAACGGTGTCAAATCGTATGATCTTGGCGGCCAATTGACATCGCCGCGACGTGAGATTATTCGGCCGTAAAATTTTTCGCGCAAAAGAGCCATTGTTTTGTTAGCTGTGTGACAAGTGGCACCGTCTTGTTGAAACCACATATCGTCCACATCCATATCTTCCAATTCGGGCCATAAAAAGTTCGTTATCATCTCACGATAGCGAACACTATTCACAGTAACTGCCGGACCGCCTCATTTTGGAACGGCCCAATGATGCCGCCGGCCCATAAACCGCACCAAACAGTCACTCTTTGTGGGTGCATTGGTTTTTCGGCAATCACTCTTGGATTATCATTCGCCTAAATGCGGTAATTCTGCTGATGACTGAGGTGAAAATGTGCTTCATTACTGAAGATGAAGTGCGCGATATGCATTTTGATTGTATATTTTTCCATGATTCAAATTGAATTAGTCTGAAATAGAAAAATGTCAAATGAACTGCACAAAAAAACTTGACGTCTAGGTGTGGTTCACATTCAACATCGGCCCTTGAAATTTAACCACCCTTTACAATAAATATGACATAAATCAAATTTTGAAACTTTGCACAAGTTTTATAAAAATTCGACAAATTTTTATCAAATTTTCAAACTTAAGAATAAATAATAATAATAATAATAATCATCTCAAACTAAAGAGATCACAACTCGAAAAACAAAAAATTTAATTACTACATTTTTATTTACTAAATTTTTATTTACTAATTACTAAATTTTTATTTACTAATTACTAAATTTTTATTTACTGATTACTAAATTTTTATTTACTAAAAATTTGCTACGCAGTTTTATAAACTGAAACTTGGATTAATTTTAAAAAAATTTGTTGTACAATGCGCTATATTTTTATGAAAAATTAATGAAAATTCCACAAAATGAAAGTCAAAATGAAATGAGTCAAAATATTGCGCTTCTATTATTTTGTCCGCAAGTGTCTTTTCATAGCTGTATATGGAGCGCGCATGCGCAAATATTTGCACATTTCGCAAGCAAAGCAATAAACAATGAAATCAACGCGATTTTGGCCATCTCCGGTTAGTTTGATGGGTGTGAAAGCCGAGACGATATATAAATAGAATCCAGCGGGAGTTTGCCATATCGTAAATGCCCCTCGTCACGCGCCATTTGCTACTCAAATTAAGTTCTTATTATCTCCATGCTTCGTAATTCTATTATAATTCATTATTTTGTGAAGTGCGGAAGTAAAAGCGGATTGGTTTAATTCGAATTTGAGTTTCGAATATGCGGAAAATATTATTTACCATTTCACAACAAAAACAAAAACCAAGCGAGTTTTGTTGAAGCTCCACAAAAAATGTTTAGCTTCCAGATCAGCGAAGTTTTTTGACTACTTAGGGACTCTTCTGATACGTTGTGTATTTTTCAATATTTGTAAATAAATTTTCTGCGATTTTACTTACAACTGGGTTCAAAATAAAACAGCGAATTATCAATTTTTTTTTGTACATTTTTTTTATATTTTTACTAAAGTATAGTGCACTCTACAACAAAAACCATGTAACTCACAACTCAAACTTTGTATGAGTACAAAATTCCTAAAAACTTAAACAAATTCTCATCAAAATGTTAAGCCTTTTAAACAGAATCTTGAGAAAACTTCAGGAGGCGCAATTTTATACTGTGTCCAAAAAATAAGGTGACATTGTATTTATTTTGAAAATTCTTTATTTATTCTTCCAAATCAATTTCATCCCCTTCAAAGTAATCCCCTCCCGACACAATGCACTTATGCCAACGTTTTTTCCAATTTTCGAAACACTGGTTGTAGTCACTTTCCGGGATGGCCTTCAGTTCCGTCTTCGTTGCGGCTTGAATCTCCTCTATCGTGTCAAAACGGTGTCCCCGGAGCGGTCTTTTGAGCCTGCTGAACAGCCAGAAGTCGCACGGTGCCAGATCAGGTGAATACGGTGGTTGCGGAACGATATGGGTTGAGTTTTTGATGAAATGATCACGAATTACGAGTCCAAAAAATTCAATGTTTTCGGTACCAGTCGAGATTTGACGCGCTTGAGGCCCAAAACATCCTTCAAAATGGTATTGACTGAGCCTTTCGATATGCCAACATCATCAGCAAGGTCTCTAATCGGTAATCGACGGTTTTTCAACACCAAATCTTTGATTTGTTGGACGTGAGCTTCGTCAGTTGAGGTTGATGGTCGCCCAGGACGCTCTTCGTCTTCGACACGTTCACGACCGGCTTGGAACTCACTATACCACTTGTAAACATTTTTTTTAGACATAGCCTCATCACCAAAGCCTTTCTGCACCATCCTCAACGTATCCGAAAATTGATTCCGCAAACAAAATTTAATGCAAATTCTTTGCTCAACAAATTTCGACATTGCAAAAAACGAGAAACTCACTTTTAGCAGCTCACAAAACGACGCGTATCTCAAACAGTAAATGAATATTTCACATGAAATTTGACATAGATGTCACTCACAGTACTACCAACCTAAAAAAAAAAAGAATTCTCCTAATCCTTCAAAGCGCGCAGTTTAAAATCAAATGTCACCTTATTTTTTGGACACAGTATTATAGTCCATCCAGTTTTAGTTTCATAAATTCTACAATTGCAGACAGAGTGCAAGCGAAGACGAAGATGAAGACGTTGCGCAAGCGATTACCTTGAAGCTGTGAAAGCCGTTTTCAAAGACGGATCGGTTGCTGTAGTGAATAGTTAACATTCAATTTAATTGTTCGGAACTATAAAATAAACGCGAGTTACTTAAAAAATGACAATTTGAACAAACTATCTTAGATTAAGAAATAGTTCGAATTAGTTTCGGTCTTATTTTCAAATAGGTACCCAGGAGTCTGGAATAAGGGATTCTCACTAAACAAGTTCGACATTACAGTCTATAAAGATGGCAGTAAAATCGACTGTGGTGTTGGAGCTGGTATATATTCTCACAGACTTTAAATTGAGACATCTGTGCGTCTCCCTAATACCAGCAGTATCTTTCAGGCGGAAGTATTGGCAATTGGTGAATCCTGTAGGCTACCAATCGCAGATTTCTCTTTTAAGGACAATATCGCTATTTTTTCGGATGGCCAAACTGCAATCCAGGCACTGGGTTCAGCTACCACAACCTCTAAAGGGGTGGAACACAGTAGGAATAGCCTTACCACTTTGAGTGAACACCATAAAGTAACCTTAATCTTAGTCCTGGGACATCGGAACATTGAAGGTAGCGAAAAAGCACATAAACTGGCAAGCAGGGAATCTGTCATGAATAACGATCTTGCAAAATCAATATTCACACCATTAGATGCAGTCAAGAATATCATTTCCCTAAAATACCTCCGAATCGCGGATTGTAGTTGGAGAGACCAGACGAAATGCAAAATTAGCAGAACGTTATGGCTCACCTACAACCTCAAGCAGTCGTCGACATTGATAAACATGAAACGACGGGACGACTGTAGAATAAGGGCAGTCATAACTGGCTTTTAGTCTGTCGGAGAACAAGCAACCAAAATTGGCATCCCTCACAACACATACTGTCACAGTTGCAAACAACCGGAGAAAAAGGAAACAATCTTCCATTTCCTTTGTGAATGCCCTACCCTATGGAAGGGCAGAATGTTAACCCTGGGCAAACCGCTGTTCGAGAGTCTCGATCAACTGTCTGGCTTAGACGTCAACAACCTAATAAGGTTCTTAAACCGCACATACTGGATATAGTCATGCTGTAAATAACCGTTAAACAAGTTGGTGACGAAGTTGTGGCAACAAAATGGTGCGGAAGCGCTAGTTGAATTCTGGAAGAATCACCACTTTAACCAACCAACCAACCCAGGGGTCGCATAAGACAAGAGTTACTTTCTTAAAGTTTGGATTGTGCTTTTATGTGATCTAGATATTTCAAAAAATCGTTTTTGTTTTTTTTTTGGTATTTCGAAAATTTCGCTTTTAAGAATATACTGTCAAATTTTTGGAAGGATATTCCCAGTATTTTCGATTCTACAGCCGTTTTAACAGGTAGAGTCAAATTCCCTGCGGCATCAATTGTCGCATTTAAATGAACAAGACTTTAAACTCAATTATCTCAAAACTACTTTTTCGGTATGGTTTTCTCAAAAACAAAAACTATTCGACGAATCGTCTGAAATGTTAATAAGTTGTTCACAACATCAATGGCTATCGCCCGAACTAGAATCATATTATTCTTTCAATTACTTCGTAAAACCCGAGTTTTAGAGTGTCAAACCGCGCCATTTTGTCATTTTTTTTTTTAATCTAGTAACGGGACATAGCTACAGTCACGCTGATTAATAATTTTTTCGGTTTTTGTGTTTCAGATAAATAGAAGCGCCAAAATGGTACAATTTTTTGGGAGGGTTAACTTCAGCGCCATTTTTTAAATTATTGAAATTAAAAAAAAAAAATTTTTTTCAATTTTAAAATTTTTTTCTTTTTAATTTTTAAATTTTTTTTACATTTTAAGTTTTTTAAATAAACAAAAATTTTTATGTAAAAAACGTTAAATAAAAGGCCTAAAAAATTTAAATATCGTTTTTTATTTTTTTATTGTCAAAAACATTCCTGAATATACCCTAAATTTGAGAGCTCTACACCACCGGGACCCCTTAAGGTGTTACACCTCTTCCCCCTCCGCCAACTATCTCAAAACCAGTGGTCAAATAAGTAAACATTTCTCATTTCCATATCCACCTTATATCCTATGATCGGAGTTTTATTGAAATCTGTCCATTGTTTTTGAATAAATGGCTAAATTTTTGGCAAAATGTAATCAAACGTATTAATTGGCATTCTTGAATAGTCGAAAAATTTTTGTTCGTCTTGCCGTAACTTCATACCAGTGGTGAAATTCTCTAGACAAATTTATTTCGTGAATTGAGTTTTTTTCTTTGAGTTTTACCTTTAAAATGGTTTTCATTTAGAAACAATTGCTTATCTGAAGACGAATCATAATTAATTCTAATTACATTTCGTTCACCTTCCACTATGAACACTCACAAGCTTGTCCGCAATGCAAGCAATTTGTTTTCGGCTTCGCTTCCACTCTGTCTGCAACCTAAGTTTGAAAAATTACACGATCAATGAGTTTAGGCTAGGTTTTGGAGAGTATAAATGGCGAGGTTTCATAGGGAATGCCTACTGTGAGTGTCGCAAAGAGGCACAATACTCTAGTCAGGGCTCCTTTAATATGGTATATCAAACAATCCTTGTTCCGTTCACCCTTAGAAAATAAATTTGATGAAGTCTGTGATATTTCTACGTCCATTCTCTGGGCAAGTTATTTAAAAAGCATGATCGTAGTGGTTTGAGTCTGACCAATTGTAACCCTGGGTATAGACATAGGAACTAGTGAATATATCCAAACCTTCACGGTTTCTATAGTATAAACTTGGGTTCAACCTGAAAAACTTTGCAGTGGTTTGGAAACCTGTAAGCTTCCTTTCAATAAGAGTTGCTGGAAAGAAACGGAAGATCCTCCAATGTCCTTTTTGGAGATCTCGTAGTCACTTAGAACTATATCAGATTGAAAGCTACTTTCGTTGGAGAAGGGGTATACCCAGCTTTTTCTTTTAGTCTTTTCTAATCCATAATAGTTCTAAAACAAATTCAGGTAATATGAAGCCAAAGCTTTTATGATCACCTGGCTAATAAAGTAAAAGTTTAAGAGCTTTTTTTTGCCTGAAGAGCGTTATGAGGGAAATCTTATGATCCTTTGCTCCCAGCAATATTTCGGAGCCCATAATCCGTCTTCCAATTTTGAGACCTTCTATGGTACAATTCATATATATTTGCAAGTCTCTTGATATGCCTACACTTTAGCTATCGTTGCGTTGATTACTCCGTGTAAAACAACGAAACCAAAAATTTATTGGACTACGAAATGTGAGAGTTTTGGAAAAGGTAAATATTTAGTTATGTCTGGAGCAACAAATAGGCATATTATATCCAGAAAGTTAAAGAACTGGAAGAATCATTCATATAAAATGCAACAGGAGGCAAAACATTGCCATTATTTCAAGTGATCATTAATATTTCCCCGATATTTTATGAATACCTTTTTTAATATTTCCAGGCAGATCCAGTTTTTAACTGCTTTGTATACCGCCTTAATTAAGTTAGAGCCACAAATAATTAATGTGAACACATTTACTAAGAGTCACTTAAATAGACAGAACAAAAGTATGTACGTACATAAATTCATGTACATACATGTGTATGAAAAATGGAAATAAAAATTAAAGCAAGAATAATAGCCACTTACAAGGAAATTTATTATACGAAAATGTGGAAAATTTTATTCGTATAAATAATGCAAAAAGATGCAATGCCACGATAAGAAGCACTGTGGGTAAAGAGTAAATGATTCGTATGCTATTATTTTCAGATACAAAGCTATACTTATTGCATATATACATATGTTTGTACATGAGCGCATCTTACAAAACTCAGAACTGCTGGGAGGTTCCTTGGTGAGTGCAACGTTTTCCCCGTATCTCTGACAGTAGGAAAATGGCAATAGCAAATGCACTACTCAAGAATTGCATATGCAAAAAAACTGATGCTCTACTCGAAAACAGCAATAATTATTTTCACATTTCCGTTTAACATCACTAACATTCTTAAATGGAGATCACAGATTCAAAACTGGTCGGTTAGATTGAGGTTGGAGATTAAAAACATGTAACAAGGCAATGTCTAATAGTCAATTGCAAAAAGTTTGTATTTTTATGTTTAGAAAAGTATGGAAATTCGCTGCGTATGAGTAATTATTGATGGGAGTGTATTGTGAAACAATTTTTAGATAAGTGGATAAATTTAGGTTAGGTTGAAGCGGTTGTCCGCTGTGGAACACACTCGGGCTTATCGGCCATTGTGATGAAGATAAATTTATGTAAATTTAGATAATTATTCTGTGAATATTGCAATTGATACTTACTCGTGTTACAATCACCATTTTTGAACTTCATTGACCAATTTTAGCGTAAAATATTCGAAATTTCTCAAATATGATGAGGAGAATTTTTCGTTGCGACTAGTTGCTGAAAGTGGAAAAGAAAACGAAGAATTAGTATGAAATGGATACAAAATATAGCGATAATATATACAGAAACAAATCAAATAATATTCAAAATAATAAACAAAAATTAAGTAAAAGTTAAAAAAAAAATTTTTTAATATAAAAATATAAAAATAAAATAGAATACATAAAAGAAATATCATAAATTATTTTATTTATAGAAAAAATAAGCCAACTAACACAAAATTTAATAAAATAGAATATAATAAGATTGAATTTCAGAAAATATTAAATAGATATAATATAGTAATAGAATAATATAAAATGCAGTAAATTAAGATAATAACTTCATCGGAAGTTAGGTATTTTGGAGTGATACTTGACTCCAAGCTCCATTGGAATCTATACAATGAAAATCGGGTAAAGAAGGCCAGCATAGCCTTCTACTCCTGCAAATCTATGTTCGGTAAAAACTGAGGACTCAAGCCACAGGTCGTAATGTGGATGCACTGCACAGTGGTTCTGTCAATTTTAACGTATGGTTGCCTGGTTTGGTGGGAAGCTCTTCGGAAAGGCTATATAACATCACTAAACTGAGGAGGGTGTAAAGGACTGCATGCATTGGCATCACCGGAACATGTAAAACTTGCCCCAGTGCTGCTCTGACTGTCGTTCTGCACTTACTTCCCATCCACTTTTCCGTCATGTCCATCGCAGCTCAAAGTGCAATCAGATTAAAGGAGATTGGCCTCTGGAAGCAATATCTCAAAGGACATGGTAGCATTTTCGGGCAGTTAACACCGTATTGCTCCAAACTTCGAACAGATCTTTCTATCCGCAAACTAGAGTTTGAGGGTCGTGCCAAGGCAATCTTTCTAAAAAGGCAGGATTGGATCGAGGGGAAAATCTGCACCGAGCACCTCTGTTTTCACTCACGGTTCCAAAATGGAATCGGGGGTCGGAGCAGGGGCTTACTCTAAATCAGCCAATTTATCTATCTCCTTTACACAGCCGAATACTGCTAGTGTTTTTCAAGCAGAAGTCTTTGCGATCCTTTAGTATGCAAAATGCAGAGGGAACGCGGAAGCGAGCGAGATATTAACATTTTCTCCGATAGTCAAGCCGCGATCAAGGCTCTTGTCGACGCCATGGTGCAGAACGAAATTAGTAAACGCCTGTAAGGAGGAGATAAAATCTCTTGGGTGTGCACGTTACGTTTCTCTGATCTGGGTTCCAGGACATAGGAACATAGTGGGGAATGAAATTGCAGATGAGCTTGCCAGGAAGGGGACTTAATTGTCCTCAGAGACCTCCTCCCGGTCATCGGCATCCCCCTGACAGTTGTTAAAGGACATGTGGACATACATAACTTATTTCTCAGGAAAGCGCAGAAAAGATGGAGCTCCATTTCTTCATGTGAGGACTCAGAAACTCGTTTGGACTCTTCTCCATTCAATTTCCAAACATGTAGCTGTGTTTATCGGTCACTGGATGATCAGCACACACGCGGAAAAGCTAGGGTGACAATTTAACCCCCATTGCAAAAGCTGTGAGGACCCTTCAGAGAAGGAGACTGTTGAGCACTTTCTTTGTAAATACCCGAGTTTGGCAGCTAGACGATTAAGGTCACTGAGTGCTCCTTTCTTCGACAGACTGGGGCAGTGCGCCAACCTGGATCCCATCAATCTTCTCCAATATATCAACAGCCAGATCTGTAGATATCTGTCTGTTGGAGGTCTCATAATGGTATCAAAACGGCGCTTTAGTGCTACTTGAGGAGTGCCTGACTGACACTTCAACCATTTCACCTAGGTACCTACCTAAAATAAAAACAGATAATTGATAATGTATTAATCATTAATGAAAACCCAAGCACGCATGCATGGATACCCCTTGCACCTCAGACCTAAAAAAAACCTAAATCTGGAAATATGGAAAGCGAAGACGAGGTAAGCAGGAAGGCAAGGAATATTACATACATAGTCATATATATTTCCAACTTCCCTGACCCCTTAAGGAATCTGAGTAGTTGATGGATCGAGAATGGAATCGATTCATTCTTAACACAGCTGACCCAAAAATGAGCTACCTCGGCTTAAAGAATGCCAAATAAAAACAAAGTGTGCTCTGGATTTCAATCCTCCTACCGACTGGGGACATTTAATCATCGGCAGATGATTTCTATGGAAGCTTTTTGTGAGTCTCCCAAACTGTGCGCCCTGGTAAGTTGCAATTGCAGCTTTTTCCTCTTTCCCCCTTCCTTTGCAGTTGCAGCTCTTTACTCCTTCTCAGCTTAATAAGGAACTCCGCTACCTCTCTTTTCGATTATTTCAAGAAGCATTTCGTACCAACTACTGCCGCTATTTAGACTGCAAAAACTGTGTCGGTGACCTTTGCACATGAAATCACGGACTCATCTATCAGTTTCCGCAAATCTCGAGCCGATATTTGGTTTTGGTTCCATGAGTGAACCGCACAGTTTGGTAATTCATCTGCCAGTTTTAAGGGGGGAAACCGGTTTAGGAGGCCGAAATCTTGGTGTTCTTCGTGAATTTTTTGAACAAGGAAGGAATAATCAGAAATTGTTTAAACTTGGAGGGTATTTTACTCATATTTTTGAGTACACTTAAAAATTCTTTCAATCCATTTCCGCCGGAAATAGTGGCGTTGTGCTGGTGGGCATTCCTGAAGTTGCAATTTTTCTCCGCAAACAACAATTTTTTTTTTCAATAACAACATGTTTCCTAAGAATATGAACCTAATTGTGATAAAATAATATTGAAAATTGCATATATTTCAGACGCTTGAACACAATGTAATTTTTTCATACCATATTTTTTCATCTATTTTGCTTAAAAATAATATTTTTAAGGATAATATAATCCCAGAGTTAGGTTCATATCACTAAAGATTAAATAAAGAATACTCCGAAAAAATTTATAACGATTGGTCGATAACTTTTTGAGCTAGAATTCTCACCAGTTGAAAAAAAAACAGTTTCGAGAAAAACGTCGTTCTAACTAACGCGCGCTACGATGCGGAACCGAAGGGCAGTCACTTAAGTGCTCATAGAATCGGGAATAATGCGAATTTCGCTTTACAATTTTTACCACATATTCTTGAGTAGTTATACTAACAATTTATGCAATAAAAAAAATTCGATTTTTTCATAAGTCTAAGCCGGTTTCCCCCCTTAATCACCCTACCACTATTGTATCCTGCTACCCACATAAGTGTAAAATTTCCTCCTCACCACGGAATTTAGTCTATATTCTTGGATAATTTTTACTGCAGACTCTGAATCGGTATCCCTGCTATGTTACAACCTTTCAATTATTAATTCCGCTACACTAAGTATTGCAAAAATTTTCGATTCAAAAATCTTCACCATAGTATCCAGTGCGTGTCCAAAGTTTTCCTTCAGGTACCAAACAGCATCCGTTCCGTTTAAGTGATCTCCCCATTCCTTACTAAAAGGCAGACTGACACATTATTTTCTCCCAAAGGCAACGTCAAGGCACATCATTTGAGGTCTGTAGCAAGTAGAAGTTTTGTCTAATTCAGGTGCCAATATTTCTATCGTAAAACGCAAAACTTAGCATATTTGTAAAAACCGAAACTTGGCTACCTCCAAGCAAATGCCAACCAAGAACTTACACAGGTTTCTGTAAACGGACCCATAGAATAAAAAGGAAAAAATCTTGAACTGACAAATACCTCGCAGCTACTTAGTTGTTGGAAATTCCATAATAAGGAAGGATTTCATCACCTCTCTGGCTTAATATTGAACCTTTCATGATGCTAGAATTGCATCTTATTTGAAAAAGTAGCACTATGACGTCACTTCACCACAAAGTATTATTTGCTTGCAAATCACGCATTGGGAAAAGGCGCTAGTTATTCACTGCCATCCGCTTGTATCATCCATCATTGTTTTTCTATGCTTACATCAGCGACTATCGCAAATAAAAATGCAATTAAATTTGCCATGAAACTAATAGAAATTGTCATAGTCTCAGGCATCTCAAATTACTACAACAAAAAACAACAACAAGCTATTATTTGGTGGCAGAAATTGGCGACTTGTTATTGAGATGCCAAAAAAACGAATACAAATCATGTGGGGTCAACTAAATACAGTGGGTAATGAAGCCACGTATCGTCGAACGAAATCAGCAGCAGAGAATTTTATCTCGAAAGAAGAATTTTGCTGTATATGCATAACTGGCAAAGCTCCTCCCTCAATTTGTGGCGTTCATGTTGATGTTTTTCCACAAATGGAGGTGGAGGGACCTGCAACTTTACGCCGACTCCAAATGGCAGTTGGATTTTCATGAGCAGACATATAGCTGGAGTCTTTGTCATTGCGCGCGGAGGAGCAATCACTATTAAGGAACGTTTTTTCTATCATTTGATGTTTCTTGAATGGAGACTCGCACCTTGGGCACTTCTGAATGGTAGTGCGTGACCAACCCATTCGTCTACGATGGCTGCCCATATGAAAACTACTTTCCATAAAAATGCAGCGATCAATTCTATATGACTAATAACTGGTTAGGAAAATAAATAATTCAAAAACACCTATAGTAAAAAAAAAATTTAAATATTCGGCTACCGTAGTAAGAGAAGTATAATTTTCTCGAAAAACGCAGCAGCACCTTGTATTTCTCACTTCATGAGAAGTGTGAAATTCAAGTAGAATCAAAGCGCAAACCGGCCCACAGGTTTTTTATTATTTTTGACGTGATAACGTCTTATAATTCGATTTAACAGGCTGCACGCACGAAAAAATGTGTCGTTACCTTGCTCATTACTGTTCATATGTAGTTACCTTGCTCATTAGTGTTACCTTGCTCATATTAGTGTTACCTTGCTCATTAGTGTTACCTTGCTCATATTAGTGTTACCTTGCTCATATTAGTGTTACCTTGCTCATTAGTGTTACCTTGCTCATTAGTGTTACCTTGCTCATATTAGTGTTACCTTGCTCATTAGTGTTACCTTGCTCATATTAGTGTTACCTTGCTCATTGCCGTTACCTTGCTCATATTAGTGTTACCTTGCTCATTAGTGTTACCTTGCTCATATTAGTGTTACCTTGCTCATTGCATTGAATGAACTGCAAGCGAAAGGGCGGAACGTACGACAAAGCAAACAAAGCAAACGAACGGCAACGTTCGATATCTTGCTCTCTCCTACTTAAGTGAGCGTATATATGTATGTATGTATATACGCAAATGAACATATATAAATTCTCGTATTTGTATTTGCATATGCCTTCTTATTGATTATTATTAATTTGATTCCCTTGAAGAATTTAAAATAAAACCAAGTTTGTTAATAATACCTGTTGTTTTAATGTTATAATTATTAATTCTTTTATTATATATGAAGGAAAAAATGTATGGTAATATTTACCATATACCTTATAAAATATGTTGTCTATACTAATATTATAAAGAGGAAAACTTTGTTTGTTTGTAATGAATAGACTCAAAAACTACTGGACCGATTTTAAAAATTCTTTCACCATTCGAAAGCTACATCATCCACGAGTAACATGGATTATATTTTATTTTGGAAATAGGGGTCGAGATATAGGTCAAAACGTGGACCCAGGTAACCTTCGGATGTGTATGCACAATTAGTCCAGAGTATTTTTCATGCTGCTCCGTGACTAGGGTCTCGAGATAGAGACCAAAACGTGGACCCTAGAATGTGTTTGTACAATATGGATATCAAATTGAAGCTGTTGGTGAATGCTTTAGTACAGAGTATTTTTCATGCTGCTCCGTGACTAGGGTCTCGAGATAGAGACCAAAACGTGGACCCTAGAATGTGTTTGTACAATATGGATATCAAATTGAAGCTGTTGGTGAATGCTTTAGTCCAGAGTATTTTTCATGCTGCTCCGTGACTAGGGTCTCGAGATAGAGACCAAAACGTGGACCCTAGAATGTGTTTGTACAATATGGATATCAAATTGAAGCTGTTGGTGAATGCTTTAGTACAGAGTATTTTTCATGCCGCTCCGTGACTGGGGTCTCGAGATATAGAATAAAACGTGGACCCGGGTAATCTTTGGTTGTGTATGTACAATATGGGTATCAAATGAAAGCTGTTGATAAGTGCTTTAATATGGGGTAATTTTCATACCTATTGGTGACTAGGGTCTGGAAATATATGCCAAAACGTGGACCCGCCGTGTCTTTGCACCGAATTAAACCAAACTTACACACATTGTTAAGGAGGTATTGAAGATGATTTCCGTATAGTTTGAATACCTATTGGTAGATAGGGTCTCGAGATATAAGTCAAAACGTGGACCCGGGCAACCTTCGGATGTGTATGTACAATATGGGTATCAAATGGAAGCTGTTGGTGAATGCTTTAGTTCAGAGTATTTCCATCCGCTCCGTGACTAGGGTCTCGAGATAGAGACCAAAACGTGGACCCTAGAATGTGTTTGTACAATATGGATATCAAATGAAAGCTGTTGATAAGTGCTTTAATACGGGGTAATTTTCATACCTATTGATGACTAGGGTCTCGAAATATATGCCAAAACGTGGACCCGCCGTGTCTTTGAACGGAATTAAACCAAACTTACACACATTGTTAAGTAGGTATTGAAGATGATTTCCGTATAGTTTGAATACCTATTGGTAGATAGGGTCTCGAGATATAAGTCAAAACGTGGACCCGGGCAACCTTCGGACGTGTATGTACAATATGGGTATCAAATGAAAGCTGTTGGTGAATGCTTTATGATATGTTATGTTATGTTATGTTATGTTATGTTATGTTATGTTATGTTATGTTATGTTATGTTATGTTATGTTATGTTATGTTATGTTATGTTATGTTATGTTATGTTATGTTATGTTATGTTATGTTATGTTATGTTATGTTATGTTATGTTATGTTATGTTATGTTATGTTATGTTATGTTATGTTATGTTATGTTATGTTATGTTATGTTATGTTATGTTATGTTATGTTATGTTATGTTATGTTATGTTATGTTATGTTATGTTATGTTATGTTATGTTATGTTATGTTATGTTATGTTATGTTATGTTATGTTATGTTATGTTATGTTATGTTATGTTATGTTATGTTATGTTATGTTATGTTATGTTATGTTATGTTATGTTATGTTATGTTATGTTATGTTATGTTATGTTATGTTATGTTATGTTATGTTATGTTATGTTATGTTATGTTATGTTATGTTATGTTATGTTATGTTATGTTATGTTATGTTATGTTATGTTATGTTATGTTATGTTATGTTATGTTATGTTATGTTATGTTATGTTATGTTATGTTATGTTATGTTATGTTATGTTATGTTATGTTATGTTATGTTATGTTATGTTATGTTATGTTATGTTATGTTATGTTATGTTATGTTATGTTATGTTATGTTATGTTATGTTATGTTATGTTATGTTATGTTATGTTATGTTATGTTATGTTATGTTATGTTATGTTATGTTATGTTATGTTATGTTATGTTATGTTATGTTATGTTATGTTATGTTATGTTATGTTATGTTATGTTATGTTATGTTATGTTATGTTATGTTATGTTATGTTATGTTATGTTATGTTATGTTATGTTATGTTATGTTATGTTATGTTATGTTATGTTATGTTATGTTATGTTATGTTATGTTATGTTATGTTATGTTATGTTATGTTATGTTATGTTATGTTAAGTTATGTTATGTTATGTTATATTATGTTATGTTAATGTTAACTCATTCTCTATATCCATACAAAATATCTATCAAACAAATAAAATTAAAATTTTCTTTTGAAAAATGCAACCATTCAATCAGTATTTTCTTATGACGTTATCACGTTAAACTATCGTCAGTAAACCGACTTTACAGACAACCTCTTTTTTTGTTTTAATTTTTTTTTTCACATACAAACGCACATCCGTATAAACACATTCCATGTTGTCATAGTTTATCTATATTGTTGCACTTGTTGTAGTTGGCGCTGCTTTTGTTGTTGCCTTTTAAATGCAATGGTTTACGCTTTTCGCTTTACCTTGTCGTAGTCGATTCTGCCTTGAATTTGAGGTGAAGTTGAATGAAATTTACGGTAAATTAGCTATTCGCCGGGCGAATGGTCGGCCGGCGGCAATGCAACAAAAGAGAAGCAGCAACAATAACAATTATTATAGCAACTAAGCAGAAGAGGTATAGTGGCAGTGTTGCCACAGGTTTGTTGACGTTGTTGGTGCAGCCACTGTTTAGCTGATAATTTCGAAACTTCGTTTTTTTTATTTTTATTTTTTTTTTTTCAATGCTGGCAGCGACGGCGGCAATTCTGCATAACTAACTGCCTCAGCTGAGAAGAGAATGTGTGCAACAAGTTGCATGCAATCTCAACCAGCGTAACCGCTCAACAACAAACAAGCGAGCAGACAGACACTGCCGCAGTAGTTGCAGCTTAAATGATCGACATTACACACACATACGCACATTCATTTATATATAGGAAATTATTATGTGACACGCAACGCGTTCAAAATAGTGTTTCCTGCTGCGTTGCGTCTTTTTTTTTTTTCTCTTGATCTAACTTTGCTTTCGTGCGACTCGCACATGCCACATTCGGTTTAGCAAAGTTTTTTAGTTATTTATTCACTTACAATGCATATTAGTGTAATGTTTGTCTGTATGTATGCACCTGTTTGTATCTATACTCGTATGTGGAGCTTGTGGTCTGTCTCGCTTTTTGTCTAGCTGCTTGGTGCCACAACGATATACGGTATTTTTAATTAGACGCATGCGCGTAGGTACGCCATTAAGCTGGTCAACTGCAATGCTGAATTAATTAAATTTAATATACAAGTATATGTATGTGCGTGTATGTGTGTGAAAGTTACATAATAAAAGTGTGGTAAAATATAAAATTATGGTACAAAGGTGCAAAAAATCCAAAAATATGCCAAACTTGGGCTTGTGTAAATGGAACATTTCCGCAAAATTAGCAAATGCTGCTTACGCATTTTTTAAGTCAGATTGCGTGAATGTATATGTGTGCGTACGTAATTTTATTTCCTTGAAAAGCTGTCTGCATTATCAACTCTCATTTTTCAAATAATTTATATTAGGTCTAACGCAATAACGTCCTTAATACGCCGAACTGTGTGAAACATCTAGAGAATTTGGAGCACAACAAAAGTAAACCTAAGATTTTGTCACCATTCGATCCCGAAAATCCCCTTCGGCCACAATTTTAAAGGCGGCAAGGACGGGAAATTCAATACAACACCAAGCGACGACTATTTTGCACGGATAGAATATACAGGGTCCGGCACTTGAAGTGTAACCAATTAAAAAGGCCATAAATTTAGTTTGGAAAATTACTTTTCTTGAATTCATGGTGAAAAATGTGTGGAAATAATACAAAATTAAGAATTATTTTACTTTTGCTTGATATGACCACCTTTTGCCTTGACTTTGGCCTTGAGAAGGCCCAGAAAGGAGTCGCAAGCGACCTGAGTGTGACTTGCAGGTATTTTGGCCCACTCGCGGACAATGGCTTTTTACAGCACCTCGAGACTGGTGAATCTTTTAGTTCGGACCTCGCTCTCCAAAATGCCCCAAAGAGAATAATCCATCGGATTCGTGTCTGGTGAATTTGAGAGCCATTGTGTGGACGTTATGAAGTTCGAAACGTTGTTTTTTAGCCATTCTTGGTTCACTCGAGCTTTTTGAGTCCTTTTTGAGACCGAGTCCTCTTGGAACGTCCATGGTCGGCCACCAAAATGTTTGTCTGCCCACGGCTTCAAAGCAAGCTCCAGATCCCAATAAAATTTCGCATTTACCTTGACGCGAGGCTCAATGAAAACGATTGGAGAGCGCCCATCTGCGGTTACAGCGGCCCAAACCATTACCATTACCAAATTCTCGTATGAACGGTGGGTAAAATAAGCTCTAACGTTTTGGGAGTTTACCAATTGCTCAATTTGAAAAATTTTCTCGTCAGAAAACACAATGTTCGGAAATTGACCGCTTTCGGCCAAGCGAAGCAACTCATTCGCTCTCTCAATTCTGACTAGTTGCTGCTTTGGTGTGAGATCATGCGCCTTTTGGATCTTGTAAGGCTTGTCTTTGAGATCATTCTCCAGTATGCGGCGGATGCTACGGTTAGATATTTTCAGTTCTTTTGCTTTGATTGGCACTTCGTCGGGGACTTCGCTCAAGCCGTTTGTTCACTTTTTGAACCATTTCGTGTGAAGTTGCAGTCTTTTGGTGACCACCTCCATGACATTTCGCGATGCTATCAATATCATTGTAGCGAGTGATGGTGCAATAAACAAAAACTTTATTACTTTAAGGTACTCGAGCTCACGAACAATCGCTGGTTGTGATTTCCCAACCAAATATAATGCAAACACACTTTTGCGTTTGAAATCCATTACCGATTTTCTTTTTTCACGTTTACTCTCGACTACTCTCGACTCTGTACTGTTATTTAGCTATCTAACAGACAGCTGATGCCCGTCTTTTTTGGCATCCATTGTTAACACCCTGTAATTCGCAAATGAATGGGGCAATCGAAATACAGCGACGGAGTTTTTTAGTGTGAAATGTCACCTTGACAACAAGCATAAACTTTAAGTTGATTGATCGAGGCTTTACGAGGAATGGATTCATTTTTCCCCAAACTAATATATTGAAGGACGATCTGTTGTATTCTGTTTAGCAACATTTTCTGAGGGCAGCTCATAAAAATAGAGAGTTTTGTAATATTTTCATGCCGATATTCAATAGAGATTGCCTAGAACTTATTCATTTCGGTATGGAAGTATGGGACTACAAAGGCTTTTGGGTTTGAGTGTTTAGATTTTAAGTCGTCTTCAGCTATGTGATATTTTTCAATAATGCAGATTACCTATGTTTTATGCCCTCGGTGATAGATCTACTGGATTATAGGGTTATGGGAAG
The DNA here is from genome assembly GCA_037575425.1 of Anastrepha fraterculus. Lineage (NCBI taxonomy): Eukaryota > Metazoa > Arthropoda > Insecta > Diptera > Tephritidae > Anastrepha > Anastrepha fraterculus. Next base: position 209,249 of record JAYXIM010040716.1, read on the forward strand.
CATTGAGTTCATGGGCTTATTAGGTTCAAATATCATTGAGTTAATAGGATTATTTAGGATTACTAAAATGTTGGATAGAATTACTTGGATGTACAGCTGGAACTTGAATCATAGGGTTATATGGTTTAATTTTCCAGTGCATCGGTTTTTGAGGTTATGAAAACACTTGAGGCTATGGAGCTAAACTGACTTCAGATTTGAATCCATGCCGCCTCCGAAACACAGATGATTTTTTATGAGGAACTTTTTCGGTCAAATTGCAGGGATATAACTAATGGGTGGAACTGCTTTTCTCCATGTGTTGGGTAAAACTTTCTATTGAATCAGATATTGATCAGAGGTAGATGAAACATCTGAGTAAATTTTGTAATTTACAAAGATTAAACGTTAGAAGTTCGTTTTGCAAAATGATGTTGCTCAATACCAACAGCGCGATCAGAATTGGGAAGGACCTCTCCGGGCAGTTTGATACCCAACGAGGTTTCAGACAGGGTGATATTGACATCATCGGCCTTAACAACCCCGCTGTTAGTTCTACCTTTTCCAAACTCAATAAATTGGAGATTCACAACCGATTTAATCATATATGTAAATATATGTTCATTTGAGCAAATAATTCGTTTCTTAGCACTGGCAAGGAAACATATTACTCTAGTATATAAGATTTGAAAACTTATTGTTAGTTTCTTATACAAGAAAGATTCAATAAATAAAGAAAAATGAAAAAAATAAAAAATAAAAAAAAATAAAAAATTAGCAAAGTGAAGCGATAGGTAAAGATACTGCGATAGGTTTTTGGGCCTTTGCATGTTGGTAACGGCGAATAACGTAGGCGATGAAACACTGAGCTGTATGAGCTTTACGACAACATAAACATAACGCAGCGAATAAAGATCCAGCGGCTTCACTTGCTGGGTCACGTTGTCCGAAACGCTCCTGCTCTGAAAGTATGCGATGCGGTACCATCTGCTGGTAGCAGAGGAAGAGGAAGGCCTCCTCTACGTTGGAAAGATCAGGTGGAGAATGACTTGTCTTCACTTGGTGTTTCCAACTGGCGCCGGTTAGGACGATCGAGAAGTGGAAGAATTCCGTTTTTCTTTACATTGTTGGATTCCAAAGGACTCTCGGACCAGCCGACCACCGTTTTACAATAACGTCTCTACACCTTCTAAGTTGTATCAGGCCCTCTTACCAAAAAAATAGCGCTGAATGGGTTGCACTTTGGAGATCGCAAAGTATCCTCTGACGACCTAAAGCCGGCAATGTTCTAGTTGAGATTAAGAAGAAAAATTTTACGGCAATGGAATATCGCTAAAATCTCTAGAGTATACGAACCCAAATTTGTAGTACCATCCAAATTGAGATTTCATATGGAGTTGGGGATTTTTGAAGCCTAATTCTGAAGCAAGATATGTCTCTCAGTTAGTTGGTATAAAATAAAAAATATGATATTTACGGGAAGAAGTTTCATATTGAAAAGGTACCACATCCTAACCACTTCCACTCTGAATATTTTTTAAAAATTTTTGGAAAAAATGAAAAAAAAAGTTTTTTACAAAAAAAAAATTCACACACTTTTAAAGTTGTAAAACCCCATAATTCCGTTGTTTAACAAAAAATAAGAAAAATAACTACGAAAAAATATAGCACATAACCCAGATATTACTTTCGTATTGTCACAATAATCTTTTTCATGCGAACATGAGATAATTAATTGCTGAACCCATTCCAACCGCTCCCGATAGCCAGAAAGTTGCAATTAGAGACAGCCAATTAACAGGTACACCTTTCATTTCTCTGATAAGCTGTTGGCGCAGCTACTACACTTACGTGTACCTCTTGTGCAGCAAACGTGTTTACATTTGTTATGCATATGCATAAGTGCTGTACGACAACAACAAACAGTGTAATAGACAAAAAGTTATTTATTAGCTAACTTTTTCCGGCGAATGATGCGAGTGCAATTGCACTGTTCCAAATACGCAACAATAACAGCACGACTGGCCTTCTTTCTTCTTAGCTGCAAATGTCTTGGAGCGCCGTTGGTTCAGCCGGTTTGCTGTGGCAGCAATACAGAAATGAAATGTTGTAGCGATCACCACGACATGTATTGGTATTCGTATGGGCGGTAAAGGGTGGTCCAAATGGAAGTTCAGTTGTTTTTTTTTGTGTTTTCTAACTCTGTAAATTTAAATTTACGTTTTATTTGACAATTTCTAGCTCAAATGGTTTAAAAAGATGCGTGCGTTTAAGATCTCAATCATTTCTGAATTCTCTGCATAGCATCAATTTTTCAAGACTCCTCGCAAGGAAAGTCTAACACAGTAAAATCGTAGCTCCAAATCGGCCATTTGACATCACTAAGACGGCTTATAACCTAATAGTCGAACTTGACGTGCAAAAGTTATGTTCTTTGATGGGCTGTGTGACATGGCGCGTCATCCAATGTAAGCCAAAGAACGTCCAAACTCATGTCTTCAATTACAGCCATTCCAAAATGTTAGTAAATATGGTCCTGTAGTGCTTGCAGTTGCCCGAAATGGCATTTTCAGCACCATTTTTGACAAAAAGGCCGAAGAAAGATAGCAATACCCCAAAATCCACCAATCTTTGTTGTTGCATTGGCTTGGCGACAGTCATGTGCCGCTCTTCCGTTCAACCAGATGTGGTAATTTTATTTGGTAACATGACGCCTGAGAAGAAACTTCGCCTTGCCTCAGTAAATATTATGATTTTGGACAAAATCTGGTGTAAGAACACAAAATCTCCCTTTGCAAACTGGGAAGCGACAAGAAATGGCTGGTGCGTGAAATATTGAGTTGAATAGTGAGTAGTCGATGGTTTCGAATACAGTTGCACACTCTCGGCCACAGCAATCATATCTTCGCCGATACGCATTGTACGGCAATGGAGACTTTTAGAAACTAGTTACTAGCAACCCAGACTCACGAGCTATTTCTGCAAGCTAAACAGAGTAAGGGCGACGTATGCGCAAATGTATACAGTATGGGCGAGTTCGCAAGCCTTCAGGCGGTCTAAACTGCAAATATTCAGCTGTTGTGTGAGGAAGTGAAACATGGCTGGTCTCTAACACCTTCAGGCAGAGGCTACAATATTGAGTCAATATATGGCTCCACACAATCTGTAGAATATTCTGGCCGAACATCACCAGCAGCGAAGCGCTATAGAGATCAACGAATGAGGAACGCATTCTATGGTTAATCAAACGCAGAAAGTGGCAATGGACCAAAACCACCAGATAGCATCACAAGAATGGCACAAGAACCCGCAAGGGAGTCCAAAGAATACTTGGAGAATGTCGATGCTGCGTGATCTAGCTGATGCCAATGATGGTAGAGTCTTGTCGAGGCAATACGCTGTCGAGCGAAGTGAACAAAGAAAAAAACAAAGATAGAGTTAAAATTATTGGAGAAATGCAGACTTCCCTTTATAAAAACAAAGTTTGCTATATTTATCGATTGGACAAGTCCCGAATAGATGAGAGTGTAAGGAATAGAGAGAGAGGGTGGATATATCATAGTATGGATGGTAAGACGGAAAAATTGGTTAGAGGTCACTCCTCCGCTAATCTTTTGGATTCATTGATGAATCTTAAGAGATCCGGAAGAGGAAGAGTATGAACTTTATACATGGTTTGCGGTCACTCTTCCACAAATCTCTTGGATTTATTGATAAATCTTAAGAGATCCGGAAGAGGAAGAGTATGAACTTTATCCATACTCAGTACATCGCACCCCAACAGCCTGAGCCTGATTCTAAAAAGCGCCGGGCAGTTACAGAGAAAATATTCTGCAGTTCACCTCATTCACACGGCAAGATAGGCACTTTGGGTCGCCAATGATTCCCATGGGAGCCATATGCTGGCCACAGACGTTATGCCCTGCTATTACACCCACCAGTATTCTCAGGTGCTTCTTAATAAATCTTAGATAAAGGTTGCTAATCTCATGTTTGGTTCTCTCACAAATCACTTGGCTGCACTACAGGAACCCAACTCAAACCCACGTCTTCCATGGGTAGATCTTATGAAGTCGTCAATCCACTGTTGAGAGCAGAGCACTTCATTTGCAGAGCCTTCATTTGCCAGTTCATTGCCAGCTTGTTGCCTGTAGTACCACAATTTCCAGACAGCCAAATAACACAAACTTTGTTGTGTTCTGCAACACTGTTTCGAAGAGGAGCGTGGACTAGCAAGTGTTCTTAGTGCAGCTTGACTGGCATCTCGCTATTAGATAATCCGCCTTTCGCGCCAGATTTTGAGCTGTGCGACATTTATCTGCTCCTTAAGGTGAAAATGCATTAAAACGAACAGGTTATGAGTTTGTTGAAGGAATCTGTGTAAGAGAGAGAGAGAGAGAAAGAGAGAGAGAGAGTGAGGAGCTGATAGAAGAAGACTTCTATTACTGACTGATTTAAACCCATTGAAGCGGTGAAAGAGATTGAGAGACGCGTCTGAAGGAGTGAATTTTTTCTTTTTAATTTTTTTTATTTTTTTTTTAATTTTTTTTTTTTATTTTTTTTAAATTTTTTTTTTAAATTTTTTTTTTTTTAATTTTTTTCGCTAAATTTGGTTTTTCAATATTTATTTTAATTTTTATTAAAATTTTTTTTTTTAATTTTTTTGTTTTTAATTTTTTTTCTTATTGCTCCCTTTGCTATTATAACTGTCTTGAGACAATAAGTAATTATTATTAATTAATTAATTTTGACTGAAAAAAAATTCGCAGAATCTGTCATAAGAAGACCTCCAGCACTGTCGCTTTAATGGTCGAAGATTCGCATGATGCATTTTAGGACTAGGAGAGGTGTATTATTGAGGGTAAAATTAATTAAATGTGTATGAAAAACCAAAAAATATTGTACAGCGTCAGTCTCGTTACTTATTAGCCACACCTTGTACATATTAGCTTGCTGCACCTTGTTGCTGTGCCTGGGACGTTGCACGTCATGTTGCAAGAACTGTCATACTTCTGCTGACTGGCTCGCTAGTTCGCTACCTGGCTGGCTGGCTGGCTGTCAACAATACAACGGTGACGCTGACATTTACCAACAACAAATACAAAGTACAAAAATTGTGTGTCGCTGCCAAACGCTTCGATTTTGTACGGTTATCACAACAAACTGGTTGTACGTTTTGTAACATGTTAAAACGTTTTTACACACCTATAAAATATGCATACACATACATACAAACATACAAGTATGCATGTAAACACATCGGAGACATTTTATAACGGTCACACATGCCTTTTCCATGTAAACGCGCACTCAGGTAAGAAAGAAGTTTAGAGAAGAAGAGAAAAATCGTATCAAAATGATACGTTTGCGATGACTTTGTCGCATTTCTCGCAGCTGTTGACAGAACCAGCCGAAGAACTACAATTTATTATGTTGCCAAAAGTTGGTTAACTGGTTGGCCGATGTGCTGATGCACTGGTTCGTGGATACCAACCAGTTGTTGTTGCCACTTTAGCTGGTTGTCCCCCCGCCTGTCGCTTAGCTGAATAGTTGTAAGATTTTTTTTTTTCGCTAAAAGCTGAATGCTGCTGTACTGGCATTATTTGCAATCATTTGCTCATAGGTGCAAAGTATGGCATTTTTAAACCAGTTTTTTGGACAGATTTTTTGCCAAGTTTTACGTTAATCGAGCACCGTACAAATTCGTGCATATAAATGTCTGTATTTATTTACTTTTTTTGGTTAGTTACAATGAACTTTTCGAGCAAACTCGTAACGTTGTCTTTTTGCTTTGCTCTTAAATGTCAAATTAGCAGCTAACGACCTTCAGACTAAAAAGGAGTGAACTAGAAAATATAATTGAAATATCATGGACAATATCAATTACACACCAAATAATATATGGTCTGTAGTAGATCGGCATTGCTCTCGATTCTGAGTAATGACGGAGTTTTTTGGCATGCACTTGAAAACCTTGATACTGTGTATTTTGGCTTAATGCCACCGGAGCGGTGCTTGATTAGACTTATGCACTAACACTTGTGCACTTACACTTGTGCTCTTACACTTGCGCACTTACACTTAGGTGTTATCTTAGATCCCAAACTCAGCTGGAGGTCCAACGTAGAGTACAGGGTAAAGAATTTCTTTGGCCCGGCGCCCGTTTTTCCACTCCCTTCTGCAACCATCAAAGCCACGGTTAGAAAACGGGTTATTCTAACCCACAAGCGAGCTTGGCAAGCTAAGAGAGGCTGTAGATGGACAAAACCGATGCTACTTGTCATGTCCGACCGATTTTTGCAGTTCCTCCTGTCCCTAAGCAGAGGGGACTGATGACGGGCCACTTGGGGAAAGCACATGGAAAAGGTAGGCATCTCAGACAGTGCACTCTGCCGAGCATGTAGAGAGGAGGATGAGACGGCCGACCGGGGTAAAAAAAGGGTATCCAACCAAAACTATCCAATTGGTACTACACAGCCATTGTAAGGCTAATACTAACATATGCGACACTAGTCTGGTGGCCCGCAATAGAAATGAAATACAACCAAACCAAGCTGCACAAGAAACAAAGAACAGCGTGTATCTTAACTACAGGAGCGCTTAGTACCAGTCCTACTGAAGCGCTCAATGTACTAACTCATCTATTACCATTAGACTTATGTACATATAAAAATATTCGCTACTTACAGCGGGGTGACACTCAGAGACATAGGAAGCTGGCCAACAAGGTCGTACGGTCACAGCAAGATTCTCCTACAGGGACCCTTGCTGCTCAAAAACAAATCAGACTACACAGTCTCCGATCTTAACTTCAAGAAAGTCTTTACAGTACGTTTTCCACCGAGACCTGAATGGGGCAAAAGGAATGTGATTGAAAAAACCGATATTGAAATCTACACTGACGGGTCTAAGATGAACTGTGGTGTGGGAGCTGACTTCCATTCGGAATCGCTCAACTTATCTCAGTCAATCCGACTTCCTGACTATGCCAGCGTGTTCCAGGCAGAACTACTAGCGATCAGAGAAGCATGTAAATCACTAAAACTCTACGAGAAAGTTGGCCATGAGTAGCTATCTTTTCAAGGCCTTAGACTCCAACTCAATTTTATCCAAACTAATTTTACAGTGTGGAGAGAAACTAGAGGTAGAGGATCATGCAGCCAGACTCAACATCCCTTTCAATCCCATCTGCAGAAGGTGTCAAGCGGAAGGGGTGAAGGAAAGTCTTTCCCACTATTTATGTGAATGTCCACGGCTAATTAGGGCACGACTTCACTCTTTCGGTAAGCCTTTCTTGTTCCTATTCCTGGATCTCACAAAATGGATCTGACTTAAAAAACGAAAACAAAAAAAAATTACATCATCAAAAGAGAACAGTGGTAGTAAAACGGTGCTGGACACTAATTAGGATTATTTCAGTAGAAATACTGTACCCTGTACCCTGTAGATACATACATACATATAATAAAACTGTAGAATTGTCATGCCTGTATATTGAAAGTATAATCACGAAACATGATTGTGGGTGAAACATTGAACGCCAGTTTCAACACGCTAATCTCCGGAACCGAATTCGATCAGATTTTTATTGATAAGTGGATGAATTGTCTAAGCCGAATATAGACTACTTTTTATGAAACGGTTACCCTGTAGGTGGCGCTGGCTTACAAATATTTTCCAAATACTATTCAAGGTTCCATTCAGCTCTTGTTCAAAGCATACACAACCTAAGTGAAAACAAAAACTTCTCCTTAGGAAGGAAAACGAAAATTACGTAGGCTCGTTGAGATCAAGTTTAGAGGACTCGCCTGAACTTAGCAAAGGCAAAAACTGATTGATCACTGATCGTACCAACAAACGTTTGTAGTCTTATAAAGAGGAAGATTTTCTTCAAATTGAACGCCTCTCATGAAGGCAAGCGCCATGAAAAGTATTGCAGTTGGAATGCAGTTTAATTAAGTCATTATTTTACTCAACGATAAGCTAAATAAGACATGCGGACACGTGCCTCTTGCGCAATAGCTGCATAAATATTACTACACATACATTTTTCTTATTGATTTACAACTGAGACGGTCAAATTTAACAAATCAATTGGTTAATCGAATTGCCAATCACAAACTTCCGCCAATTTATCAAACAAGAAAACTATTCGCAAAAGTCCATTACGATTCGTTGCACTGCCACTTGCGAATAGACAAGCAAACATAGGGAAAGTCCGATTAAACTGATATACGCACGCGAGTACAAAAGAGGCAAAAAACAAAACAACAACGCACTATCCCGGCCAACACTTAACCACTTAGTTTTCGCTGCCTGTCGGTTGCGCCTGAATGCCAATGATGAATTGGCAACAAAACCTATTGCCTGCAATTCACCAACTTAAAAGCTGCACGTATGAGGGCAGATGGATATGCACCACTTAAGTCTTAAGTTTTATTTTTAGCCTAAACTGTTTCATATGCCATATGTGAGAATTTGAGCCATCTTTATCGCCTCTCTTAATTGTTGTAATCGGGTAAAGAAATTGGCTTTTTTTCTTTTTGGGGAAAAACTTCGTAAAAGAATCAATGACTTTCATATAAAGAGCGAAACCTCCAAATATATCGTCTACATAATCGTTTGTGACCCTTTTCTGTCTGAGTAAATAAATTTAAACTTGATCGCGTCAGCACAACGACTGAGCTACGCCGTTGGCGTTCTCTACCAGAGAATTCGTTAAAAATCCATAATATTGAGAATCTGGATATAACTCGCTATGGGATCTTCATCCCTTCAGTAGCCATGTAAAGCTCATCAACCTTTCCACTCGAGTTTGTAGTAAAAAAATGCTGGTAGTAAAATTTATAGCTGAACTGCTCCCAGTGTTAATTTCCAGCTCATTTCTTCTGGCGGGAGTTAGCCTTAATATTCCCTCCCGAGCATAAAGGCAATTTGGTTCTCTTATTTTAAGCTATAAGTAAAAAGCAAGTAAAATAAATGATGGCCTTAATGAGCCATTTCAATGCTTAAGCCAATATTTTAACTCGGACTCGCTTTTCCCCAAAAACCTGAGAAAATGAAACTGTTCACTCTGAATAAATGATTGGCAATGGTATACCTCTAATTTTTTATTGAGCTGAACGCAACACGAATTGCATTAAAGATTGGGCCTGAAAAAGCTATCCGCAAGATGGCTGCGACGTTTGTTCACATGGACTAAAGAAATGCACATTTTGAACCAGAAATAAAGCAATCAGGTAGAAAAGAAAATTCGTGCGGCTTAACCGCATTCACAGAAAACTACGCACTCACAAACTACCAAAAACAGTACCTGTACAGCCTGAAAAATATCCATCATCCGCTTCTACAACTATTTCTCACCCATTTAAAAGCCTGTAAATGCCTTTTATGAAGGAAACTTTTCCCTGGGGCTCAAAAAAACTATGCTACCGTATTTTCAACCACTTCTTGGGTCTTAAACCACCGATCTTTCATTAAAATGTTCCCAATCAAGGTTAGATTAGGTTAGGCTGCAATAGCTAGCCACTCTCCCGAAAGATGTAGAGAGATCAACCTTACCTTGCCGGCATGTTTTGGCATCACTTCTCTATTATCCGATGTGATGAACTCAGTTCGTCTCTCAGATAAACGATGAAATTGATGGTTGATGATTATTGATGGTTGTAGGTTCTGAGTCTACCAAATATCCAGAGAATAAAAGCTTAGTCAGCGATGCCGCGTTGTATAAAGGCGGGGCAGTGGCAAAGGAAATGTGCACTTCCTTCTCAGTTCTGCAGCTGTGACAGACAGACAGTCCACGGTCAAAAAGAGATAATAACTTGCTGGAGCTATGTCCCATGAATACGGAGGAAAGAGAAAAAATTCCCATCCAAGTGCGAAAAGTTTCTCCAGGCACATCGTTGTTGTATGAAGATGTGCTTCGTACTGCTGGAAATTAACATACTTTAGACCATTCCCATTCGAAAAAGTCTGAAATCACTTTTGTGCCGTTCGCTCACAAAACCTTCGCCAAGAGCTCCACATTTTTTTCTTACAGTCTCGGCAGCTCTTGTACCCATTGAAACTCGTAGTAAATAAGTTCTGAAAAATGCATAGACACGGTCATGCTGAACTTTGAAACTCAGAGTTCTCAATATCAAAAGGGATCAGTGTTCTAAGTCAAACGGCTTGTCAATGAATAGGCTTTCTGAAAATGGTCCATGCTTGCACCCTTAACCCCTTGCCGTGCTTTAAGGGGGAGCCTGCTTTAGAGGCGTCAAAAAATCGATTTTTTTTTTTTTTGCATAAATGTCTTCCCAAACTATCCAAGAATGTGTAATCAAATTTCAGAAACAAATTCAAAATAGTTTCGGAGTTACAGAGGAAATTGTGAGCAAGCGTCGAGCAGGTATACGAGCGGCCAGATTGCTCGAAGTGCGATTTCTCGGTTTTTTATATTTACGATTTTTCCTAATTAGCGGGAAAGATAGGGAAAAAGTTAAACGGTTTATCGAAATTGATTGTATTCGGAATTAATCTCTCTTCTAGTTCAACCTAAAAAACTTTAAGAAAGTTATGATTAACCCTTTTTAAACAATCTAAAGTGAATTTGTTTTTCCAAAAAAATTAATTTTTTTTTTTTAATTAGCGATAAATTGTTGAATTTCTCACTTTTTGTTTAATTTTCTTGGTTTAACTAGAAGCTATACTATACCAAAATAAGAACTTTTGGGGTTTTTGGTTTCAGATGAAAATTGCGACCTGCATCTTTCCTGCCGCAGGACACATGCACACTCGAGGCGCCTCGGCAAAATGCTTGTACCAGGCATAACATGACATATATTTTAATGAAAAAATTTTAGAAGACTGCTGAAATATATAACAATAAAACCTGAAAGTTTCGTTTCAATCGAATATTTCTTTCCTTCCCAAAAAAAAATGCACGAAAAAATCGATTTTTTGAAGCCTCTAAAGCAGGCTCCCCCTTAACAACCAAACATGAATATGACGAGCCAGGCTCGTGAATAGAACATCGGGCCAAACGTAAATATCTCGAGCCGAGAGCGTGTACAAATAGTCAGATCAAACAAAAACATCACGAGCTGGAGTCGTGATTGAATGTTAGTCACGAGTCTCATAATTGCTGTTAGATCATCTCGCGCATCAGACTGATCTGTTTATCACGCGTTGACGGATCAAGCTAAGAGTCTTTACTTCATCTTCCATATTCTCCGGCAAGGAAGAATATGCCGCTCTGTTTCTCTGCTCCACGAGACTTTCGGTAAACATTGATATTCAACCTTTCGTCCTCTGTGCTGCTCATATGTGCTAAATGATCACTGAATGGTAGACCATATGTCATACCATATGCATGACATGACAACCCTGCAAGCTGATAAAAGCTTAGCTGGTGAAAGTTTAGCTAGCAGCTGATTCTAACAGATCTGACAGAGCGGCAGCCTGTTCTCTTGCAAAGGCAGCAATATTATTTGGCTCACCATTTCGTCTTCCCGTAGGAGGTACCACAAGAAACTGGCATACATATTTTGTGCAATCGAAAGATGAAACAATAACCAAATCCATTTGCGAAGAATTGTTTTGAGTTTTACAAAAAAAGTAAGAAAAAAAAGTTGTTCAGAATTTATCGATGGCTTACCTGGTTTTTTTTATATGAGACTGGTTTCCGATGCATTTTTGTGTTCTGAACAGGATTCTGAAGCCCAGAAATTCATTTCACTTATTTTTTGCAAAAATCACGCAGATTTTGAAAAAATTTAAGGTTAAAACCTATAAAGCGAGTTTTTGGTTGTTTTTACTTCCACTTTTCTCAAAAACCTGACATGCTAGGGACTTCAACCCACACTCAAATTAAAGCTTGAATTTTACACTGCAATGTAATCTAAGAAATTTTATAAAGCAATGAACAGTTTTGAAGGTTGAAGCGATTGTCCATTTTAGGACGCACTCAAGCGCATAGCCGATTGTGATGCCGGTCTCATACTCATCGATCAATTTGGTACCGATTCTCGCTAATTCATCGGTAAAGTCCAGGAACCAAAGTCACCTTTAGGCGAAATGACTCAGCTATCTCGTTAAAAGATATACGGAGGTTGTCAACTGGTATGTCTAACTTGGAGGTTGTCAACTGCTTTGCGAGTGATTTTATCGCCACCTGGCTATCAGTGAAAATGCAGATATCATCTCCAAGTATCGCACGGCTTTCATTATTGCCATCGGTTGAGCTAAGCTCATAAAAATTTATACTAGCAGGTTTTGGCTGATAACATACGGCTGTGGGCAAAAAGTAAGGTGAATTTATTTGTGAAACTTCGCGGGATTAAAATTTCGCTCTAGTTATTTCTTTCATGAGTTGGCAGCACTGTTAATAACATTTGGGCCAACTTTCATGTGAATGTCATTATCAGTAATATATTTACGCTTGTGTTTACCAAACGACCAAGAGTGCATTTTTCGATCTTTACAATGTCTGATTTGATTGAGCAGAGAAGTGCCATCAAATTTTGTTTACGGAATGAAATTTCGGCTGCGGAAACGTTTAGCATGTTGCAGAAGGCATTTGAGGATTCGACCATGTCGCAGAAAAATGTTTATAAGTGGTACAAAGACTTCAAAGAGGGTCGAGAACGTGTTGATGACTTGGAGCGCTACGGACGACCATCGACGTCAACAGATGACCAACACGACAATAAAGTGAAGGAGTTGGTGCTCAAAAATCCTCGGTTTACTGTTACTTATATACCTTACCGATATGATCGGAATATCAGAAGGATCTATGAAAACCATTTTGAAAGACCATTTGGGCCTACGAAAAGTCAAATCTCGTTTGGTACCGAAAACTCTCAATTTCTTGGAAAAAAAGTCGTCGCGTTGATGTGTGTGAAACAATGCTTTCAGACTATCAGGACAAGCTCCAATGCATCATTACGGGAGATGAGACTAGGATTTATGCTTACGACCCTGAAACAACCGACCAATCAAGCGAATATCGTGCTAAAGGCGAGGCCAGACCGAAAAGAGCACGTCAAAGTCGTTCCTTCCACCTGGCCAAACTGTTAATAAGGAATATTATTTGAGCGTTATGCGTCGTTTACGTGAAGCAATTCGTCTAAAAAGACCAGAGTTATGGGCCAACAACTCTTGGTTTTTGCATCACGATAATGCACCGTCTCACACTGCACTCGTTCTTCGTGACCATTTCGCCAAAAATTCCACGCATATCGTTCCGCAACCACCGTATTCACCTGATTTGGCTCCGTGTGACTTCTGGCTATTCCCAAAACTCAAGAGACCACTCCGGGGAACGCGTTTCGAGTCGATTGAGAAGATAAAAGCTGAATCGAAGAAGGTGCTGATGGCTATACCGGAAATGGACTATTCGGCATGTTTCGGAGATTCGAAAAATCGTTGGCATAAGCGTATTTCATCGAGAGGGGATTATTTTGAAGGGGATGAAATTGATTTACAAGAATAAATAAAGATTTTTCATTTTACAACCAAATTCACCTTACTTTCTGCCCACAGTACCTATCATTTTTTTAAATTTTAAATAGCCTACGCAAAATAAAAAGAGGTGAACTAAGTCATCTAACTGAACACTGATTTGGCACCCGTCGTCGAGGATCGACAATTATGTTTTTCCAAAAACTGACACCAATTTTGTTATCAGCGAGACTACATTGAAAAATAGCAAAAAATATTCCCGAAAATCAAATTATTTCCTTCATAAGATCAGTCACTTATTAGCACACCCTCGTACGAGTACAATTTACATCTGAATTCAATTCAAATTTGCCGGCATACATACATAATTTCGCATTTAAGTTACTGTGGCATTTAACGAATTCGAGACAAAAAAGGAAACAGCGCAAGACAGAAAACATCTAAGCGCCAAAAAGGAAGTAGTAACAAACAAGGCATGTATAGAAAAAGAGTTAATAAAGCGCAATGCAAACACAGAAAAAGGGCAAGGCATCACAAACAAGCCCAAGAAAACACCAAACAAAGGCAAATAAACGAGAAGAAAATTTATGTGGCATGCAAATTATGCAAAAAGCAGAAGCAAACTAAAATAAAACTGAAAAAAAAAAACAGAATTGACATTTGTGACATTCGCATGATGACGTTATTTGAAGTGAGTTAAGCGCAGGGTGGAACACTGAACGACTGAACAACTGAGTGCGATCTGGATGTACGTGTGTGTGTGTGTGTATGAGGATGATGGGCCATCAAGTGGAGTTTGAGTGCTGTAAAGTGTTTGTTGCACCAACAAAAAGCGCGCGCCAAAGCAGCAATGCCATCTGTGTACACACGAAAGTATGTGCAAACGTACTTAAAGAAGAGGCGCGTGCGCATGCGCAACGATGCCGCGTCAACCGAGCACCCAACCGGAACACACGCGCACTTGCTAAATGCATGTCAAGCGTGACGTGCAAACTTCAGCGTCAACACGCATACTTACATATGTACAACAGACATGGCAGCAGCTGCTGTTATTGTAGTAGTTATTGTTGTTAACAAAAGCAGCAACGAAAGCGCGACAACAAAGCATCCACAGTACACTCAGTGTACTGGGCGATTGTGCGCTTCGCTTGCGGTTAACAAGGCTGACTGGCAGGCGTCTCACACATGAAAGCCGTAGCTGACAAATAAAGAGTTAACTTAAGAAGCATTGCAGAAAGGTTTAACTTGTTGTACGTACTAGAATTCAATTTAAACGAAGCTCAACGCACATTTCACTTTTGTGCGAATTTGGAAGCCAGTGGCGAAATGCTTCCAATTTTACACAGCCAAATACGGGCAACATTAGAAATTTTATTAGTTTCACTATTAAGTCCAAAAAAACAGACAAAAAAACGCTAAAGCATTTGCAGATTTTCTTAATTGGCTGTCAAAACAAAGTAATGGCTTTCATTTACATATCCAAATCGTTGTTTTTAGTAAGCCAATAAATTTGCTACTGCCCATTTTCTGAAGGTCCATCAACCCCAAAAAGGTTAGCAAGCCCACTTATGCACCAGGTCAAGAATGAAATTCATCACCGTCACTATGACCAAAATTATGGTGAGGCAATTGTAAGAAAGAATTCACTTTCATTACATTTATGGCTCACGAAAAACAAAAATTGTTTTCGAATTCGTGCTGCCTGCTTGATGGTCAGCCATTCATTGAATTATGCCAGCTCTACCCCACCACTCTTTGACGTATGTCACGTTTGTCAGTAAGAGCCCCCACGCCCATGTGGAGGTAGCTTCATTACAAAAATATTAACAACGTTTATCGCGCGCAATCAAGCGATAATAATTCGACGTTAACGGTCAATTGCTTCGACGGCCATAGCCACAGCTGTGACCGAGCACGCACAATAGCACATAAGGTACAGTGTGTTTCGCAAAAATGCGTCACCCACAAAAAAAAACACTCACTGTTGGTTTTAGAAAAATAAAAATTCTTGCACCAATGAAATAGCTGAAAAATTTCTTTAAAACGCGAATTGTTTAATGAGATGCCAAGCCTCACAAGGAAAATACATAATCTTATATTTCATTGCAGCAAATCTTATTTAAAGCGCAAACTATTTAATGAGATGCTAAACCCCATTCATTCCTGGTTATAATCTCACCTCTTTGCTCATAAATTAGAGCCAGTTTTTCAAAGGTAATTGCCACCAAATACTTTTTAAACAAATTTTAAGCTGCTTTGCTGTTCTGAAGTTTTTTTTTGCTTTAATTCTCTGTTTAATAAGTCAGCAGATATTTTCAATGAAATTGGCATCTATTGACTTTGAGATGGCCAGTCTGAAACATTAATCTAATATTTTTTTGTTTGTGGACAAAGGTAGAAATGTATGTACAAGGTGGCGCAAAATTAATCATCCGATTTGGTTTTTGAAAAACTTTTACTTACAATAAAAAAACAACAAAAAATATTTTGGGTGATAGAAATCTTATTTTGAGTTTTACGCGTGCCACTGCTTGTCTGTTTTTATACTGCAGCTGTTTAGTTCACAAGTGTCAAATATGATTGACGTACGAAGTCATTTACAAAAATCACAAATCTTACGATTGGGTGATTAATTTTGCGCCACTGCGTAGACATATATTTTTAGAATAAAATAGTGTACTTGGCGTCATAAACATCATGCTTGCTTGATTCCTAAGGCTAATTTGATTCCTAAACCAGAATGGGCTAAGAGCCTCATTTATCGCAAATTAGTTGACAATTCTCGCTAAGATTGAGCATATCGGACAATATTGTCACTTGTGGTTTAGAAATAATAGACTCTGATGCTTTGCATTATGAAGTCACCCTATATTTGAGGTTATGTGCATTTCTTAGGGTGAATTTTGTCTATTTTCTTTTGCTTTTGTATGTTCATTATTTTTGTATAAAAGTGTAACCCATTTTCTAGCAAAAAACCATATGAATCCAATTTAAAATTTTTACACAAAAATTAGAAAAATTCCACAAGCTTTTCATCCCAATTTCACGGTTTTTAATTAGCGTTAGAAAGATCTTTGGTATGCAGTTTGATAGCTTATGAAATTCTAGTACAGAAAAGTGGAAGTTTTAAGTTGTTAAAAATTCCATAATTTTTTTTTTTTTTTGTAGGTAGGTAGGTAAAATGGCAAGAGTGCCACAGGCACACTTCAAGTAGCACTTACGTGCCGTTTTGCTACCATAATGTGGACCATTAAATGAGCAAAGAAAAATTTTTGGAAAGAGAAAACCTTCTACAGCCATCCAGTGCTGTTGATGTAGTGGCTGGAAAATTTCTTCAAGTCATCCTTAAAGGGCATGCTAAGGAATCTCAAGCGCCTAGCCGCCAGAGCCAGACATTCGCAGAGAAAATGTTCAATAGTCTCTTTCTCTGCAGGATCCCCACAGCTTCTGCAATAGGGGTTGTACGGAATTCCAAGCTTCTCCGCATGAGTACCGATCACCCAGTGGCCAGTGAACACCGCAATAATTTTGGAAATTGAATGGCGGGGAATTCCCATCACCTTGAGCGTTCTATTTCTATCGTATCAGGGCCATAGTGTTTTCGAAATAGCGCACGATGAGACAGACCTCCATCGGTCTTGCGCTTTTTTTAGAAGGAAATTGTGTAGTTTCCATTTCCCGATGTCTGAGAGAGGGACTGCTGAACCGGTTCTGTCGACCGCTTCCTGGTAAGCTCGTCGGCAATTTCATTTCCCTCTATATTCCTGTGTCCAGTAACCCAGATAAAGGATATGTTTCCTCCTCGATCGAGATATTTGAGTTCCTCCTTACAGGAGCTCACCAGAAGAGAGCTGCAATACGGCGACGACAGGGCCTTGATCGCAGCTTGGCTATCGGAAAAAATATTAATGTCTCCCTTCTCTGCTTGCAAAACGCTGCTCGTTTCCGGCAGTTTAAAGGAGACCGAAATGCAGGCTGATTTAGAGAAAACCCCCGCTCCCACTCCAGATTCCATCTTGGGTCCGTCAGTGAAGACGGAGGTGCCTATGTCCGTGCCGACTCTGCCCCCCCCTTCCAGCCTTGCCTGCTCGGAAAGATAGCCCTAGCACAACCCTCAAATCCCAGTTTGCGGATGGAGAGATCAGTGCGAAGGACAGAGAAGGAAGGGGAGATCTGCTTCAAGATGCTATTATGTCCTACAGGAAGTTGTCTCCAGAGGCCAAGCTCCTTCAACCTATTAGCGCTCTGAGCAGCAATAGATTTAACCTGCAGATCTACAGGAAGTAAGTGCAGAATAACGTTGAGCGCAGCAGTGGGGAATGTTCTATAAGCACCAGTGATGCCCTCACATGCAGTTTTCTGCACTCTCTCTAGTTTAGTGGTGTTGGAGCCCCTCTGAAGAGCTACCCACCAAACTAGGCAACCATATTTTAAAATTGGCAGAACCACTAAGTTGTACATCCAAAGTACGACACGTGGCTTGAGACCCCATTTTTTGCCGAACATAGACTTACATGCCTAGAAGGCTATACTGGCCTTCTTATCAATCGTTTAAATGTCAACGAAGTAACGTCAGCGGAGACTTAGTTTTTTTTTATTACTATTATTTTTTTTTTATCACCAACACAACCTCAATTTTTTCGTAAACAAACCACTTCATGACCCCAGTTACGTCAACCTACCAGCTAATAGATACTATCAAATCCACTGGGAGCCAGATAACGATCTGTTATTGATCACACCTTCCCAGTTCTTTTCCCATGCGTAGAATCGAGTTTTTCTAGTCACATCTCTCTTCGCTAATTTCGCTGTTATCGCAGCTCCAACATAAATGCACTCTTAGGAATATCGAAAATAGAAGAATTGTGACGTGAGCGGTTGCCCATATAATTTGAATAGATTTTCTATGATGAATTCTGTAATTACTTGCAAAACCTTTGGGAAATGTATTTTCTAGGTCTTTTGAAAACATTTTTCATCATCACCAGGAACACTTTCATGCAGTTTTCATGCCTCGTTTCACCCACTCACTTCCTTCGTACTTGCGAAGTTATTTTGCTATGACTGCAACATTTTTTTTTTCTACTCAGATGTGAAATATGTTGGTTTACATAAAATTTCCCTTGAATGGAGAAATAACTCTAGCGGTAGACAAAATTTTTAAATTTCTTCGACTAACGGGTGAGAAATTGTGCGTCACTCGCTTTGGCCCAACACACTGTAAGCGCTTTTTTCTTGCCTACGATTCGTACGGTGCCAAACTTGCTTTCGAAAGGAATGTTTTTTTCTTTTTTATTTCATTTTATTTTCGACGAAAGCCGCAGTCGCTTAATGCAAGCTCACTGCTATACTATACTATAATAAAACCTGCCACTTCCAAAACTGTAAACACCAGAAAAAGAAAACCAAATAAAATAATCAAAAACTTGAACTTATGTTGCATTTTCTACGCATTGCAATAGGTGCTTATGTATATCTGTATGTTTGAATGCATTGGCAACTGACCGTTGAAATTCAACGACCGAATTGTTAGTCTTCAAATTTCATTGTCATATTTTTTGATGTTCTCAATTTTCTTTTGGCTTTGAAAATTTCTTTTGTCCTACGGCTATTTAAACTTTTGCTTCCGCCAGTATTTTAAACATAATTTGTTTATATTTATTATTATTATTTTTTTAATTTTTTTCATTAATATTTATTTATAGCGGCACTTTCGTTTTCAAAACCTTCTTTGCCCCATTTCCGCCTCATTTGTTGTGCGCGCCAAGCTTTCTAGGTAGCAGCCTGCTTTGTTTGGCGTCATTGATTTTCACTGATTTACTTTAATGTGCACTTGTGGGGTCGAAATATTTTCAACATTTAGCCAAAAACGCTTAACAAAAATTTTGAATTGCTGCTGCATGCGCATTTTGCTATGAAATAGGCATAAATTATTTTATTACTACTCCTGTTGTTGTTGCTTTCGCTGTGGCCTTTTTGTGCGTGCGACAAATTTTTGGAACGAAAGTTTTCAATGCCGAATGCCGCTACAAATATGATAAATTTTTTATTTTAGAAATTATGAACTGAAAGTTTGATTTTTTTGTTTTTGGTTTGTGTAATTGTCGCTTAAGGTAATCGCTAAAGGTAATCGAAAATTAGTTGAAATATGACTACTTTTACCAACTTCGGTGACAATATGAAAGTTTGATTTGTATTTTCTGATATTTCTATTCGATAAACCTGAAAACCTGAAAACCAAAACTTCTAGTGAATATTCCCACTTCAAGTGTCTATTCTACCGATACTAGTGTTTCTTCAGGCTGAAAGTTCATGCATTACAGTGATTAATACGGAATCAGTAAACTCGACCTAGGTTAGGTTAAGTTGAAGCGGTTATCCTGTGGGGCACACTGAGGCTCATAGCCCATTGTGATGCCGCGTGGGGAGCTTGTCCCTCCTAAAACCAGTGTGTGCTTTTCAAATATTTTAAAATATCTCTGATTTCTGTAGAACTAAGACCTTCCAACTCATCAAAAAATTGTTCACCCAGAATAATAAACCTGCGTCTGGATAGAGCAGGACAGTGGCACAGTAGGTGCGAGATTGTCTCTTCCTCGTCCTCATCTAGACAATTTCTACAGAAGTCATGTATTTGCACACACATCCTTTGGGCGTGTTTACCTACTAGGCAGTCCCGTTATGACTGAGATCGGTGGGCTAAGACTGTGTTTATTTTGGCTTAGCAGAGATTCTGTGCGTTTAGCATTTAGAGTCGGACACAGTTGACGGACAGTTTTGCAAGTGGCTTCATTACGCCATCTTTCGTTTTCTTTCTTTACAATTTTTTTTAAGGATGAGTAGCTTACATGTTTGTAAGGGTATCCCTATGTCATTATCTATGTACTCATCAGTCAATTTAGTGCCGAGTCTCGCTAGTTCATCGGCTCTACAGTTACCCTCAATGTCGCGATGGCCAGGAACCCATGTTACCTTTAGGTGAAATGACTCAGCCATCTCGTTAAGAGATGTGCGGCATTTCATGGCTACCTTGGAGGTGGTCGACTGTTTTGTGAGGGATTTTATCGCCGCCTGGCTGTCAGTGAAAATGTAGATATCATTTCCGGATATCGCATCACACTGTATCAGTGTCGCGGCTTTTATTATTGCCATCAGTTCAGCCTGAAAGACACTACAGTAGTCGGGGTGCCGAAAACTTACGGAGATCCCCAGATGTTCGGAATATACATCTCCGGTCACCCTGCCCTCGAGCTTTGAGCCATCTGTGTATACATGGATGGACTCGCCCTGTCTCACATCGTCCCGTTCCCACTCTTCCCTTGAGGGTAAAAGGGTCGTAAACGTAAATTCGACCTAAATGCCCGAAATAAATATTTAATTATTTTCTAATTTCTTTTCAAAGCTCCGCAAATATATTGAACACAATTAAGGCCATCCTTCACCCATCTTTAGAGCGGCACCTACCAGCGAGACTGTGCACGAAAGGGAGGAAAATAATCATCTTAGATTGGATTCAACATAAAACGCGATCGTTTTTCATATTCACAGCCAAACTTTGGGGCCATCAATTATGTACCTGCAGGCTGCAATAATATTCTTGGACAATAATTATACGAATACGATATTCGCTAGATTAGTCGGACGTTTCACGTCTTAAGCACAGACATCAGAAATAATCGTTTTCTATATTCTTGTTAGTCTGACGTTCGTTGTCGAAGAAATTGAATCTTTTTTCGGTACAAAAGTGGTGAAGATGCGTCTCAAGAGCAAATGTTTTTCCAAAATTATTTGTATTGAATCATAGGATATATCAATCATATTAATAAGATCGCTCATGGCCAATCGACTATTTTTAAGCACAAAATCATTGATTTTCTTATTGTTAATCAGTTGATGTGTTTGATCGATTGGAAACTACTTTCCATGCAGCTTAGAATTAATTGTCCAATTTGTAAGCATTTTTCTTCTTCTTTTTGTTAGGACAAAGCGTTAACGCTAACCGAATTTTACAAAAGCCTTCACAAGTCTGCAGCAGAAATGTTCAAAACCAAAATTTTATGAAACTTCTATGTTAAAAAAAGTATTGTGAGAATCGCTAAATTCACTTTAAGTTGTTTGCAAAACATAAGCGTAACTGTGAAATCATCACAAACAATACCACCAACACGAAAAAATCTTTAGAAAATTTTCTTTAAAGCTGATTACAGTAGTATAACTAACATCCCGGAGCCGCGTCTCACAAAAAAAAGCAACTCTCATCTAAGTTCTAGGAGAGCTCTAAGTTAAGATGTTGAGCTTTAATTCAACATTTCCTTCCATAGAACTGCGTAAACTAACATTCGACTTTGTTTCTAATAGTCTTTCAAAAGTCTAGGAAAAAATTGTATACTATTCGAAACACGTCTTTTTTCTTTTTGTTTTGGTAGGAGCATTGAGAAAACTCGACAGAAGGAGGATGGAGTTATTCATCAATTCCAAACATCAAAAGGTGAATAAACCGAAGCTATAGAAAGGTTAAGTTCAAGCAATTCCTGACAGGGCATGATTGCCCGTGAGTCGCCTTTAGAACCAGTATGTCAGGGAGTTGAAGATGTGAGGTATGTGCTTTTTGTATGTCGACGATTTGCGACGAGAAGACGTGGTCAAGGAGAGAGCAGTCACTTCTCGGCACTCAATAGCAAGCCTCCGAGTGCATTTCTGCCATGGAAAAGAAGCTCCTCAATAAAAACCATTTGCCGTTCGGAAGCGGCATAAAGATGTAGGTACACGCAATTTAGCAACACTATCAGAATATCCGATATGCTCGGAAATCTTAATCAACATCTTGATGACGTCAAAGTATGCGTAAGATAAGATTTCGACAAGAATCAGCCATTTGCAACATACATTGAAGTACGTAGAAGTAGGTAGAGCAATTAAACAGAAGATAACAGACGAAAAAATAGACTCTTGAAGTGGATATGAGGTGGAAGAAGCGGGACAGGCCTAATTCGGGTGGTACCAACAACTTTTGAAACACTGCGTAAGAGCAGTAACTGACGTAGAGCCCAATGTTCAAACCGCCTCCTATGATTTACTTAACAATAACACCGGGAGCGGATCGGTAATTGAACAATAGGAGGTTTCGTTTCACACTTATAGGGGACAGGCTTTCGGTGATTATTTTCGTAAAAAAAACAACAACAAAATACTGTCCGTAGAACCAATTATTCGACTCTAAAAGCGAACTGATAGCCGGAACTTATTCGAACAAATCTGTCAAATTAGCCTCCTCGCAAGACTGTTTGAAATGGTCTGGTGTGGTGAGACCATATTACATTTTTGGTTCCAAATAAGAAGGGCTCATTTGAGCAGATAAAAAAGTAACAATGCATTGTAGAAACTTCGAACTCGTGGCCTGGAGTAGTAAGGTGAGGTTGTATGGTTGGATGTATCATTAAAGTAGACAGTGGGGAAAAATAGAAATGGACAAATGCAAAGAGATATCAAAAGTGTGACAATAAGAAACTGCAAAAGGAAGTCGTTGCGTTCTAATAAAAACCTGCATTAGGCGACTACTATATAAACCTGATATCTCCGTATATGTAGGTAAAAAGTAAGAGCCAAGATGGTTGAAAACAGGAGATTAGATTTAGATTTGTTGGCGGCTTGCACTTCGCCCCAATGGCCTTTTGTGGCCTGAAAACAAGCATACTCAAGTGTAAATGCTGAGACAATTCCAAATTATTATCCTCCATGAAACGAGGAAGTTATATTAAGTCTCTCCACATGCATTCTCATCGGGAACTGCCCATCAGTATGGAGAGTTGCAGCTTTCGTGATTTTAGAACCTCTCTCGAACGCTCCCCATTTACCCAGAAGGTGGTCAGAAGAACATCGTGTCTACGCGACCTTGCATATCAGCGCTCTCTCCCAGCACAGAGGACTCAACGCGTTTCTTCGAGAGTAGATTCTATTTATATATTACCGGAACGCGGGGGATTCATATATGGCCAAAGACTGTCATTCCACCGGCATTCCCACACATTTATGGTATAAGGAATGTTTTTGCTCTTGCATTCAACGAAACGGTGGAGGAATTTACTTACCTCGGCAGCAAAGTTGCCCCGAGCGGTGGCATGCATGTAGACATACCCTTCCGAATCGCAAAAGCCAGAGGGGCATTCGGGATGCTGTACTCTGTGTGGCGAAACAGCAACCTGAGTTCCAGTTTGAAGGTTAGGATCTTCAAGTCGAATGTGCTAGCGGTACAGAAGTGGATTGGTCACATTTTACACATGCAGGACGGTAACATAGCGAAGAAGGTAGTGCAATACACCACACTAACAGCGAGAGAAAGAGCGCCTAGCAGGCCAAGGGAAACTTGGAAAAAAACTGTAGATCGCGAGACGGCTCTACTCGGGTTGAGATGGGAGTAGATGTAGACGTTATCCATTAATGGGATGAGATGGTGTGTTGATGTTGTTGGTGCCCTATGTCCCGTAAGGAATTCAAGCAAACAAACAGGCCAAGGGAAACTTGGAAAAAAACTGTAGATCGCGAGACGGCTCTACTCGGGTTGAGATGGGAGTAGATGTAGACGTTATCCATTAATGGGATGAGATGGTGTGTTGATGTTGTTGGTGCCCTATGTCCCGTAAGGAATTCAAGCAAACATTGATGATGATGATTATGCTCTTGCAACAAACACTCATCTAGCAAACTTTTCTTTCAACTTAAACTTAGCCAAATCCTTATTTGACGGGGTGTGGGATCACTTTGGTGGATCTATTTGGTATGATATGCACTTACTGGCCAGTTCCGCTTACTTTAGTTTCTGTAGTTTTGAGTTCTCCAATAGTAAATTTTACTTGAAAGAATATTTTCAGTGAGCCAATTCAAGCAACGCTAAGCGGCAACTCTGAATTATAAGGAACGAACTTGAGCTCTTTTATGAACGTTACGCAGCGACTAGCGAGCAGTATTTCTAAACGTAATGAAATCGCTCGTCCTTTGATAGAAAATTAAGTTTCTGCAGACATTTTAAAGATTTTTGGATATGTAAATTTGCGATGTGTGAAAAAGTTGAATTACTTCAATAAAATTTTCGAATGGAGTTTTAACAAATATCCACTTCGTAGCCTAATCATATTCATAAAATTTAAGTGTAGTAATTTAACAAAATTTTTCAAATAAAATTTTCGCTTTTCACACTACCCACAAAAAGAAAATACAAAAAGAAAAACCATGTTCATAGAAAACCAATAAATAAAGGAAATGCAACAAGCGCTCGATTTTCGTTTCGCAATTAATGCCAGTTGAGTCATGTTAACAAACTGAATTTATGCCCCAAAAATGAAAAATACCAAAAGAGAGTAAAACTATCTGAAAAATGCTGTTCACACTTTGTTTTGCTTCAGTGCATAAATCCGCCATATTCAACAGAAACGCAGACGCACACACACACATATACATGCAAGCATACAAATACACATACCAGTGTTTGTAGTTTGCATGTGTGTAGGTATGTATTCGCTTTTCTGGCGCAATGGTACTAAAGCTGTTGTGGCCATGGAATTGGTAACAGAAATCCACTTAAAAATCACTGGAAAATTAAAATTAAAAAAATGCATATAATCAAGTGTAGCAGACAGACTACTTGTTGCATGAACTAGCGATATACATATACATACATACATAAATATGCGCATACGTGAATTGAGCGCATGTGCACCAATGTGCCACTGTAACTGGTGTGCCAGTGTGCGTGTGACACGTCTGCATTTGCGCACGCGTAACCAACTAACCACATTTCGGCGGGCAACAGCTAGTCATGTTCATACATACATATATGTATATGCAGTACTTACATAAATGCCTCTACGTAGATATGTATGTGTATATATACATGGAAAATACACCGTGCACAATGGAAATGACTCACTCCTCTTTGCATTGTATGCAACGTTAAGCAGCCTATCTAACTAATCTGCGGTGGGTGTATGCGTACTGGTACATATTTTGGAAAATATAACGGGAATTGGGGTGATATTTCATTATAGTCACGAAAATTTCATGATTTGCGCGAGGTGTGCTCATTTCCGGTTTAATTGGAAGCGTAATGGAATTATTTGAGTTTTAGTTAGTTTAAAGACAATTTATAATTTATACGGAAGTGTGGGCGCACTGAGAATATTTAATGTATGTATACGCACTTATGTATGTACTTGTATATGTATACAAAGATGGGTCCAAATGCAAGTAGAACCTTTTTAATATAGCATTTTTATGTGGCGCCCGTTTATATTTCACATTCTGCACCCAATTTGGGGCACTTTGCAGACGAATATTTCTAGACTCAGATTTCTAAATGATCCAAGCGAAACTATTAGGTGTGCAACTAAGTTCTCGCTGTTTTTTTTATGAAGATACAACTTTATTCTAAAAAACGGGTTACAAGTGAATCATTAAAGTATTTCCCATCGCTGGATACTACTTTTCCCCATCTTTCTGGTAGATTTCGTATACCGTCACGGTAAAACTGTTCATCTTTCGAGGCTATCCACGGATCAAGCCATTTTTTGATGTCTTCATATGAATGGAACTGCTGGTCAGCTAGACCATGTGCCATCGATCGGAACAGGTGGTAATCGGACCGCGCAATATCCCATTTCCGTGTTTCCATGTAGGTTTTAACGGGTTTGGTAACGTGAGGACGAGCGTTGTCATGCTGTAGAATCACTTTTTCATGCCTTTCCGCGTATTGCTCGACCGCTTCTCTCACAGTGCTCGGCTCAATCGCATCAATTGAAGTCGATACCGATCTCCAGTGATAGTTTCGCTTGGTTTTAAGAGTTCATAGTAAATAACACCAACTTGGTCCCACCAAATACATACCATAACCTTCGCAGCGTGAATATTCGGCCAAGGCGACGACGTAGAAGCATGACCGGGCAGTCCCCATGGCTATCTTTTCTTTGGATTGCTCTAATGAATCCATTTCTCATCACCCGTCACGATGCGATGAAGAAAACATTTCCGTTTTTGCCGCTGGAGCAGTTGTTCACAGGCGACACAGCGAAAAAACGACGCTCAACATTCCTTGGTTTTAACTCATAAGGAACCCAAGTCCTCTGTTTCTGAATCATTCCCAAAGTATGCAATCGCGTGGAAATGGATTGGCGGGTAACTCCTAATACTGAAGCAATCTCTTCTTGCGTTTGACACGGATCCTCATTGATCAATGCCTTCAATTCAGCGTCTTCGAGGGTTTTTGGCCTTCCTTCACGCGGATGGTCGTCAACATTAAAATCACCATCTTTGAAGCGACGGAACCAATCTCGGTACGTTGTTTCACTTCAAGCAGCATCTCGATGAGTTTCCGCCGGCGTTTTTTTCGAATGAAAGAAGAAAATCGACACTTCCCGCAAATAACGATTATTCGGCACAAAATCAGACATTTTCACAAAACCAGAAGTAAATGATACTAAAACAAAATCACTAATGTGTCGAAGCAGTTTGTTTACCATATGTCTAAGCTTGGTTTATGACGTTTAGGTTATGTTAGAGTCAACTAGCACACACTGCTGGCGGCATCTACGAGTATTGACTTAGTTGCACACCTAATATTACAGAAGCCTTCGATTCACCACTTTTTTGCTCGCTACGTTTGGGCTCTGCTCTCTTGACCAAACATTTGTGAAACCAACTACAAAATTATCGAGCAGGTTTCACCGCCAGCGAGTAAGGTTATACCTTATAAGACCTGAAACATAATTGCAGCAGGACAGCGGGTAACAGGGTGACTGGTGGTGAACAGCGCATCTACTTCCGTCGGAAAATTCGGTCCGTTAAGTACAATTGCCACGGGGGCGGAAAACACTATTACAACTGGACGGTTTTCAACTGGCATTTTGTTGTTACAATAAAATTAATTTTGTGGTGAAATCTTTTCGTTTGCTATATTTGCGAAGCGACTCGTTGAAGTAACAAAACAACAGCTGTAACAAAACAACAACTGTAACATAACAACAACTTATTTTTAAATTATTGATATTTTGCGGGTTTTGTTGTTCAAATCAAATATTGTTTGTTTGTTATTTGCCTATTGTTGCTTGGGAACAAACAAATTGTCATTCGTTCCCGCCGCAATTCTATATAATTTTTTGCCAAATCTATATTTTCTGATATTAGGCAAGTTTCAGGCCTACCTCTTATACCACCAAATGGTGCCGCATCGAATACTTTCACGTTTGTTTCCATTCGGGTGACATGACCCAGCCAACGAAGCCTCTGAATCTTTATTCGCTGCGCTATGTCTATGTCGTCGTAAAGCTCACACAGCTCATTGTTTCGTCACCTCCGATACTCGCCAAAATGCAAAGGTTAAAAATCTTCCTTAGCATCTTTCTCTCAAACACTGCAAGGGCCGCCTCATCGGATATTTCCGAAGCATCGGATATAGTTGAAGCGCTGGTAGCAGAAACCGTAGCCAACTCAACCCAACCCAACTTGTATTTGGTATGGAGCTTCTTAGCAGAGCTTAGGGGAGATGACGGAAAACTTTGATGATACAAAAGGATACCTCTATTGTACCGACTGTACAGTCTTACAAAAATATTTCTCTCAATAATATTTTTCATTCTAAGAGCCTCAAAATTGGGAAGTTCTGATTTCATATGAAATTCTAAGATTTTGTGATAAAAACTATATCTGAAATCATCCAAAAATGCTTTAAATATTTATAATTATTTGAGATATTGCTTCTATTTTTAGCTTTAATTCAAACTTGAAAAAAATGAATGGTTTTTGTTTTAAAAACAAAACTAGAAAAGCGTAGGAAATAATTAAATAATTTTTTTTCTCTAATTTTGTTAATATATTAAGTCACCCTGTAGCTGTGTGGGCATCGGTTAACTTCAAATAAAAGGAAGAAACTGATTACTTTGGCCAACAAAATTTGTTTTTAGATGTACGAGTACATACCTACATGCGTACATAGGATTCCAATACGTACATACATACTCACCTATTTGCATATTAAGCCACTGCACCTACACTAAAGTGCCATTAAGCATAAAATGCAGGCGATAATACGCTAGTCAGGCGTGTGCTAATTACTGTTTCACCAATTTTTTATATCAGCACGGATCTACCAACAAAAAAATGTTTATACAAAAGTGCTAAATATCTACACACATTCAATTAGAACACTTCAGTGGTGAGTGATTGATTTAAATACGCATCAGCTGATAAGCAGGCAGCCAGGGCAAGTGTATTCGTAGTCAATATTTAATTACACAGTTTTAATCTGGCTGCTATCACGACGCCGATACTGATGACGAAATCAAATGGAAATAGTAAAGAGAATAGTAAATAGTAAAATTGTAGAGAAATTGACCTTTTTACACCCAAGACATATACGGGCATTTAGAAATAAACACGCGGATAAAGCTTAGACAGATAAGGTCGAGATTTTCCTTTGTAAAATTGACTCGTTACAAAAGTTTTTTGTAAGCAAACACTTTTTGTGTAATGTTGGATGTTTCATAGCCAAGAAGTTGCAACTAAATTCACATTCTTCATGCTAACCATCTCATTTTTGAAAAAAAAAATAGCGAGAACAACACTTTTTTCCAATAACTAATTGTGTGTTCATTTTTTCATATTTTTATACAAGAGTAGTCTATTATATGCGGGAAAGCATTCTGAATAAGACAATATTTTTCTTTTGTGTGAAAACTGCGACCGAAATCTTACACGCCGTTTTATTAGCGCGCAACGAGAAGCTGTGCGAGATCCCTCATATGTCCGCTATTTTGTTTTTTTAATTATGTTAAAAAAATTGTTTATTACTCTTCAATCATGCCTTCAAATAAATGCAAAACGATTATTCCTGTGTGTCGCTTTTTTCGCCTCGAAAAAAATTTAGAAAAAACACCTTTTTTGATGCCACTGATAAGAGGTCCCCCTTAACCACCATTCTATGCAATATTACGAAAAAACATCATAATTTACGTTCTATGTCAATTAGAAAATGTGCGGTCGATAGTATTTTGCACTTTCCATTCACAATCAGCTAATTTGCGAGAGTTAGTGAATGAATTACTTTTTATCACAGTTAGTTGAAAGTTCAAACTGCTCGGAACCAATTTCCATAGAGGTTGATTCCACTTCAACGGTTACCAGCCTCTCTTGAATCTGCACTCTTGAATTTTTGAATTCCTCTCTCAGATTTGTATTCAGTACCATTTTAAACTTCAGGATTCGAGGTATCAGAGAAATTTGTGAGTTACCACTGAGAGGCTTAAACTTAAAAAAAATGTAGTTGCACGGGAAAACAAAAGATGTAAATTTATATATATAATACATATATATATACGAGTATGTATAACGGGTATTTTTTAAGAGCTCGAGAGATGATAATACAAAACAGAAATAATGGCGGAATGATTTTTTTTTATTATAATCTGGTATATAATTTCACAGCATTTATTTTTTGATTTATGTCTAGAAATAGAAATGTTTGGAAAACTTTTGTTGAAGCTTCTAAAGGTGTATGGATAATAAATAATATATTTTTAATACAGCATATGCCCGCCGTGGCTACGGGTTTCATAGTCCATTCGATCAGTACAACTTTTGACTACTTTCTGCAATATAAGTAAATCTGGCCGTATGACATCGCGTAGAATAGTCGAAGTGCCCTATGAACATTGCGTACAGATTTATTTTATTCAAAGTAAATATCCTCAATTTGGAAGCGTTGTTCTGGTGCTAAGCAATTCATCAAGTAATCAAGCCTTACTGAACAGAAATGTCCACACAATTTGCCATTTTCAACTCTCAAACCATAGTTATCGATAGCGATCGCTGCTGGAAAAAACGTTTTCTTTTCAATTTAGTTTAGTTTAGTACCCGGCCTTTCGAACTTTTGCACTTCCGATTGGCAGTCAACCACCAACGCGTTCACCTATGGCGTAGGCGTATCATAAGCATAAGATGGTCGTTTCCTGATATTTTACCCATATCTTAGTACATACATATGCACATACTCGTATTTATGTTTGTATGTGTGCATTTAACTTTTTGGCAAACGAGTTGTTTCTCCTCAACTGCAGCAAATAAATATGCAGATAAATTTGTCAGTCAAAGTGCGCCTCACTCCTATGTATTTATCTGACGTGTGAATGCAGGCATGCATAAGTACTGCATAAGTATGTGAGTAAGTACGTGCTCGAAAGTGAAACTGTAAGCTTGAAATACTCGCATGCGCGCATCGTTTTTACAATTCCCCCTAACGTAACGGATAGTTACGTATGTGTAAGCACATACACATGCACTTTGGCGTATTTAAATGCAAAACACATGTCCCAACTGCAGACGCGCTGATTATGCAATGAGAGAGGTACGCGTAAAATTTGAAGAATTCTTCTTTGTACAAAATAAAGCTACGCAATCGCTTTTTTCCTTAGTTTTCGTTTCGTTCAAAAATATTTTCTGTTATGGTCTTATCGCTTTAAAGTTGTATATTCGCATAATTTGACATACGAGTACGTATGTATGTATGTGTGTGGTAGAGCGCCCCACTTTTGTGTGTTGGTGACGTAGCGAGATTGCTGATGTGCTTTGTTTTTGGCCTTTACTGGAGTAGAAAAAAAACCAAAACGACAGATAAAACAAAAGCTCAAATAATCATAAATAAACGCTTCTTGCGCATTTGTAGGTGTTAATGGAATTTGTTTTACTTTTTATTACGTTATTTGCCGGCACGCATTTTATTAGATAATTTATTTAGGAATTAGTCTCGAATTCTTCGGTTATTATGCAACCGTTTTGTGGCTTTTGTTGTATACAAAATTCGTACTGGATTCGCATGTGATTTTTGATTTATTACTTTTTTATGATATCATTCAAAGAGAGTGCCAATTTGGTAAGCCTTGGGCGGGAAGTTACATGCAGATGTACCTATAAGCAGCTTTAAGCGTTAAAAAAGCTGTTTTTTTATTTCCGTAAAGAGCTGAAGAGCATGTTACCCTAAAATAATATTTTAATTTAATAATTCTACTGTATTTTAATTGTCCCCACTTTCTTAAGATTTTTCAAAAGTTAACTTTTGCTGTGCCTTGAAAGAGTGTACCGTAGAACAAATTCCTGCAGCAACGGCAGATGTAGTAGCGGTATCAGCAGCACCTCAATTTGTATGTAAAATATTCATAGGTACATCTATACCTGCTCTTGTGCTTAATAATAAACTCACTTTGTTTTCTTCATTATTCGTAATATTGTTCATGCTAAATTTTGTTCCTTATAAGGCGCATGCCCGTGAGTCTTATATGGACGGAAATTCTCATAAAAAAAATTGTCAAAAATCAATGCTATTTTTGAGTGGCTTTAAACTTGCACTTTGGTATGAAACTGCATACAATGGAGTATGCAGTATGGTATGGTGTCAATGCTGGCTTGAATATTGCCTTCCAATGCTTTCAGTGTTGCTGCTTTGTCGGCATAAACTAATGAATTAACGTAGCCCCATAAAAAGTAATCCAAAACCGTTAATCCACACTAACGAGGGGGCCAGTAAACAGAATCCCTTCTGGAAAGAAAGTTGTCACCAAATTGATTTTAAAATAAATCGATTGTTAATCGTGCTGTATGGCAAGTTACACCGTACGGCAAGTTAGAATCAAATGTTGTCGATGTTAAGCTGATTAATTTTCCGAACGAAAAATTCAGCCAGCATGGCTCGATAGCGCTCGCCAACCACGGCAACGGCAGCTTCTTCGTTTTTTCGAAAGGACGGATGATGCCGCCAGTGAACTTTAAGAACTTTGCGAACAGTTTTTTTTTTTGTAAATAATTTTCCATTTTTGAAAACGTTAACCGCGTCATGATGACTTGCCAAAGCTTACTGAACAGAAATGCCAATTTTTATTCTCAGCTTTCAAACCATAGTTATCGATATCGACAGTTCTCATGCGCCTAAAAACACACCTGATAGTTCTAAACCCAAAAAAGAGGATATTGGTGTGAAATTGATTAGCTTAACTGTCTATAGTATAAGACTGGTATTTGCAAAGGTATTGTCATCATTTACGCAGCATAGATAATCGCGCTTAGAGCAGCCATCCCAGTCACTGTAAATGGTTCAATGTAAATGAGTTTTACCCATTGTGCGGAAACTTGAAAGCTTACACTTGCGCTTACTCACTTTATCTTTTTACAATATTCGAAATATTTTGCATGCCAATTTTTTTCGTGAATTTTTTATAAAAATATAGTTCATTATATAACGAAAATCGTATAATTCAAAGTACCATACTTTGTATAAAAAACATAAGAAATTTAGAAAAAAAATAATTTTATTACAAATTTTATAAAGAAATTTTATGAAAAATTTTATAAAGAAATTTTATTAAAAATTTTATAAAGAAATTTTATTAAACATTTTAGTTATTAAATTTTATTTTATTATTTAATTCACAAATTTCTAGACATTGGTATAAAAATTTTCAACTTCTTAATCAGAGTTATTGGAAATAGTAGTCAAAAATTAGACTAATTGAATGGACCGTGCAACTCTTAGCCGCGACGGGCATATGCCGGATATAATATTCAAAAAATAAATGCCATGAAATTATCTATAAGATTATAATACAAATAATATTTCAGTTTTTTATTATCATTTAAAATTCTTAAAGTAAAGCATTAAATAAAACACCCTAATTTATCAATTGGCCAATATTTTACTACGTCCATTGTAATTTACATACAATTTTTTAAAACCTGCTTTACGAATCTTACGGCAACGCTGTCTTTTCTGAAAATTACATCTTATATGCGCACGTGTGTATGTGTGCACAAGTTGGCCGCCTAAAAAGTCGGCAATGTGCGCACGTACAACAGCGCCTTGCTGATGAAACAGTCGGCCGATAGTTGGCAGGCTTTTTGCTTTGATCGCAATCGGGACGCACATCCAACTATTTAGTCGGCGGCATTTAAGTTGATTTAGTGTGCCCATCTTCATATCGCTTCATGCGATTCAATAGGAGCACATAAATTATGCAGTGTACGTGGGCTCTCTAAGCCTTAATGATAAATTAGAAAGCACTTAAATAAACTTTACAGGGTTGCATGGTGAATTTAGGTGCGATTTAATACAAATTACACATTTTATTAATGAATTGCTTAAATTTATTAATTGCAGAGTAAATTCAGTTCAATTAACAACTGAATTGAGAAAACTTATACAGAATTTGTTATTCTCTTAAATTAACTCGATGACTGCACTGTGCGAGCTTCATCGGCCTACCCAAGAATAATATTGCAACAGCAACAAACAATTTCTATAAACTGAACCATAGGTTTAAAGCTAAATTTATCTGATGAAATCAAAAGTACGAAGGTTCGATTGGTTGGCTACACTGGATTGGATAATTTAAATCACAAAATGTTACTGAATTTTAAATCTCAATACGAACGATAAACCAAGAGACAGCAACGTCTCCAAGTCGCTTCAGAGATTTCAGATCGAATGCATATTGATTTGTTTTCGAAGTATGCGCCTCGTGAAGTTTGGCCGAAATATTTGACTGATAGCATAAGTGTGGCTATGGTGAAGTTCAAAATTGGTAAAGATAGCAGATTGTAACAAAAAATAATTGCGAAGTAACTACGAGGGTCGTGCGAAAAGTCTGTGAAGTCCTTAGATGACACAACTAGCACGTAACGAGGTTATGTTTAGTTAGTAGCATCTCTTGGTAGAACACAAACCAAATTTCAGTCAGATCGGTATATTTCTTTGTGTTTGGCATTCGTTTGGAGTGGAGTGATTTTCATTTTCCATCACGATAACCCACCAGCCCACGCCTCAGCAGTTGTGGTCGCAAAATTAATGGAAATATGGCTGCTTGAACAGCTTTGGAGGAAATGCATAAGCCTAAAAGGAGACTATGTCGAAAAAAAGTTTACTCTAAACAATTAAGTAGTTATGGCTTTTGCACGGACTTTTCAAACGACGCTAGCAGGCTAGAATTCCATGGTTGTACCGCGGATATTAATTTTTGTAGATCAAATGCACGAATTTTAACTGATGCTCCAGTAGATGCGTGTTTGCATTTTGTTTACTATGATATATTTTTAAAAATATTTAAAATACCTAAACATTAACAACTCACGCGCTAACGCTACTGAAAAAACGTGGGTAGAATTTCGTTGGGCTTTCAGGGAATGTTGAAATTCGCCGAGAGGTATTTCAAAACCTTAAATAAACATTTGAGTGCAAAATGAGAAGATAATTAACCTAATATCTCTCCAGGCAAAGTTTTATGCAAATTAAGGCAAATTTAATCAATTAATCAATACCAATCAAGCATCTGCAGTGGGGAAAAGGCCCGCGATTTTTACTTACAAAAGTATTTTTAAGTACAAAAGTTTAACATAAAATGATACCTGGTTTTAAAGGCCAATATGCCTTAAATAAATGGTTTAAGGAGAAATAGCAATATAAACACTTTTATGTAAAATAAAAGCGTAAATATTTCTTTCATATAAGCTTTTGAGCCATAATTGTTCATTCTTGGAATTTTAAGCGGTCAAAGCCAAATTTTTCAAAACTGTATTTTTCTAATGAACAAAATAAATAAGTTCAAAATAATTAATTATATACTTAAGCTTCACATCGTTTAATAGGCTATTTAGTGTAGTTTCATTCAACATAAGATTTTTTAATTAATATGCCTTTTTAAAGCCATAGAAGAATAACATTAATTTTTTTTTCTTAACAAACTATGAAGATATGTAATTGATGTGTAAAGCTACGACTCTACATTCTTTCAAAAAAAAAGATCGGGAATTGTTTTATTTAAAATCTAATTTTTTTCCCCCCAGAATGTTGATGCAACTGTCCTCTATAGTGTCGTAGAGTCTGAGCGTGATTTGTCAATTACCTTGCTTTTGGTATTTAATTATATCATTCAACCGCAGGTGTGCTCTGCGATTTTCACTATGGATAAAAATATCGATCAAAGAATTTGTCTTCAATTTTGTGTTTTGTACGGGATTTTGTGTGCCGAATCATTGAATTTGTTGCAGAAAGCCTATAAAAACACGGGTCTACGAGTGGTACAACGCTTTTGCAGAGGGCCGGGATTTCGTCTACCTAATCGTTGAAAATGTTGCAGAAACCCTATGGTGAGTGTGCTTTATCAAAAACACGGGTCTACAAGTGGTACAAGGTTTTTGCAGAGGGCCGAGAAGTCGTGGAAGATTTGCCCCGATCTGGTCGTCCATCAACGTCTTCAACGGATGAAAACGTCAACAAAGTGAAGGAAATGGCGCTGGAAAATTTAATAAATAATTTAAGTTTGAAGAAGGTAGGTTAGGTTAGGTTAGGTTGAAGCGGTTGTCTTATGGGACACACTCAGGCTCATAGCCCATTGTGATGCCGCGTGGGGGAGCTTTCCCTATTTCCCTAAAACCATTGTGCGCTTTTCAAAAATTTTAGAAGATCTCCTATTTCTGTCGAACTGAGATCTTCCAGTTCGTTAAAAAATTGTTTGCCTAGAATAGCAAATCTCCGTCTGGATAGAGCAGGACAATGGCACAGAAGGTGCAAGATTGTCTCCTCCTCTTCCTCATCGAGACAACTTCTACAGAAGTCGTGTGCTTGCACACCCATCCTTTGGGCGTGCCTACCTATTAGGCAATGTCCCGTTATGACTGAAATCAGTGTGCTAAGATTGTGTTTGTTTTGGCTTAGCAAAGATTCTGTGCGTTTAGCACTAAGAGTCGGCCACAGTTGATGGGCGATTTTGCAGGTGGCTTCATTGCGCCATCTTGCGTTTGCTTTCCTTACGATTCCTTCGAGGATAAGTAGCTTACATGTTTGTAAGGGAATGCCTATGTCGTTGTCTATGCACTCATCGGTCAACTTGGTGCCGAGTCTCGCTAGTTCATCGGCTCTACAGTTACCCTCAATGTCGCGATGGCCAGGAACCCATATTATCCTTAGGCGAAATGACTCAGCCATCTCGTTAAGAGATGTGCGGCATTTCATGGCTACCTTGGAGGTTGTCGACGGTTTTGTGAGGGATTTTATCGCCGCCTGGCTGTCAGTGAAGATGTGGATGTCCTTTCCAGATATCGCATCACACTTTACCAGTGTCGCGGCTTTCGTTATTGCCATCAGTTCGGCCTGAAAGACACTACAGTAGTCGGGGAGCCGAAAACTGAAGGAGATCCCCAGATGCTCGGAGTATACACCTCCGCCCACCTTTCCCTCGAGCTTTGAGCCATCTGTGTATACATGGATGGACTCGCCCTGTCTTACATCGTCCCGTTCCCACTCTTCCCTTGAGGGTAGGAGGGTCGTGAACGATGTAATGGCAAGTGTGGGCGGGAGTGCATAGTCCACCAATCCGGGAATCTCCGAAGTGCCAGCCAGGATTTTGCCGTGACCGTAGCTCTTATTTGACCACTTGCTTAGAGTGTTCAGCCTTATTGCCGTGCTGCGCGCGATATATTTTGCCTGCAAATCTACTGGCAGGAAGTTTAATGTCGCATATAATGCTTTCGATGGTGTGGTTGACATCGCGCCAGTTATGAGAACAGATGCTAGTCTTTGAACCTTGTCAAGTTTTTTGATGTTCACCCCCTTCTCAAGGGCATTCCACCATATTACAATGCCATAGTAGAGAATGGGCCTAACCACTGCTGTGTACAGCCAGTGTACCATTCTGGGTTCCAATCCCCATCTCTTCCCAATTAGCCTTCCGCAGGAGTACAACGCCATCATGGATTTGCGTACTCTATCTGCGACTGTGAGCCCCCAATTTAGCTTTCTATCCAGTATAAGTCCTAGATATTTCGCCTTTTCTGTTACTCTAAGTGGTTTCCCTCCTAGGAGTATGTGTTTTAGAGCAGGTGTTTTATGTTTCCTGCTAAATAGTATCAGATCCGTTTTCTCCGGATTTACTTCAAGTCCTCGACTTTTACACCAGAGTGATAGTCTATTGAGGGATCTTTGTTGAAGATCGCATAAAGTTGGAAGGTGCTTCCCCGAGATTGCTATAACAATATCATCGGCATATGAGATTATTTTCCCTCCCATTTTTTCAAGTTCTTGAAGAAGATTATTGACAGTTAAGTTCCACAGGAGTGGAGATATTACCCCACCTTGGGGTGTACCCCTGATCGGGAATTTCTTGGCGGATGTGTCGCCCAACTTTGCGATTATTGTTCGCCCAGTTAGCATTCGTTCTATGAACGAGACTAGTGCCCTGTTTACACCCATTTCCGTTAGCGAAGTTGTAATAGCCTCCGGATAAATGTTATTGAAGGCACCCTCGATGTCCAGAAAGGCAGCGAGGGTGTATTCCTTATAGTGAAGTGATCTCTCAATCGTGTCGACTAGCGCGTGGAGCGCTGTTTCCACTGATTTGCCTTTGCTGTATGCGTGTTGGGACGGTGATAGCTTATTGCCAATTTCTCCTTTGATATGCATATCTAGTAAACGCTCTAGGGCTTTTAACAGAAAGGATGATAGGCTGATCGGCCTGAAGTCCTTCGGTTTCGTGTGTGTGGTTTTCCCTCCCTTGGGAATGAATACCACTTTTACTTCCGCCCATTTTTTGGGGATTTGAAGAAGGTAGCTCGTGACCTTAGGCGTGTCTCACAAATCAATTCTCAACATTTTACACTATCAATTGGGCATGAGTCGCGTGGCTGCTCGACTCGTTCCAAGAGAGTTGAATTTCTTTCAAAAACTTCATCGGAAGAAGGTGGCTAAAATACATGTTTGAGCACGGGAATTCGGACCCAACGTTTATCCAGCGCATCCATAACAGGTGATGAGACGTGGGTGTATGAGTTTGACATGCAATTTGCATGAGCCGAAATCCAAAACCTCTTCAAAGTCGGTCAAAAGTGAAAGGCGTACTACTCGTTTTCGTTGATTATCATGATATTGTGCTTTCGAAATGCGTTCTACGGTAAATAAAGAATATTATTTGGAAGTGATGCGACGTTTGAGAAAGAAACGTGCGTAGAAAACGACCCAATTTGGGGAAAGAAAACTCATGGATCTTGCACCATGATAACGCACCGTCTCACAAGGCTCATGTGAACACTTTTTGTCCAAAAACTCGACAAATATCATCGAACAACCACCGTATTCACGGCATTTAGCCCCCTGTGGCCTTTTCCTTTTCCCAAAACTTAAATTGCCACTCCGCGGACGCCGCTTTGAGTCGATAGAAGCCATTAAGGACAATTCGCTGAAGGAGCTGAATAAGACCTCTTCAAACGTATTTAAAAGTTGCTTTGATGACTGGACTAATCGTTGGCTGTGTTTTGCTTCGAATGGAGCCTATTTTGAAGGCGACAAAATAAATGTTGATGATTAAACAATTATTTTGCGTTTTATCGAACAATTCCCGGTACTTTTTTGACAGAATGTATTCGCAACAATACGCGACTCATTTTTTTTTTTTAATTTTCTGCATAAAGCTTTTAAAAGAACCGTTTTTATGGCAGAAATGTATTTGAAGGTTTGCCATTGCCTGTAGAGGGGGAAAAATGCCTGTAAAAAAAATTGCTTTCAACATTTGATGTTTTATGCCTACAGTGGCTTTCAAACACTAAAACGCACAAACTTACTCGACTACGGCGTACGCTAACGTTTAAGAAATTGAAATTGTTTTTGCCATTTTACCTGCAGGTAATTAGATGAACTTTTATTTGTCCCTTCGTAGATGAATTAGATATTATTGACTTTGGAACTCTGTACTCTGGCTATAGTTAGGCTTGAGATAAGCTGAAATTATTTTTTTTTTTTACTATAAGAATTTTTAATTTTTTTTTCTCTTAGCTCGTTTTAAATTTTGAAATGTGGTTTCCTGTGCAAACTTGCTCAGCAAGAGCTATGGAATTATATGCCGCCCTACGATTGGAAATTCAAAAACCCAAGTGAGTACGTGTTTCTATGCATATCTCTAACTATGTATGTATGTATGGTATGTACGCAGCGTGTGCGTTGCTCATTAGCGCTGTAGCAGTAAACATTTTAAATGTAAATTAGTTTGCTGTGTATTCTCAGATAGCTTTTTATTTCTATTTCACATCAACTCCTCGCTTCTTTCCTCATTCATTTTAATGCCGTTTTTTTATTGCTCTCACCTTTGTCAACTTTGGATTTTGCTTTCATCTTTTGTATGGAGCAGCAACTGTTTTTTTTTTTTTCTATTCTTTTTTAAATTCTTTATTTATTATACATCATTTTAAGGCCGCCGAAGTAAAGTTTGTTGTTGCTGCTGCTGCTGCTGATGCTGGTGAGTTGGATTTTGTTACTTGCAATTGTTGTTTAGAGGTGTATTGTGATTGTGAGAGCCATATTAAATAAATTAGAAGAAAAAGAAGAAATTATTCTTTTCATATGATAAACTATGATTATGGCTTGATTTTCATTTCACTGCCGTTGGGCGGCGTACTCGATTGTTGTTGTGTTTTAGCTGTTGTTTGATGGCAATCAGTGACGACTTCTTTTTTGCCTTGCATGCTCAGCTCACAAGCCGTTGCTCATAAAAAGTTGTAAAGAAATTCATACACATGCAGGTACATATATACGTAAAATAGTTGGATGAATAGCAAAGAAACTAACCAACAAACGGAACTTTGGTATGCACATACACATGCACATGCATACTTACATACTTAAAGAGTGCATATCTATCATAGCCAAGTTACAAATAAGCAGCATCACGCGGCGAAGGCAGCAACGAACTATGTAGCCATCAACATGAGACAAACAGACAAATAGATTGTTGGCTACAACAATAAAACGTGCAACAGGCAGCATGTCATCAGTGAAAGTTGAGTGGTGAAATGAAAGAAATGGTTGGTTGACAATTGAGCTGACTGAGAGGCTGTGTAGCTGCCACCGCTATTGCTCGTTTGGCTGGTTATTGTTGGCTGTTGTTGGTGCGGTGGTTAAGCGGTCACTGACAGAGTGTCGCTTAGATACAAATATTTTTCTTTTTTTTTCAATTTCGTCTGCTGAACGCGCTTGCGAGCTTTTAATAAATATTTGTACTATCAAGTCCATTTCGAAGAAACAGACTCCGAAATCGCGTTTTTTTTGTTTTTTGTTAGAATTGCAACTTTGACTTTTTTTGCATTAATTATCATCGGTGTATTGGCGCAAATTTCCCCCTCAAATGACACTGGGTTTAAGAAATAGGGTACTTGAAGAATTTCTTCAATCTCTGCGAGCACAAGGAAGAGTTTTTTCACATTTGCGGTTTATATTTTTTAAATTTCACCACACATTTTCGAACACCTGTTGATACGAAGATTTCTGTAAAGAGCGATTTCCTGTGAAGTGATCCAAATATTTAACACACTTTTGTCGATTCTTTTAAAAAGTGATTGGCTTGAGAAAAATGATAATATTTTGAAAAATTTCGAGATTTTGAATTGAAATGTTCAAAACTATGGAATCGAGTCTTATGAACTGAACAGTTTTCGGTTCTTTTTAACATCTTTTTTTTTTAGAATAATATATACTTAGGATAGAAGGTTATTTGAGAAAACTACAACTTTTTTGTTTTAAGGGGGGAAACTGGTCTAGAATTTTGAAAAAATCGAAAAATTTTTTTTGTCTTAAAAGGTGCTTTAGGGTCTTAGAAATAATATACCAAATGAGGGATGCCAGCAAAAATGTCTAAATGCCCAAATTTTTCATTCGACGGCAGTGCCTCGCAGGTATGCCCCGAACGTTATTTACAACTTTAAACGCGTTTTTCTCGAAATCACTTTTTTTAAACTGGCCGAAGACATAACTCGAACAAATCTTTACCGATTCTTACGAAATTTTGACAATACATTCGAAATACCTTTCTCCGGAGACGTACGTAGGATTTTTTATTTATATTACATAGTTTTTTTTTTAATCAACAATTTTATGTCGTTCTTTATAGTGAAAAT
Source organism: Anastrepha fraterculus (assembly GCA_037575425.1). NCBI lineage: Eukaryota > Metazoa > Arthropoda > Insecta > Diptera > Tephritidae > Anastrepha > Anastrepha fraterculus. The sequence continues at coordinate 250,631 of JAYXIM010040716.1, forward strand.
TGTAACTTTTTGTTCAAACGTGCACCATTTCGCGAAAAAACAAAATATCGAAAAAATCCTACGTACGTCTCTTTCTGTTGTTATATAGAAACTAAAAAAATTTTATTTTTTGATCCAGGACAAAAATTAAGGAGTTTACGTCTTCGGCAATGGACCCACTAGAAAAAAAGGCGCCTTAGGAGAACTGCTGGACAGCGGCCATTTTGAAATTAATTCAGACGAAAAATTTTGTATTTGTACCATGAAAGCTATATTATTAAACCTATTTCACAGATTTTCGATTGATTCCTTTGTTGAGTCCAAATAAATTCATAAAATATGCCCATTTTTTGCGCTCTAGACCAGCTTCCCCCCTTAAAGCGTTTGGAAACCCAAATTTTTTAACCACAAAAAAAAAGGGTGAAATAAATCGTAAACAAAAGTCATTTAAGAAAAATAAAATTTTTTTGGTTTAAAATATTTAGAAAACAACATTTTTTAGTCACAAAATCAAAAAAAAAAAATTTGTTTAAATTTTAAAACAAAAGTTATTTGAGAAAAATAAAATGGTTTTGCTTTAAAATATTTGGAAAATAAAAGTTTTTTAAACACAAAAACAAAAACTTTTGAAAGAAACCATAAAACAAAAGTTATTTAAGAAAAATAAAATTTTTTTTGTCTAAAATATTTAGAAAACAACATTTTTTTACCCACAAAAAAAAAGGTGAGAAAAACTAAGTTTTTTCTTGTACAATTTTTGGAAAACAAAATTTTGTTTACCCACAAAAACAAAAAAGGGTGAAAGAAACCTTAAAACAAAAGTCATTTAAGAAAAATAAAATTCTTTTGGCATAAAATATTTAGAAAACAAAATTTTTTAGCCACAAAATCAAAAAAAAAATTAAAAAAATTTTAAAACAAAAGTTATTTGAGAAAAATAAAATGGTTTTGCTTTAAAATATTTCGAAAATACAATTTTTTTAGCCACAAAAACAAAAAAATATGAAAGAAACCTTAAAACAAAAGTTATTTGAGAAAAATTAAGTTTTTTGTTTTAAAATTTTTGGAAAACAAAATATTTTTTTGCCAAAAAACAAAAAATACCTTAAAACAGAAGTTATTTGAGAAAAATACACTTTTTTATCCACAAAAACAAAAAGTTATTCGAGAAAATAAATTTTTTTTTGCTTTAAAATATTTGGAAAACAAATTTTTTTAGCCACAAAAACAAAACAGAAACAGAAAATTAGATGTTGTTGTTTTAAAATTTTTGGGAAAAAAGAAGGGTGAAAGAAACCTAAAAACCAAAGTTAATTGAGAAAAATTAAGTTTTTGTTTTAAAATTTTTGGAAAACAAAATATTTTTTTGCCAAAAAACAAAAAAGGGTGAAAAAAATAAAAATTTTTTTGTTTTAAAAATTTTGGTTTTTTTGTTTTAAAAATTTTGGAAAACGAACTTTTTTTTAAACAACCCAAGGAAAGAAAAAAATCGTCAAAAAACTTTAAAACAAAAGTTATTTGAGAAAAATAATTTTTCTTTGGCCTCAAATATTTGAAAAACAAAATTTTTTTTGGTTTTGGGTGCGCTTTTTTGTGTGAAAAAAAGCTTAAAATAAAAGTTATTTGAGAAAAATTAAATTTTTTTGTTTTAAATATTTTTGAAAACAAAATTTTTTAGACACAAAAACAAAAAAGATAATAATAAATAATTTTGTAAAAACAAAAAAAGACAACGAAAATCTTAAAAAGAAACAAAAATATACCACTTAAAAAACTGCTTTACTAAATTTTCAACATTCAATAAATCCCAAAACTAGTATTTTTTAAGTGTTCTTATTGCTGGTACACTCTTGCCTACAAATAAACAAAATTTCAGAAGAATTAACGACAATATCCAAAAGACTTGCTTCACTTGACATGGAAAGGCTCTCTACTATTTCGCAGTTACCACCTATTCCACTTTCATGAGAGCAACAACAATCATTTTTTCTTTGGTGATACAAATTCGCATAACACTATGTAGATACCTTGAAAGTTAGAATTAGAACTTTCTTTGCAACGGCTGCGTATCGGTTTCTGACTCGCACTGGAAAAAGTTACTAAAAGTGGCAGAATCTCAATTTATTAATTTTTGACCAGATACTTGACAAAACGCACAAATGCCTCTTTTTGATTATCAATTAAAATTCGATGTATGGTATTCCTTTTGTATTCAAAACAATTCCCATATGTTCACAACACAACTATGATTCATCTGGGATCTTCGTCAAGCTTGGGCATCACCTAAGCCATATTGAAATCGGCAGTCGACGATTTTGGCGGGTATTCACGAAGTTCAGCCTTCACGGAAAATTTTCGCATCTAGAATCACCAAAACCACTTTGAGACGTTCGGTTTTGGAGTGCACGCACACCATGCGGTATTTGGCACCGATTAAATATTTCCACAGGTTTGACGTTACGCCAAAAACCAAATCTCTTGCAGTGATGGCATTTTCTGAATTTTAAATTTTTTTTCATATTTTTTGCGAATTTTTTCTTTTTGCTAGTCTTCCCATTTTGGTGGAACTTCAATTTGTTTGTTACATCAGCATAAAACATTAGCCATTAGCCATTCTTGGAAAATGTTGCGGAAGTGACAGTCCTTGGCTGGATATACAACTGGGCCGTTACGGTAACATGACCTACATAGGTATAGTGGGAATGACTAGAGTTCCGTAGTGCTTGGCACAGATTGCAGCATCAAGCCCTATTAGGTATTACGCCCACTTAAATTCTGCGTGAAAATATTGCTAGTCAAGATATGATAGTTACCGCGTATTAGATGTTATAGAATCATAACCACAGCACCTTCTATTTTGGGACCATAGTATGATACCAATACTCTATTGTTCAAGGCCATTCACTGTACTATATATGTGAAAGTTTTTGATACATTCGACCTTTTTATTCCATATTTCGGTGAACTTGTATGGTTGTGCTATCAATGAGCTGGTATTTGAGGGCGATTAATACGCGACGAAACCTTTTCACCAAAATCTCTGATGTGTAAATATATTTTATGCTCTAGTTCGCGATACCGGTGCGCCCCAATAGAGGGTAATAAAAGTTGCTAGTCATAAAATATCCGATAACGTGAAGAATAGACCATTAAAAAGCGACTTTTTCTGATATTTTACTTCCAAAGTCCAGGTAACGTTCATCTCCGCAATGGCTAATTGAGTTTGTAGAAAATTTCATAAATAAAAGTTTTTAGAAAGCAATTTTTTTATTAAGCCTGCTAGGTGTCGCTGGAATCAAAAAATGTAAACATTGTCCCCAACTTATGCCAGACTTGATCGACTTCATTTCTTAGCTTTATCTGATCTTTCAAAGTTGTGGACTTTGTAATGTGACGGCGCTAGGTTTTTTCATCCATATAAAAAAATTCGAGCGTGAATTTTGTATGGAAGCAAAGGGCTCGCGAAGAAAATTTTTTTTAAAAATCAACGATATTTTGTAGTCACTTGAAAATTGCCTATGTGCTCATAGGCTATTATTTTTTTATTGAATTTTTGGATTCTCCATCGTCGATTTCATATGTGGTCAAAATTTTGTCAAATTCTAGTTCCACAAAGTGGGTCACAACGTCAGGCAAAAAATAATAAATATTTACAGACATAACGAGATTTGAGTGAGAGCTACTTTCGACAAAAAGTTTGAAATTCATTTTCTCAAAACATCAAAAAATGTATAGGCTATTTTAATACTAAGGGGACGATACATAGAAAAATTCTAAAAATTCGGGTTAAAAAGTTGTACGTTTAGATGAAGTTGAGAAAAATTTTCATGTATGTTTTTTTATAAAAAACTTGTGGTGTATTTATAATTTTGCAATGAGGTATATATGAAAAGAAATCGTAGGGATGTGAATTAATACTAACATACAGGTACAGTCAATATTGCATGAACATTTGGTCGTCTAGAAGATTCTTTTTCGTTGGATACCGCATAATTTGACAATTACCTAAAAAAGGTCTCGAATGTGAAAATTAAATTCAGCTGCGATGATTCAAAGCACATCTATGACATCATAACAGGTGACGAATATTGGATCGATGCTTATGAACCGGAAACGAAGCAGCAATCGACGTGTGAGTGTTCCAAGACGTGCTTAATAAAAAAAAGTTGTACGCGGACGAAGCACCTCAAAGCCTCTCAAAGCAAATGGTCACCTGTTTTTTCCGAAAAAGCTGGTCATGTTGGAACAGTACTTAAAACAGTTAATTCTGAGAATTCAACGATTTGCTTACAAGAAGTCTTCGGAGAATTAAGGAAAAACAATCGCCAGAGAGGACTCATCCTTCACCAAGGCAAGAGCTGTCACCGATCCGTTCACAAAAGAGAGTTTTTGAGCGCTCAAAAGATCGGATTAATGAGTAATTCGTCTTACAGGCCTGATTCGGCACCTAATGATTTTTGATTTTTTTTAGTTCTTGAACATCAGAAATACTATAAAATACGAGATCAACGTTTTTCAATGTCTGCAGAAGCTGTTAAAGCCTTTAAACAGCTCGTTTTGGAGATATCCACTTCGGAGAAGCAAAAGTACTTTGCAATTTCATTCAAGCGAATGCAGAAGACACGACTGTCGCGCTTTGTTAAACTCGGCTAAAATCGCGTACCCAATTATCGCGCCAATTAAGAAGAATGCAGAAGTCAATTGACTTCCAAGGAGAATATTTTGAAAATCAATACAGTCATTTTCACTACTAGATATTTTACTGTTAATTCATTATTATATAAAATAATATGAAAGCAACACTGGTAGCATCTCTTGAAAAGTAAGTGGCCTTGATTTATATTTTTATTTAAATTAAATTATTTAAATTTTAGTTTTATTTATTTTAACTCTAAATTTGTACTCGTAGTTAATTTTGCCTCCTAATTCACATACATACTCGCACATACATAGTTGTCAGTCCCAAGTACTTTATTTGTTTTCAATTTTTTATTTTTCTTTTATCAAATTTGTGTTTTATGGCTTTTACGGATTCTCACTCAGTAGGTTGTTTCTTATTTTTTAAGCGTCAGCGTTAAACCGCTTTGATGAAGTCATATAATGAATGCGAGTAAGTTTGTTATTTTGTTTTTGTGGTGACAGCAGTGACAGGGAGGTAATTGCAAATACACGTAACTTAGAACTTTCCTGGAATTTATTAAAAAAATATATAAATAAATATGCACTCATCTGTCTATATTAAAGCTGAAGGCAATTCAAAGGCGCAAAACCAGGCTATTAGAGTGTAAAAGTAGTTTTTACTCATATTTAGTAATTATTAAATAGTATTTTATTATTTTTTTTTTAGATTTCATGGATATTTATTACCATGTAAAACTAATTAATTTATTGTACTATTTTTTACTTTATTACTATGTAAAAATAATAACCAAAGTAACGAGTACCAGCTGCCAGGTTCCATGGTTCGATGAATGTATGTATGTGCGTTGGTATAAATTATAGAATAAAGACTCTATTTTGTTGCATTTTATTTCATACAATAAAAAAACTAAGTAAATTAGTTTTGTCATTCCTAAAGCTTTCTCAATAAGGAGCCTTTCCTTAAAGAAATAGGCCCGTCCATTTGCGGAACAACATCAAGACCCCAGCCACAAATAGGAGGAGGAGCTCGGCCAAACACCTATCAGAAGTGTACGCTCCAGTTGTTTATTTTTATTTATTTATATTAAAAGTTTATAAGTTTAATTTTTTCCAATAAACCTGTTTCGGCTCATCTTCGATTTTTACTTATTCAAAAAGATGGGTCAAAGAACCTGTACCAAATTTTGTGTGAAAAACGAAATTAAGTGCGCGAATGCATTCCGAATGTTGACTGTGTCATACGGAAAAGCTGCTCTGGACCAAAGCAACGCTTATCGGTGGTACAAAATGTTCTCAGAAGGCTGAGAAGATGTGAACGACGAAAAGCGCGCCGGACGCCCGAGCACTTCAACTACAGACGAAAAAATTGATGAAGTGAAGAAAATTGGCCAATCGTCGAATCACCGTTAGAGAAGTTGCTGAGGACCTAGACATATCGCTGGGATCGTGCTATTCGATTTTTTCAATGGTTTGGGTCGTCGCAAAATTTGTACCAAAACTGCTCAATTTCGACCAAAAGCAATATCGCATGAACATTGCTAATGAGATGTTGGACTCTGTCCACGACGACCCAAATTTGCTCCAGAGGGTCATTCATAACTGGGGACGAATCGTGGGTTTATGGTTATGACGTGGAAACCAAAGCTCAATCATCTCAAAGGAAACTGCCGCACGAACCAATACCGAAAAAAGCGCGACAAGTTCGGTCGAATGTAAAAGTTTTCCTTACCGTTTTCTTCGATTGCAGGGGCGTTGTGCATCATGAGTTCTTGCCACAGGGTAAAACGGAGCAATCCTCCAGAAACGCCTGGATTTGTGGAAGAACTAAAATTGGCTCTTGCATCACGAAAACGCCCCTGCTCACACATCGTTGCTTGTGCGCGACTTTTTGGCCTAAAACAAAACGTTAATGATGCCACAGCCACCGTATTCTCCAGATCTGGCCCCCTGCGACTTTTTCTTGTTCCCGAAATTTAAGAGGCCCATGAAAGGAGAACGCTACGCTACCAACGTTGGCACAAGTGGATAATATCTCATGGGGATCACTTTGAAGGCGACAAAGTAGATACTAATGAATAAATTAATAATTTTTGGAAAAACACAAAATTCGCGATACTTTTTGAACAAACCTCGTAAACTAGTAGTTAAAGAGGTATCAAACGAATTCAGAACGACCTATCAAACGATACATATATCATTTGACATACAAAACAACAAAAACATACTTTAATGAAAAACATTTTTATATGGCGTTGCCACCTTATACATATTGCATATATAAGGGCTTATAATAAAGTTGAATAAAATACTAAGATATATAAAAATATCAGATGAAAGGTGTTTAAAACAACTTTGTGAAAGAACCAAAAAAAATGTTCAGTAACGTTGCCACCTAATTTTCGGTGAAAAAAATTAATTTTTTTCTAATTTTTTAAATATTTAGATATAGTTACCAAATGCAAAGTATTTGAGAAAGCTTTAATACAAATGTACTTTCGATAGGCGTTGCCATCTAATTTTTAATGGAATATATAAATATTTAAAAATAAAACATATATACATAACTATATTTAAATATTTGGATATGAGTGTCAAACGAAATGTGTTCAAAATAAACTAAAAGTATGTTGGTATGACGTTGCCTTCTATTTTTAAATTCGCAAATGGCGACTTATTGCGTAGCTGCATCTAATATCAAATTATGGATGTCGGAAAAAAATTATTAAAAGCTTTTACAATACCAGCTGTTTTCAATGGTATTGCCACCTTAATCCACAAAGTATTCAAATTGTCTTCTAATCTACAATATATCTAGTGCATAAATGCAAATACACATGTTGAAAATTTTCGAAATTTGCTATAACAGAACAAGTAATTTACGAGTAAAAAGGAATACACGTAAATAAAATAAAATACATGTAAAGCCGTGCACAGCAACTAGCAAATTTTATGTATAAAAGAATCATAAATAATGGGTGACAGCAGAAACTAAAATTGTTTTTACCTTTATTTTGGTAATCTAATGAAATGTGTCATAAGTTACTATTTATGCAATTAAAATCATGTGGCAACACCAATTACAACTTTTTTTTTTGTTAAAACTTGCTTAAATACCTTTCAACTCACATCCATATTTTACAAATCTAATGAAATGTATTAGAAATTGCTGTTATACAAGAATATATCAAAAATCATTTGGCAACTCCAGATAAAAAATATTTTTTTATTAAAGCTTATTTAAATACCTTTCACATGATATCCATATTTTAGTAACCTATTAAAATGTCCATTAAGCTGCTTTTTATGTAATTAAAATCATGTGGCAACACCAGCTCACAAAATAAAAATGCGTTATAAGTTACTATTTAAGCAATTCAAATCGTGTGGCAACACCAACTAAAAATATTTTTTTCTTGAAGCTTGTTTAAATACATTTCATCTGATACCCATATTTTACTAATATAATGAAATGTGTCATAAGTTGCTATTTATGTATGTAAGAAAAATCATTTGGCAACACCAGCTAAAAATATATTTTTGTTAAAGTTCATTTCATCTTCTTCCATCTGATACCCATATTTTAGTAACCTAATGAATGGGACATAAGTTGCTTTTTATGATATAAAAATTATGTAGCAACACTGGCTAAGAACATTTATTTTATTAAAGCTTGCTTAAATACCTTTCATTTGATACCCATTTTTTAGTAACCTAAAGAAATGTGTCATAAGTTTCTTTTTATGAAATAAAAATCATGTGGCAACACCAGCTAAAAATATATTTTTTATTAAAGCTTGTTTAAATACCTTTCATCTGATACCCATATTTTAGTAATCTCATGAAAAGTGTTACAAGTTGCTATTTGTTATATAAAAATTATGTGGCAACACTGGCTAAGAATATTTTTTTATTAGAGCTTGCTTAAATACCTTTCATCTGATACCCATATTTTAGTAACCTAAAGAAATGTGCCAGAAGCTGCTTTTTATGACATAAAAAATCATGTGGCAACACCAGCTAACAATATATTTTTATTCAAGTTTGTTTAAGCACCATTAATAAAAACATTTGGCTTATCTTTCTTATATTCATATTAACATTTCCATATGTGCATATGTATGTATGTATGTATGTGCATAACTTTAATTGATGTTTTTCTCCTCAAGTGCAATGTGCATTAAATGATTACTACAAGGAGTAATAATAAATTAATTGCTTTAAAAAGTGGCTACCCAGCAGTTATAAAACAAATAAATACGTATTTAGTAAGTGCTTGCATAGACCTATATACATATGCACATATGTATGTACCTCATGTTATAATATTGTTATAAAATAAATTTAATAAAACCTTAATTTAGGTCGTTATGAAAAATATGAAATTATTACATAATTTTTGTGCTAAAAAAATTGCTGCAATTCACCAAATCCGATTTTAAAGGGCAAACAATCTGTTCAACTAATTATACTCGTACTTTCCCTATAATTCCCAACAACTTTTTGTGTTCACTTCCGCGCGCTCAGCACTCAAAACAGTTGACACACATAAATAGAGTAGAGTAAGTGTGTATGTATGCATATATATATATGTATGTATTTAGTATTGAGATATTTTTTAACTTGCTTATATTATACAATATACATATGTATATATGTATATACACATTTATGTTTGTATGCAAACAGAAATTAGTAAGCGGCACTTAAATACCTGCTTTTACATTATCAGTTTCGATCGGAAATTCACTAGAAAATGCTGCTGTCGCTCAGTACTCAATACAGACAAGTTTTGCTTGGAAAAAAAAAAATAATAATAAAAAAAAAGAAATTAAAGACTTTGCTGAAAAAAAAAATACTTGCTAGCATTGAGGTCAGTCGCTAGTTGTTAATGTTGTTGTTGCTTATATTGCTGATTTCTGAACGGAGATGCTTGTAAATGGCAGCAGTGGTATTAGAAGCTTGGCTTACGAAAAAAACGCTAGCACTTAGCACTTTTGAACAGTGCATAGAACAGTTTGTTATAAAATATATATATACATATACATATATACACATACAAATACACACATATAAATATATACATATGCATGTAAATAAATATAATATAAAAAACATTTAAAATCAGCAAAATACACAATTCATTAGAGATAATTTTTGTTGTATTTTTTATTTTTATTTTTAGTTTTTTTTCCTGTTTTCTGTTTTTTGTTCTCTCGATTGCTGCGCAAACACTTGCTTTGCTGATTTCTATATAAACTTTACTTTTGTCATCTTCGCTTTTTTGCAATAACAAAGCGAAGCATTATTGAAAAGCAGACGAAAGATCGTTAAAATAAAATTTCACCGTTTACCAAAGCAATTTAGCGCGATTTATTTCAAAGGGTAAACAACAACAACAACAATATGGTAGAGTCTAATTTAACCCATATACATACTTACATACCTACACAGGTATGAATATATTCACACATACATTTACATGCCAATTTATTCAAGTGAGACGCATTTTTTTCTCAATTCGATACGTTTTTGAATGCTGGCGTATGGTTTGCTCCATTTTTACACAAACCTTTCGAAAATTCTCATCAAGCGCCTTCTAATGTCTGACGCATAGCACTGGGCGTTTAACCGTATTTAATAAAGCGGCTCTCTCAAAGTGTTTGAGAAACAGTTATATATAAAATGTATGCACGTATATAAAGCGATGAGTTTTATGAGATTTGATATAAGTGTGGTTTTCGCCTGATTCGGATGCAAAAATTAGATGCCCATAATTTACATTAAAAGGCAATTCCAATACTTCTTTAATTTAAAAATTAGTGGCAACGCCATTCAAGAAATACTTTTCAATTAAAAGGTTCTAAAACATAATTTGTGTGACGCCCATATCCAACTGTACTATTAGTTATAATTTTTGCTTTAAGAGTAAAGTGGCAAAGCCTAAAAAATGATTTTCTTTGAAACCTTCTTCAATCAGTGAACATATTTTGTTTGATATGCATATCCTAACCTCTAATTAAATTTTGTTATTAATTTAAATGCCTTCTTTGAAATTAGATGGCAACGTACATTGATATAATTTTCTTAAATTTTAATCGATTTCATAAATTGATATTTATGCAAAAACAAAAAAAATCATGTGGTAATATCAACAACATTTTTTTTTTATTAAAGGTGTTTAACTTTCACTTGATACCCATATTTTCATAATCTGATGAAATGTGTAATAAGTTACTATTTATGGTATACAAATTATATGGCAGCACTAGCTAAAAATACTTTTTTATCAAAGGTTATTTAAAATCCATTTCACGTTTTACTCATATTTTTGTAATCCGATAAAATGTGTCAACTTGATACTTATGATATAAAAATTATATGGCAACACCAGCTAAAAATATTTTTTTAATAAAGCTTATTTATTGATACCCATATTTTAGTAATCTAATAAAATGCACATTAAGCTGCTTTTTAGGTAATTAAAATAATGTGGCAACACCAGCCCAAAAAAAATTATTTATTAAAGCTTTTTTTTAACGCGTTTCATCTCATACACAGATTTCACTAATCTAATGGAACGTGTCATAAGTTGTTATTTAAACAATACAAATCATGTGGCAACACTAGCTAAAAATATTTTTTTATCAAAGCTTATTTAAATACCTTTCACCCTATTTCCATATTTTAGTAATCTCTTGAAAAGTGTCATAAGTAGCCATTTATACAAAAAAAAACATGTGGCAACACCAGATAATAAATATTTAAAAGCTTGTTTCATCACTTTTCATTTGATACCCATATTTTAGTAATCTAATGAAAATTTTCCTAAATTGTTATTTATGATATAAAAATTATGTGGCAACACTAACTAAGAACACTTTTTTAATAAAGCTTTTTTAAATACCTTTCACCCGATACGCATATTTTAGTGATCTAATGAAATGTGTCATAAGTTGCCACTTATAAAATAAAAACCATGTGGCAACACCAGATAAAAAATTTAAAAACTTGTTTCATCACTTTTCATCTGATAGAAATATGTCATAAGTTTCTTTTTATGATATAAATTATGTGGCAACACTAACTAAAATTAGTTTTTTTTATTAAAGCTTATTTAAATACTTTTCATCTAATATCAATATTTTAGGAATCCATTGAAATGTATCATAAGTTGCTGTTATACAAGAATAAAACAAAAACCATGTGGCAACATCAGATAAAAAATATTTTTTTTTATTAAAGCTGGATTCCTATATCTTAATATTTAAGTGAATTTTTTTATAAATATGAACTAAATTTAGATAAACGAAAATCAAGCAACACTTGCTTAGGACTTTTACTACAACAATAAGAGCTGAACAGTATCTGAAAGCGTATCTTATCATATTTCGGCAAACAAAATTTATATAGGTATGTATGTCTGCCCACAACATCACAAACAGAGAATCCGATTTATTTTTTATGCATAGATGCGGTTCAATGTCCCGGCTTGCACAGAGATCGCAAGCTTCATTATTTTTTTTGTTCCTTTTTTATGTTTTTGTTTGCAATCAAAATAGACTTTGTTGTAAAATTCACATTTCAATCGATTCAACTGATATATAAATTTTTTTTTAGTCATTTGCTGCATAAAACAACATTCAATTTTTCTCTCTAATCTTCACACCTTTGGCTTTAATTACACTTTGAGGAAGTAAAAGTCAGTATTGAAAATTTGCAAATATTTTACTTTGACGTAATGAATAAAGTAATTTTCGTGCTGTTAATGGGAAACAAGTTTTTGAAAGGAGCTTGGAGTGGTGGCTAAGCTATGGCTTGTATTTTTTAAGAGCTTAATGCTTTCGCCTATTAACACATTCAGAGGATCAATGTCATAATAAAAAATATGTATAAAAATCCAAATATTGCCTGCTCTTATACCAGCCGATTGAAATAAGAGGCAATGAGCGGATTGGGATGCACACACATTTCCGTGGTTGTTAGGCAAAAGACGTTTGTGATTCAGTAAAAAGATATTTATTTGCAAAAATTTGTTATATAATTTATAATCCCTGTTTAGACATTTATTTATAAATGAAAGTTTTTTCGATCAAGAATTTTTTCCAACCGAAATCAAGGGTTTACTGCAAGATTGGCAGTGGAACTTACACAGCAGAGCTCTCACTCCACGGCTGCCTGTTTACTGAAGTGTATTTCGGCTGAATTAAGCGCCATAAGACAGACAGCTTTTTGGGTCAGTAGTGCTTCAGGCTTTACATTGTACATCGTAATAAATATTTATATGCTAAGAATGATAGAATACAAGATTACGCCGTGCGAAGAAGAAAAATGAGCGTAAATTTACCGTAGCATAATTGTTGATAAAATGTGTCAAAGAACTAAGAAAAAACGAAAAAATAGTCAGTATTTGTGGGCATTATTTATGCATAGAATGCTTTTAATCGGAATTTTAAAATAGGTAAACCTCAAAATAGTTGATTTGGAGTCGATTACCTCCACGACTTGCGCAGAAATTAACACAAGTCATACTGAAGATGTGAAGCCATTATAGCAAATGGTGGTGGCTGTAAATAAATTTTATTGCGTATAATAAATACTATGAGCCTGTACAATGTATTTAAGAATTGAGTTAGTCAAACTGTTTCTAAAAGTACGTTCACATATGCAGTAAACAGCAATAAATCCACAAAATTAATCTGCCCGTTCACATATGGCAGATTACCTCCAAAATTGACAATCAGCTTTCAATACTGCTTTGAAAGGTTTTTCTTCATAGAAATTGCTTTGGTGGAATATTTTGGAGTTTTTAATATTGGAGCTTAATTATTATAAACGATATGAAGAAAAGACAAGGAGAAGGAATAGCTAATGTAATTGCGCAATTGGCTGCTAATAATAAACTGGAGGAAATCCGTAAACGACGTTTACTGAGGTTCAAAAAATTATGGCAGCAATACGCATTCGAAATTCGATATTACATCTTATAATACGTAATAAAGGGCAAAGCGTCAATGGACACACGCCTTTTTCTATAATCTGACTGCATAGTTAATAACTCCTAACAAAAATTTTATTAGAATTATGGCTACAAACCTCTTTTCATTGCCGGCATTCATTTCTTTTAGTTTTTACTTTGACGTTTCTCCCTACATTCGTAAAAATAATTATCGATAACACAGGGTTGTATGTAAAAAAGTATGGTAATAATCTAGGACTATTTTATAATCGCAGATTTCGGGAGAGAAATTTTGTATGAGTAATCTCGCTTTTCAAGTAGGAATTGGGAGTTAAGCATAAGGATGCCGCTTTAGCAATAATTACTGTTTGACGACAATTTGAACGTGAATTTCAATATTTGATCAAATTATAACGAAAATATGAAGCGGGAGCAAAAGAAAATCGAAGACAAGGTTTTCCGTATTCCGTATTGTCGGCTGCTCTCTACAAACGTTAAAGGGGAGATAATATTTGAACAGCTGATGTAACGTGCGTTTGTACGCAGCAGAACAAAAGATCTTTCACTTGACATCATTTCGATATTGGTTGGATTTTTTCGCCCTTAGTATATACTAGTAGAAGAATAAAATAATAAAAGTAAAATGATTTTAGATGAACAGCTGGATTTGTTGAATTTTTTACTACTTTATAAATTCGTAATAAAAAGTAGAGATATGTATACCAAAGCGCAAAATAAAAGCGTAATCATTTTTGCCATGATTTTAAACCGTTTTTTTTCATTTTTGCACTCCGTTCTTAAACGTTTTGAAACAGAAAAGGAAATAAGGGTTAAATATGCTTTGTAATTCTCTGGAAAATAATAATCCCTCGGTTTATTTAATTTGTATATAATTTCGAGTGTTAGTAAACTCTATTATTGTTAGGGAAACGAATGTGTTGAAATGATAGGACCCAGCAAAAATATTGTTGTACAATCCTACAAGAATTATTAAGCAAGTTTTTTACTAAGCCATACGCACATACATACAATAATTCGCGTACACTTCTGTTAGGTGTTTGGCCGAGCGCCTCCTCCTATTTATGACGTGTATCTTAATGTTGTTCCCCAAATGGAGGAACCTACAAATTTAAGTGGACTCCGAACGGTAGATGATTTTTTATGAGGAGACTTTTGATTGCAGAAATACAATCGGAGGTTTGCCATTGTCTGCCGAGGGGCGAGCCAATGGTAATCACGCACGAAACCTTTCGGCTATGGCGACCGTCGGTGCAATTGCTTCTGGTTCATTCATACAATCTGTATATTTGGGATGGTGCAACAAAAAAATAATGCAAATGCATTAAATATCACCAGTGGCGGTCAAATTGAGGCGGATTACAATGAAATTATTTTAACATACTAGAAAAATGTTATTAACATAACGAAGAAATGGCTGGCAGGAAAAAGATGTTACTCAAACGAAAGTGTGATTGCAGAAACGAATGGCTATTTTTCAGACTTGAACAAAGCTTATTATTCGGAAGGGATCAATTAACAAGAACAGACTGGGACAAAATGCATAACCCTAAAACGAGACTATGTCGAAAATTAAAAAAAGGTTTAAGTAGTTTTTTTATTTTTGCACAGACTTTTCAAACTACCCTCGTATCACTATAACGCAATCCGTTGATAGCGATCGCATTTCCAGCAGGTTTTTGACCATCTTCAATGCTTTTGCTTGATAGCAGTAATATTTTCCATTTAACGATCGAGCCGAAAGTGCACTAGTAATTTTTCAAATTAAATTCTTAGACGGCACTCTATTGGATAATTACAACGACCGAAGATATCCAAAATTTTGCGAAATGTATTTTTCGCAGATACCCAATTTTCTTAGTGAAATTGAATTTTATAAGAACTTCGAGCAAAATCGAATGCATTTTAGTAAACTTTAAATTTTCTGCTTTCATGTTTGTGCTAATGCCAAATGCTAATGCAATACAAGCTGGTGGTAACAGAGAAAGAGGAAGGTCTCCTCTGCGTTGGAAAGATCAGATGGAGAAGGGCTTGGCTTCACTTGGTGTGTTCAACCGGCGCCGGTTAGCACGAGAAAGAAACGACTGGCGCGCTTTGTAAACAAAATCGCGCCAATTAAGAAAAAAAAGAAATTTTCTGCTTAACTTCTAGTGAAAGAGTCGACTATCGACGGTTCTAAGCATTGTACAAAAATACAAGTAAAAACACTCTTCTTCTTCCTATTTTTTGCCAGGCACCCTTGGAGTGAGTTGGACAGGCAGTCAAGCGTGTGGGTCTTCTTGCGTGAGCGTATTGCCGGGGTTGCTATGCCATATTAAGATTTTTATGGTAACATTAAAAATAATAGGAAAAATAAATGCAAAATAATATCTTTGACTTGGAAAATTTGCAATAATAAATTTTTTTTTTTGTTTTTCCTTGTTCACTCCACTCGGGAGCATAGGGCCTCGACAAGACTCAGTCTTGCGTTGGTTTCGTTAATCTATGTATTTGCTTTCTGACAGGGTAGGTGATTAGCCTGCCGCTATAATAATACTTTTTGAAAGTATGGTTGACAAGCATTATTGTTCCGATACATAAAAAAGGCCATAAAGCAAACTATCGAAATTACAGAGGCATATCGCTACTGAACTCAGGGTACAAGGTCTTCCCAAATATATTATATTTAAGGCTGAGCCAATATACTGAAGAAATACTAGATGATTACCAAGCAGGCTTTAGAGCCAACTGGTCGACGATCGACCAGAGCTTCATAGTCATGCAAACCTTTTCAAAACTTTATGAATACGATATTGATATTCACTGTCTATCTATCGATTTTCATAGACCGAAGTAAAATAGCAGTCTATAGGCATACCACCAAAGCTTAATTAACTTGTTATTATGTACCGAACAGTTCTCTATTGCCTCAGGAGTTGAACAAGGAGATGCTGCCAACGCTGATATTTAACCTGATGCTACATGCAATACCAAACGAAATAAGCCCGAAAGAAAGCATTTACAACAAGCCATTCCAAATGTGTGCCTATGCAGATGATACACAAATAATGGCAAAAACTAGAAATGCGCTGCAGGCTGCTTTCAAAAAGCTGGAGGTAAGAATACATCTAGCTGGGCTGATAATCAATGCAGAAAAAACTAAATATATGGTCCGATCAAGATCAAACATTGTATCCAATGATCTGGAGTGTGGGGTAAATGAGTTCATCTACTTGGACATTACATTATCAGCCAACCAAGACATGTCGGTAGCAATCAATGACAGAATACAGGCAGCCAACAAAACATTTAATGCTAATCCAAAATTGCTCACATCTGAAATACTATCGCGTGAAAAAAAAAAATTAAGAATATACAGGGTGGGCCAAATAAGACCTATTAATGACTAAAGACTGCTGCCTAGCAGTATGCGCAGTTGCTCCATCTTGTTGAAACCACAAATTAGGAAAAAAAGTTTTCAATCAATGTTCTGTAAGAAGCTCCTGAAATCGATTCCGGCGTTTCATCCTCATTTTCGAAGAAATATGGGCCGATAACTCTAGTAGCCGTAACACTGCACCAAACAGTACATTTAGATGGGTGCAACTGATGTTGGTGTGTTGCCCTTGGATTTTCAGAGCCCCACAATCTACAGTTTTATTTGTTGACATATCCGTTTAAATGGAAATGCGCTTCATCCGACATCAAAACATTATTTAAAAATCTATTTGTGTGGTTAATTGCGTAAGAATAGAAAAACTCGATAATTTTAACGCGTTGTGTTGTACTGTAAGGTTCCATCATAAATTTCCAACAATTCAATTATAACCTACAAAAAGAGAAAAATAAATATGTCAAAAAATAGAAAAAGTTATTTGTGCTGAACATTAGTAGGTCTTATTTGGCCCACCCTGTATAAAGCACTGATACGACCTGTCCTTACATATGGACGCTTAAAGCTAACGAGGCAGAACAGCTAGAAAGAAGAGTGCACCGAAAGATCTATGGTCCGCTTAGATTGGCAGATGGCATTTATCGCTGGAACATGTGGCAAGAATGACAAGGGAGCGATCAACGAGAAAGGCACTAGATGTTCGCCCAATTAGAGAAAGAAAAAAGGGACGCCCGAGGAAAAGGTGCCTAGAAGATGTGGAAGCTAATCTTAGGAAAATGCGCGTGCAAAGTTGGAGGGAAGTGGCTGTAAATCGAGATCGATGGCAAGAAGCTGTAAAGTAAGCAATGGTTCAGCAAGGGCTGTGACGCTAAGAAGAAGAAGAAGAAGAATACTTTTTTACTGAGAAATATCTAAATTAGTACGATATTAGTTAGACTTTTTGATACGATTTTCTATGAATTTAATCATTTTTTATGCCACCATGTTATACAAAAAATCATTTTGGAATCAGATAATCTCAACTGTGCGCATTTTTTGACAACCAGCTGAGCGTATTTTTACTTATGGATCTGTACAATGGTTCTAAATTACCGAAACGACCTGGATTTAACTCCAGCTAAGCACTGTCACTTCAGCAGTACACCCCGTCAATGTATGGGGAATGTTCATGCTGCTACAACAACAACAACGAGTTCGACCTTAATACTAATCAAAAATCAAACTGGAACTTGAAAGACCCTGTATGCATATACATTTCTAAAAACAAGTCTGAATAAAATAATCACTAATTACAAAAAATTAATTGTACTTACTTTTTAAGTTGAATTTATTATCCAAAAAACCGCACTGCTTTTAAGGTGTGAATTTTTTTCGTGTTTTTTCTTTTTTTTGTTTTTGTGAAATGCAAACCAGTTCTTTGCAAACTCAGCGAAACAGCAGCGAATAATATCCTTCTACTTGGTTAATTAAAATCACTTGTTCTTATTCTTTTTCAGTTGTATCTACATACATACATATGTACGAGACACATACATACGTGTGCGTGTCTGTGGTTGTTCTCACTTCACTTAGCTCTATAAAGAGATATTAAAACAATGGGCAGGATTTCCAGGCAACACAATTACGCGTGACACAGGAGAACAGGTTGCGCAAACAAAGCAAAAAATTAAGAAAAAAAAAACGAAAAAAGTACACAAAATTACAAAAACAAAACAATGCAGAAAGAGGACGACTGCGAGAAAAGAATGTGGCAAGGTGATTTCCGGTTTTTGTTTTGCAGCAAAAGTGCAAGGCGAGCCAACAGTCAAGCAGCAATAACGAAGATAACAACTAGGCAACACACAACAACAAGAATAGTAACAACAACAGCAAATGTAGCAACAAAAACAACAAAAACAACAAACCAATATACATATGTACATATGTACATAGAGTCATACATATGTGCAAATGTATATGTGTGCATGCCTGAATACGCTTGCAGCCATTGAGGAACGTGCACAATTATGGCATAAATCCCGTTGTGCCACAACGACGAAGAGCGACTACTACTCAAGCAGCAATACCCGCAACTTAATCATCAAACAATGCAGAGCAATCCAGTTGCAACTCTTTCACTGCCGCTGCTATAGCTGTTGTTGTGTTGTGCAGTTTGTGTTTAATGCAGCTTTTTCACCACCATTGCGAATGTGAAACGAGTACGCAGGCAGGCAGGCAGGCCTATTGCCCACCAGTATACGAGTACAGGTTGCTGGAGCGAAATTCCTAGCGCAAGCGCACAAAGTGGCAGTTGGCAGTTGGCGGTTAGCGACTAGCAGCTAGCAATTGCACCTGCGCCTGCCTGTATGCGCATGCGTAGGAATGCAATGTGGTGGGGAAAAAAAGTAATAAAAACAAAAACAGCAACAGCAGAAAAACTTAAATATAGCGATAGCGTGCGTGTGTTAGCTAGCGAATTGGCTACAAAAATTATTTCTTATTTATTTCGCAACATTTGCATTGCGATAAGCGAGGTTGAGGTCGAAGTTCGCTTTGCTGGCTGAGGGTGTGACAAGCGCATCGGCTGAGAGCCGAGATCAGCGTGCAGGGAGAGCATACGAGAAAGTGCATATTTATTTACTTTAGTTACACGATTACCGCTATCATCACTGTTAGTGGTGTTATTGATTTAACGGGCGATCTGTACGCCTCATCCGCCTCTTGCTGATCTCTCTCTTTATCGCTCCAGCCTATCTTAAGCTTCGCAGCTAGCGCTAGTCAAACTTTGCAATACACTTTTTTTTCATTCTCTAACATCGCCACACGTTTGCTTCGTGGCTCTGCCTACTCTACACAGTTTGCTGTGCTTCTGCTGACTACCTTTGCTGCTGCTGTTGCTGCTGCTATCTCTTCCTCAGCTGCTACTCATGGCTGACTGCAAGCTGCGCTCAGTCAGCGCTTGAATAGCTCGTTGTGTTTGTTGTTATTGTTGTTGCTATTGTAGCAGCTTACTAAATGTGTCTGTATGTTTGCTTGGCTTGCTTTTTACTTCGCGTTGCTCGTGTTGCGGCTTTTAGTATGTTTTATTTTTTTCTTTAAGTTCTTTTGTGTTTGCTTATGTTGCTGCTGCTGCTGCTACCACCACTTCTTGTACTACTTATTTCCTTGTTTCTTCTATGCGCTACGGTCTCTTCTTCGTCGGCGCTTTACATCAAGATTTTCACGACAGCTTTGCTGTTGCTTTTGTCGCTGCTGCTACTACCATTGGCGCTGCCGCTGCCGCAGCTGCAGCTGCTAACACGACCACTACATTGCCATCATAGTTTCCTTTTTAGTTTTATTTCTTTTTCTACTAAATATCACTATTGCTTAGTTCTGTTTTTTCTAAGGTGAATGCACTGAAATCATTTGCACGTCGCGTTTGGCGTTTATGTTCCCAACTTCCACATTTGCAGTGGCGAATTACACAGACATTTTTTGGGTCACTTTGAAGATAATACAAGTTTTTAATTTTATTATTTTTTCATATTACATAGATTTCACAGCTCGTACGCCCCAATCTGCGCGTCCAAAGCGAACTGGGAGATTTTCTTCGTCCGCTATGCGCGCTGGAACAGGAACAGGTTACATAAATTGGGTCAACAACATGTACGAGCAGTCAGTCACCATGTTGGACCCAGCTAGCTGGTTAGTCAATCAGTCCACAGCACTTGCCCGCTCACTGCTACACCAGCTTAGCGCGTAAGCGGGGATACAAAAAAAAAAAAAAACAAAAAAAAACTATTTCTATGTATTTGTTTCACCAAATTCAAAAGTTTGTTATGCAAATTTTATACATTTTTTTTATTGTTAGCTGGTATGAACAATTCTTTCTTTCTTTTCTTTCATGTGAACGAAAGTTTAACACACATTTTAGACACATCTCTACATGCATACACCCTTTATATATATATATTTTTTTTTTATGTGCATATAAATTTCTACATATTTACAATTTGCATTTTTTTCTTCATTCACTTTAAAAACCAAAAAGGAAATAGTAAGCAAATACAATAAAGCTCTGGAGAACGACGTGTATCAGCGAAAAAATATTGCACAACAACAATAACGGTGTTAGCTTTGTAGTATCATTAAGCCGCAACGCATACAAGTTTATCTCCTCAACTTCTTCACAATTTTCTCTCCCTTTTTGTGTAAATTTTTATGTAAAACGCATAGACATATGTACACGCATACATACATACATACATTCGTACACAGGCATCACCGCCTTTAGTATAACATTTTTTTCTGCCACACTAACCGTTTTTTCTTTTTTTTTCCTCGTACCACACATTCACGGTTTTTCACATTCTCTCCACACTACACTGCACTTTTAGCCAATTTCTAGCCATTTGCCACAGTTTGTTTGTTTGTATATACTTTTTATACTATCTTTTTGCTTCTTCTGTTACCTTTCCACTTTGTTGTTAATGAGCCTCAAACTATTCCGTTTCGCACAACCTCAACCGACGACAGGTAAACGCAGACTGACTTTGGCACTGAACCGATTCTCAGTTGCTAATGCTCGTCAAATTGGTCCGATGCGGCACCTTCTCCGTTATCACCGCCACCGCCGCATTGCCGTTGTGTGGAGTGGTGTGGTGCTCGTGGCTTTGAATACCCGGCTTCATGATCGTCGTGTATTATGCATGTATGTATGTATGTGTGTATGTATGCTGTTGTTGTTGTAGCCGTGTGCTCATAATCAACAGTTTGGTGTTACTAAGTTGTTGTTGTTGCTATTGTTAGTACACCAAAACGGGTAAGAAGAGAAACCGGCAAATGCCACAGTGGTATTCCCAGCGACTGGGCGGTAGAGATGAATGAATGCTTGAAGAAATAGTGAATTAGCGGTTAGTTAGAAATAATCGGTTCTGGTAGTAAACGTTATATGTAGGTCTACAAAGATATTAGTGCGGAGTATGCTTTTTGACCTTATCGAGACTACAACTCACTGTGGCCATCTGTTGCGTCGCAGCTTTCCCGACTATTTCAGCGCCGGCATTAGATGATCAGATTGGTCTACCACCACTTGATGTTTTCATCCAAGAAGAGGCCTTGAAGGCCATCTGCAGGCTAACGCACAATGGAAATTGGTACGGCCCCTGTCCGGCTTTGAGCAACAAACTAGGCATGGACCTCGATCCAACGATCCTCGCCATGCCCCTTGGCTCCATGCCATCCAGAGTTGTGCTTGACAAGAGATACAGTGTGGTGCTGCCAGAGGCTCAACTGTGGTCAAACTCAGAAAATGAGCCCGCAAACACTGTTTTCGCATTTTCACGGACGGCTCCAGGACCGAACACGACTCCGGCTCTGGGGTCTACATGGAATCCAGCGAGATAAGACTGCGCTTTGCTCTTGAAATGCATGCCTCTGTGTTTCAAGTGGAGGTGTATGCTATTCAAGAAGCGATGAACTTTGTTGTGGAAAACAGATGGAGAGGCAGATCTATATGTGTCTGAAGCGACAGCCAAGCTGCGATCATACCCTTAGAAGACCCCCAACCACTGCAAGGGTAGTCGAGTACTGTAAATCCAGGCTTAACTTTGCCGGTAGACTTAATAGGCTGATGCTAACATGGGTCTCGGGACACGTGGGTATCGCGAGTAACGAGATCTCTGATTCTTTAGTCATAATGGGCTCTGAGGCCAACTTCCTTAACCCGAAGTCCGTTCTGTCACTCCCTTCTGCAACCATCAAAGAAAAGGTTAGCAAACAGGTTACTCTTACCCACAAGCAAGGCTAAGAGAGGCTGCAGATGAACTAAACTGATGTTACCTGTGATGTCCGACCGGCTGTCGAAGTTCCTCCTGTCACTAATCAGAGGGGACTATAGGAGACTGGTTGGACTAATGACGAGCCACTTTGTATGGGCAAAGCACATGCAAAAGGTGGGTATCCCAGACAGTGCACTCTGCACAGCATTTGGAGAAGAGGAAGAGACGGCGGACCACTTTCTGTGCGTCTGCCCGGCCTTCGCTCCAATCAGGCTTGAGGTCATTGGCACTGATGTGTTAAGAAACGACCACCTTGGCTCCTTGGCACCACAAGATCTAGGTCGGAGGTTGATTAGATTTAAAGAAAATTAACAAGGGAATTCGAGTGCAGTACAATGGACTTAATTGTGTCTGAGCGCTGTACGTCTGTTACGACAAAAACAAAAAAAATGGTTTTTGACCTAAATGAAGTGCTGAATACCGAGACCTTCAGGCCTTGCATATCTGAAGTGGCAGACAGAAAAAGAAGTGGTCGTCCTCGCGTGGTTCAAACCAGTGCAACCATAAAAGCCGTTCGTAAAATTCACAGAAATCCACTTAGAAAGCAGAAAATCACGTCCAGGGAAACGAATGTTTCGACCAGATCCATGTCAAGACCTACTCGTATTAAAGATGATCGCCACATGAAAGCTTTTCATCGCTCAACTGACAACGCGCTTGAAGAAAATTAGACTCATAAGATGCAAGCAGCTTTTTCGGGGGCATGCGGGCAGTGTCTTGTAAAGGCGTTACATCTCTGCGTTTCTGAAAAACAGAGGTTAAGACCGGGGCAAAAGTGTACCAGGAGGATGTCTTAGAAGGCGTGGGGAAGCAGTTGAGGAGTACTCTCTTCAATACAGAGCGTTGGCTCTTCCAGCAAGATTCTGCTTCACCCATAAGGTGAAAACCACCCAGCAGTGACTAAAAAACAATATTCCTGGGTTCATAGCCGCAGAAGGTTGCCCGTATGGAAGATCAGATCTGAATCCATCCAGTTGGTGAACATTTCGAACGAAAATTAAAGTTTTTTTTGTAATATTTACATGATTCAATAAATCATAGACGGACCTACAGTTTTAAGTCGACTCCGAAAGGCAGATATTTTTTTTTATGAGGAGTTTTTCCATGGCAGAAATGCACTCGGAGGTTTGCCATTGCCTGCCGAGGTGCGACCGCTATTAAAAAAAACATTTTTCTTCATTTTAGTCTTTCACTGAGATTCGAACCAGCGTTTTCTTTGAATTCCGAATGGTAGTCACGCACCAACCCATTCGGCTAAGGCGGCCAGGATCTTTATATCTCGTTAAAATAACACCGATTAACTAAATTTCTACCCGCTGGATGAGTATCAAATGCTTCTTTTCAAATATATAGTTGTTTAGGGAATGCCACAGAATGAAGAACCATTTCATCCATCACAATCTGCTCTACGTAAGGAGACATCTCGACCGATTGAAGAGCATTCCCATGGCAGTCAGTACGTAGAGTACCGGAATGACGGTTTTTTCTCGCCCAAGCGCTGCCGCCCCAGTAAACTAGCCCTGCCTAAAGCACTGAGCCTCACCCCTCGGTTAGCGTCACTGGAGCAGCTCCCTGCAGCAAGACTGCTCATACTACTTCTTAGGCTTGGCATTGAGAATAACCCTGGATCTAAGGTCTATTTCTGCTGCGTTTGCAAAGACGGCTTCACCTAAGCTCCACATCGATTAGATGCAATCAGTGCAGTACGGATGGTGCCACCTTCAGATCTGCGCAAGCCTTAAGTAACATAGCGAGTGGTCAACACGGTTTATGACCACATGTTGCTCCCGCCATCTGGCGCCCTTAGTTCCATGACTTCTACTTAGCGTAATGCGCTGGTGCAACCATCTAGCACCAGAATCTCTACGGCTTCTGTCTGCCAGGCGAGTCAGCACGTATCTCTTCGACAACACCGACGAAGTCCACGAACAATTACAACTGTAAATACTTGATGGATCGAACAATATATAAACATTAAACGACATTCGTCGGGAGACTCTCACCACCTTCCTTAACTTCGGACCCCCAGAATTGACGTTAACGGAGTCTAACCGCCACCTATGGCAAATGAAAAGCTTCAGCTACCCCGAGAGCCCCACATAACTTTGGCACAATAACGTTCTGGATAGTGTAGCAGAATAAATTCCTACCTATCCAGAATGCTTCCTCGACATACCCAACATATGTCCAGCATATGAAGACATACCACATGACACTAACCTCTACCTCTGGACCCAACCTGGCGAAACAGCACCTTTCCTGGACCAACCGTTAGATGAGCTAGACGAAGGCGACCGGTAACTACACTGCACTGACTGGGTTTAGTAAACTGCTACAACAACAACAACCAGTGAGAGTCCCTCTGGTAGTTGGGTGAACTTGGAGATGTAGAATTTGAAAAGCAAGGGTGAAAGGACACCACCTTGCTGAACGCCTTGCTTTAACCTGCTCTGTTTTGAGTTGTGAGCTCGACAGATGAGCGAGGACTACTCAAATAGTTCGTGGAATACAACTTCAGTCTTGGCGGGAGGGTTGACTGTAGAATATCATCTAGTAGCGTGGAGTGGCTGACTGCGTCGAAAGGCTTCTTCAGGTCCAGCGCTACTTGGAGCTTACTCACACCAGTGGGGAAGTAGCAGGTCTACAGGTACTCCTCCCATTTGGTCCGCTTATGTTGGGTGACAAGTGGACCAAAAATGTAAAAAAGTATAATTTTGACTTTGATACTTACTTTAAACTTACGTTTCTTCGGCAAAATCCTCTTTGTGTAGCTTTATGACGTTCCACGTTCACAGTCTTTTTTTAATGATTTTAATAAATCAAATCTGCGCCTCTTTATTTTCCGTATTATTTCTTATTTAAAATATTTTTATATAATTAAGAAACACACGCGAAACAGGTACGTATCTCTAAGAATAATTGAAAAAATATATACATAAATTGGCGCGCACCCTTCCGTTAGGTTTTTGATCGAGCATTCCATGGAACGACCTACAGTCTTGTGCCGTCTACGAACGGCAAATGGTATTTATGAGGAGCTGTTTTCATGGCAGAAATGCACTCGGATGTTTGGCATTACCTGTCGAGGGGCGACCGATATTGAAAAAAACTGTTTCTATTATTTGATGTTGATGAACGGAGATTCGTATCTAGGCACTACCGAATGGTAGTCACCTACCAACCCAGTAAGTAAAAATTATATTATATTTTTTCTGAAACAAAGAGACTGTGTAAAGCCTGAAAAATGAAACGAATAGTATAACTACTTGAATTCTCAGACTTGAAAAGATCGAAACCAATGCGCAATGCTAATATCAAGCGGTCCATGGTATCATATAAATCCAAGGCATTCCGGTGACGTGAAACAAACAGCTTAACCCAGTTTCGATGTGAAAAATTCTTAGTCCTTAGTTATATGGCATAAACGGCATTCAATGTGATCCGAAAATGATGTACTTCTCTTTACAGAATCGTAAAATATTTTTTTACTGGCCAATATACTGCTGTTGTTATTGTAGCAGTACCTTTGCCCTGTCAGTAGAGTGTAATCACCGGTCGTCTTCGTCTAGCTCATCTAACGGTAGGCCCAGGAAACTAGCTGCTTCGACGGGTTGGGTCGTTTCCACGACAGTCGGTTCTACGTTACCGAAACGACCCGGATTTATATCCGGCCAAGGACTGTCACTCCAGCAGCATTCCCCGTATGTAAGTATGGGGAATGTTTATGCTGCTACAACAACAACAACAACGGGTTGGGTCCAGAGGTGTTAGATGAGTATGTTTGATGGGGCACGTGAAAAGGTGGTTAGTGTCGTGCGGGGTGCCTTCACATGCCGGGCATATGTTTAGTATGTCGGGGTCGATTCTTGATAGGTAGGAGTTTAACCTGCTACAGTATCCAGAACGTAGTTGTGCCCTCCCCTATGCTGCTATCCTATGTGTTCGTTGATGAGTTGTCTACTGCAATCAGGCAATTCATTTTACTTGATTTACAAACTAGTCCTTTACAGCCTGGCTTAAGATTAATAAATCTGGTTCCCAACTGATACCGTGTATGCTTATAAACTAAATCTGAAAATACCTAGGAAAATTTACGCAGTTAAAATTCAATCACCTTTTCTTCGTCAATATAAAATATATACCTTCTAATCGTCTTTGATTCTCCTGCTACATAGCTTAATCAAATTTCTGTTGCGTTCAACTGGAACGCATTCAATTACACTTTATATTTATTCATTCTTCATCAACATGTGTCCTCTTTCGCATTTCTAAGGCTTTTGCGATACATTTTAAATTGGTGACTTCGCACTTTGTTTTGAATTAAAACCTTCAATTAATTAATTACATATATTTATAATAAAAATTATAACAGGAATACCCACAAAATACTAAGATGCCACGTAGCATTTTGTTTTCCTTTCATTTTACAATTGAATGCAAAGATGCAAATTAAAAAAATCGTAAGTTTATAAGTAAACTTTAAGAAGAAAATGACTGGCTTTTTCTGTTATAAATTTTCGACTTCAGCAGAACTTCCAGCGGTTGCCGCACTCATTGCACATGACGAATGTCGTCATGGGTTCATCGGAGGATCGGGTTTGTAACTGATTGTACGTACAGTTGCGCTTCTTACATTTACCACACTTAAGCAGATCGGTCTTTGTACCCTGTACCGTTGCTAGTTGCGCATCATTAATAGCTTCCTTCACGAATTTCTCGCGCAACTTCTTCATTTCATCGCTCGCCATTTCTTCGGGTGTCATGCGCGCCAATTGTTGCGCCGTAACAGCGCCACACATGAAATTACTGCGTAGTGTTGGATTCTTTGCATCCTTTAAGTTGGCGACGCGTGAGCGCACACGATTTTTATACTTCATATCGGTATTCTTGAATTCCATATATATTGCGTCCTCCAACTCAGTGGCCATGTCCTCGGGCTCCGGACAACCCTCCATGATATCGCCAACTTTAAGCGCATTACATAGCATTTCACGACATTTGAGACGCACCGCATCAGTTAGACCACCAGTGCTAGGGAATGACGATTGCGCTGGTCGGCGTTCATCTTTCGCCGAAGAGGACGATGCACTCGAGCTAGACTTCTTTTCCTCGTCACGCTTTTTATCTTTTGAAGAGCTCGATGATGACGAACTCTTCTCTTTGTCCTTGCTTGAGGACGATGAGCTCGATTTGCTGGCGGATGATTTAGAAGTGCTATTACTACCGCTTGTATCTTTCGAAGAGCTACCAGTTGAACCACTCGGCGCAGCAAGAAATCGTTTCCAATTTTTGATAAGCGTTTTAGCTAATGCTATTACTTCCTCATCTTTGCTACTCTTGCGCAGTTCGTTAACAGTCATACCAATGCGTGTTTTAGTTAATATTTCCAAATTGATGTTGAGAGTTTGCAATGATTTCAGTAGATCGAGTGCTTGATCTTGTCCCTGTAATGAAATACGATAATGTTAATTTTTATTACTTTAGTACAGGAAATTTTGAACAAATAAGCATATCTCAATGAGGCCGCGCGCGCATTTCACTATCAACCTCTTCTTACCAACAAAATGTTTGTAACCGAGTACACACCCGGGCGACGGTTGCCGCATAGCGCCAACGCCATTGACATGCATCTTATTATTTACTTACCGTACCATCATTGGAAGTAATTTTTTGCATTTTCCTTTGTATTTTGAAAACCTCTTCCTCGACACTCATCTTTGCTAATGTACTTTTATATTTTACGCTAAAATATTGATTCTGAAAACGTTTTTCCACAACTTTGTCGGTATATCATTCACTAACCAAGCTGTATTTTTTCGTTCAAAAAATCCTCATACATGCATATTGGCTGCGGTTGCGGTAAATGGGGAATTTATCTTTGATGTTGCCAGACCATTGATTTAATAAATATGACAGAAATTTTAATGATAAGATCGTTTGTGAGTAATACACGTGGGTTGACTTTTGACAAAATAACTTACATCGACTTAGTATCTAATGCTTGTTAATCACTACATTGCTCTCTTCTAACTTATATTTAAATTATTAGCTTTTAGAATTTCCTTTAAAAGTTCCGAGCGAAATCATGATTTATTCATTAAGAAGCACACATTGATTCAGCCAAATTAATTTTTTGTGTGCAACAGTAGATTTATTTCCACATGGCTTGACTCGTTAACTGCTATCTTTAAAACACGGCGAAAGAAAGCTAACAGTTTTAATAATTTTTTTTTTTATAACACTATTCATAACTAATGATTTTTAATAACAACAAACTTTACCTTCGAAGCAGGTTTTATTTTTAATCAGTAATAGAGAAAAATAATCATAATTAAAGCAACATTGAAAGTAAAAAAAATGTATCATACCATATGTGTATTTTAATACAAGGCCTAAAAACTGTTATTACTATGTCCGTCAATCTTAAGGATTTGTATTAAATAATTAGTGTACTGACGTCACCTATAAATCGGACGAGTTTTTGAAGTGAAACTTCTTAGGCGTCGATGGACGAGAGGAAATGGAGAGTAAAATTTCAAGGCTATGCAACGTTTTGGGCATTTTCGTTCCGCGAGAGAGGAGAAAGATATAACGTAGAGGAAAAAGAGAGAGAGAAGAGAGAGCTATACCTTATATATATCTTAGATACACTTTGGGCTATCTTTCCTGAGTTTTTCCTTGCTAATTTCTAGTGAGAAATAACACTGCCTGCTTTTTGGCGCTTGTTTGTTGGTGCAGACCTGTAGGAAATATATTTTTGGTGCTTACTTTTTGGCGTTATATTTCCTTGGTGCCTACTGTTTGGGGCGTTTTTAGGTCCCAATTTTTTTGGCGTTTTTTTGGTGCCTACTTTTTGGCGCTTATTTTCGTTTCTTGGCTTGTGCTTGTGCGTACTATAAGTGCTATCCATTGCGGCGTCGGATTTATTAGTATTGCCTTGCGTTAATTTGTACCGTTGCTGCGGTCCTGGAATCGCTGCGTTTGTGCGGGTGATAAACGCTCGGAGTAGTGCGCGCTGTTGCCACGGTTTGTGTCCAGCGTTAACTACACCGGTCGACCCTTCTCCGTTTTTTGTAAATTTTGTCTATTTGTATTCTCTGCAAATGTTGTTTATTTAGATATATGTATATCTTTTCTCTCTCTCTCTCTCTCATTCTCTCTCGGGTCTCTCCCTCTTTCTTTGTCTGCCTTGAAAGTTTCACTTCTGTTATACCTATGTACTACTCAATGCGCATTTTTTTTTCGAAGTAGTATATGGCATATGAAATTGTCTAGAGAGAGCATAAAGTTTGTAGATCTCCTTTTATAAACATTTTTCCTTTCGTAGTCACGATTAAATAGACTCGTAATATTATTTAATTGCTAAGCAATATTTTTAAACTTTATTTTAACCTTTTGTGCAACATCTCAGATTTTTAGCAACTTTTGACAGCAAACCATCAATTTAAAACACACAAATTTTGGAGTCATATTTGCCTAAACCCCTCTCTGAAAGAAAAAATTTCTTTTAAGATGACTTTAAGAGATTTAAAATTTAAATAAAATATATATGAATAATTTAACTAAAGATTTGCTTTTAACTCATTTGTTATCACGTGTAAATAAATTTAAATGTATTACAAATTCTGCATTCTATTTGAAATTAAATAAAACATCGACATTTTTGTTTTATAAAATTTGGTTTCCATTTAAATATCTCGAGCTGATATTAATTTAAATAGACCTTCCCAGATACAGCCAGCCTTCTGCAGATACAGCCAGAATTTAAATTTCATAGAATAAAATTGTTTTTATAGATAATAGCTAAACAGGCCGCCGTAGCCTACCATTCGGAATTCACAGAGAGAACATTGGTTCGAATCTCGGTGAAACCAAAATTAAGAAAAACATTTTTCTGGCAACCTCCGACTGTAATTCTGCCATTAAAAAGCTCCTCATAAAAATATCTGCCGTTCGGAGTCGGCTTGAAATTGTAGCTCCCTCCATTTGTGGAATAACATCAAGACGCACGCCACAAATAGGATGAGGAGCTCGGCCAAACATTCAAAAAGGGTGTACGCGCCAATTATATATATATATATATATAGCTAAACAGATTTTTAATTATATAAAGTAGTAACTTATATAATGTTAAAATATGTCATATAGAGGAGATCTTTCAATCATTCATTGTCTTTTTAAAATAACGATATGTAATTTTCATTTGACACATTTGCTTTTTTAAGTACTTCTTTGAATTCTACATACCACCTGCTAAATATTACTTGCTTTTAGCCTTATCATATTAAGTAAATGCATTCGATTTGTAATAGGGATTTTATCTATTAATTCAAACACGCAAAAATATTCTCGTTGAAAATACTTAAAAATTTCCCTTACTTCCTGCGAACGCATTACGCTGGTGCAACCCTGTAGCTATTAGCATGGTGTAAACAGCTGATTTTTAACATTCAAGTAATTTTTTAAGCAGCTTATACCTGCCGGCGGTGTTTTTATTTCGTAACCTTCTGTTTAAGAAGTATTCATCAAATAAAACCTAAATAAATAAGATGAATAATATCTTCAAATTTCTACGAAAGCCGCTTACAACGGTTGTCAGTGCATCACAGCAGGTACCGAGAAGATTTTTCGGTAATTTTAACACTTTCAAATAGCGATTTCTGTGTGTACTATTTATTTAATTCCATTTCCAAATACAGCCTCACCACCAAAGCGCTTCTACAAACGTACCTCCGTGCTCTGTAATGACGGGAAGTACGAAGTAACACTGGATAGCCGGAAATTGAAGACACCGAATGGCACATTATTTACAGTTAAAAGTGAACCGCTGGCGATAGCTGTGGCCACAGAATTTGATGCACAAAAAGAGCACATCGAACGCTCCAAAATGCATTTGTCGGCGTTATGTTTTACGGCTATCGATAACCCTAATAGGCATACAAAGACAGATATGGTGAACTACGTGCTCAATTACATAGCAACAGACACTGTGCTCTTTCAATACGACGTGGGTACAAGGGATTAAAAAAAAAATTAAATATTAATTAAGCTTGGATTTTCAGGATGAAAAAGAATTGTTTGACCTGCAGCGCAACGAATGGGACCCTATTATACAGTGGTTTAACGAACGCTATGGCGCAAACTTACAAAAGACAATGGTAATGTCGCCACCAAATGTGAGTGCTGATGATAAAATGAAAGTATCCAAGTACCTGCAGTCGCACAGTGAGGATGTATTATTTGGTGAGTGAGCACATGAAGTATGCACGCACATTTTTTTCTTTAAATAATTCGTTACTTTACAGGTTTCATATTCGCTGTGGACACTTTGAAATCTGTTTTGCTTGCCTTTGCTGCAATCGATCAGCGCATCAGTGTTGAAAAGGCTGTTGCGTTGTCACGCTTAGAGGAGGAATACCAATCGAAGTTTTGGGGGCGCGTAGAATGGGCGCATGACCTGAGTCAACAGGAATTGCAAGCGCGTTTGGCTGCTGCAGTGCTCTTTGTGCATCTCAATCGATCAGAACATTTTGTGAAAGAAAAGTTAATAGTTTAATGTAGTAGTGATATAGAAAAAATAAAAGTTAATTGTTTGTACATACATATAAGTAGCTCGCACAATAAAAAAAAACACTCTGAAACATATGCGACAACACAGGCAGCTATTGGAATATAATGCAGCAATAAAAAGCACGTACATAGTTGGCAGGCTAATCACCTACCCTGTCAGAAATCAAATAGATTAACGAAACCAACACTAGACAAGTCTTGTCGAGGCCCTATGCTTCCGAGAGGAGTGAACAAGGAAAAAAAAACATAGTCGTTTACACGGCAGTCGATTCTTCTTAACCGAAACGACCTGGATTTACATCCGGGCAATGACTATCACTTCAGCAGCTTTCCCCGTATATGTATGGGAAATGTTTATGCTGCTACAACAACTACAACAGCACGTACATAGTTCGTTAGGAGCAAGAAATGAAACAAGTAGAGTTAAGGGGTTATATACAGTTAGAATTTTCAAAAAATCGATTGTTTTATTTTATTTTCTTAATGTTCATATATTTAAGAATATACACACAGAAAATTTAATAACGTTCCGGTGAATATTTTCGAAGTTATAGAGTGTTTGAAAGTGCTTTTCAAACTTTAAACGGGTTTTTCTCAAAATGGTGTTTGCAAAGTCGGTGACCGACATTACTCGAAAACGGCTTAACGGATTAGGGTGCGTGCATGTCAGAGCTGTGATAAGCGATAAGAGCGTCGATAAGAGCGAAGCGTAGAAATTTAATGCATGTATTTTAATAGAAGTGTGCATGTCGGAGCAGCGCGCTAACTCACTCTTCGCTCGCTATCATCGATAAGAGCGTAGAAATTGTAGGTTAGTAATTTCTTCGCTATTATCGATGATGGACACAGAAGATTTTATAAGTGCAGTATTTTTAAAACCTGCAATTTGGGATCAAAAAGATTCAAATCACCACAACAGGTTCATTTTGGATAAATTGTGGCAAAGTATTGTAGCTGACACATGAACTGGTTAATAAATCAATATATTGAATGTAACACTGAAAACACCACGGCTAGATGTGATGACAATGCACAAAACAATGAATATCCGATTTAGATTCACAATATTCTAAATGTTTAAAATATTTCATTTTTTTTGTTATTTTCTCCAATAAAATTATTCGTACGTATGTACCTTATTGTAAGCATGAATCGCTCCTCTTGCAAGATTGGTCTGTTGTGGCAGTTTTGCCAATTATGCTGCAGTCGATCCGAAGTTTTAGACAGAATATAATCGAATGTATCGCTTGTCATTCTCATATATTCGAAAAACTTTTTTGGATCCTGTCTCAAACTATTATAGAGATGGTGAAATTCTCCGAGTTCTAGTCTTGCTTGGTTTAGAAGATGCGCCGAAAACTGACGTTTTCCCCTTACAGTATTATGTAGATGATAATATGCAGCAGTAGGCGTCAACAACAACATATTTTATTCCTCTGAATCACTCATTATTATAAATATTATAGCTCTTCTATTTTCAAAACTTAAATTGCAAATGCAACTAACGCTCTTATCGCAGCTCTGTTATATACACCACACAAAACTAAAGCTCGACGCTATGCTTTTGTCGCTGCTCTTATCGACGCTCTTATCGCTTATCACAGCTCTGACATGCACGCACCCTTAGTCTCAAATTTTAACACAAGCTTCTTCAATATATATTTTTTTAGCAATTAATAGAAGCTTTTTTCTCGTCGATAAATATTTTTGTTTTTTATAAACAATTTAAGGCCGAAATTTTGCCCAAAAATCGATTTTTTCAGAAATCGCTATTCTGTCAAAAAATTTATTTTGCTTATTCCTTCGTTAAATTACTAGATTTAACATTACTTTAACGAAATCCGTTTGGTTTTTCAATTTCAGATGGTCCAGTTCAGAGATATAGTAGTCAACGAAAAACGTCTCTTTTGTGTAGGGCTCCTGGAGATGAGCTGTAGCTCCTTTCCAAAGAAATATTTTTACAATACTAAGTCTTAAAATACAGTTAAAAGATAACTTAACATGTTTACACATTTTTAGATAAATTAATTTAAAAGTTTCTTAGAAAAAAATAAGGAAAATGCGCTTTTTTCGGCCTTGTAACTGTATTTACCTGCATTAAAGCGCTATCACATTGATTTTACCCATTAGAAGTCAAATGCAGAGTGCAAAAATATTTTTGGATCCCTCTTTATTTATGGATTAAAGTATGACAAAGAAACATTAAATGAAAGAAAAATTAATAAAAACATAGTTTCGAGGAGATTGTAAGCGTGTACTCAAATGAGTACACTGATCGCCTAAGTATAAAAATATTCGAAACATTTTCTCGACACAAAGTGTTTTTGATCGCTTCTTACATTGCCAGCGCAGTTGGAATGACAAAGGACACACCTCAACTTTTCCATTTTTTTTGGTTAGTGTCCAATTCCATCTTGAGGTGAGCCTGGAATCACCGACGCAGACTGTCGCTATTGGTTTTTTTGTTTTTGGA
Organism: Anastrepha fraterculus; assembly: GCA_037575425.1. Lineage (NCBI taxonomy): Eukaryota > Metazoa > Arthropoda > Insecta > Diptera > Tephritidae > Anastrepha > Anastrepha fraterculus. Next base: position 285,442 of record JAYXIM010040716.1, read on the forward strand.
CATAGAGGTCCATAGGTAGTATCGTGCGATACGACGTCGGAACAAGGGTGCAACATTACTCATCACATGCAAATGCTAGGAATCGGCAATAACTAAGTCCAACAAGTATGTAAATAACACCCACTACCACTTCTTACTACCAATAGCGATAATTCTTCATCGATCAATTCACTTGGATCAGGTGGTATGATAACCATTTCATCATCCTCACTATCGTAGATAATGACATCTATAGCTTCGTGAGCCATTTGTTGCTATTTGTAACCGAAAATGGTTGTTTGTTCATTATTAGGAATCTGCAGACAAAAAAAGTTATTTTACTTACGCAAGTTGTCACCAGAGAATGGCACTAAAAATAGCCAATTCTTACAAGTAAAAATGTATCCAGTAAAAACTTGCAACTTCCCCTCAATGTGAAATGTTATATTGCTCTCTCACTTTCCCCTACTTTGCAAGTTTTTGGGATACTTCGTAATTTGTTGTAATTGCAACAATTGTTACAAACTATTTGCTTCATGAACAGTACTCAAATCTTCGATGTTCTAAAATTGCTTACTAGCAAACCTTTCAAAACTCAATTGCACTAAAAATACTTAACAGTAACATTTGCGCCTTCTCATCTCATTAACATTCTCTGGTTTCGTTAACATTTTCTGGTTTCATTAACAGCCTCTGGTTTCAGCTCTGCCTAGGAAAGAAAGCATTCTGTTAAAACCTTCAATGCAAATATCGTTGTTATAATTGTAAAGGGTGGTGGGGCCGATGTTGAATGTGAACTACACATAAACGTCAAGTTTCTTTCTGCATTTCATTTGACATTTTTTAATTTCAGACTAACTCAATTTGAACCATGGAAAGATACAAAATCGAGCAACGCGTTAAAGTTATTCATTCTTATTATGAAAACGGGCGATCAAATCAAAATGAATATTGTGCACTTCGCCTTCAGTGATGAGGCACATTTTCACCTCAGTGGATTCGTCAATAAGCAGAATTGCCGCAATTGGGCGAATGATAATCCAAGAGTGATTGCTGAAAAACCAATGCCACCACAAATAGAGACTGTTTGGTGCAGTTTATGGGCCGTCGGCATCATTGGGTCGCATTTTTTCCAAAATGAGGCCGGTCAGGCAGTTACTGTGAATAGTGTTCGCTATCGTGAGATGATAACGAACTTTTTATGACCCGAATTGGAAGATATGGATGTGGACGATATGTGGTTTCAACAGGACGGCGCCACTTCACACACAGCTAACGAAACAATGGCTCTTTTGCGCGAAAAATTTGATGGCCGAATAATCTTACGTCGCGGCGATGTCAATTGGCCGCCAAGATCATGTGATTTGACACCGTTGGACTTCTTTCTTCAGGGTTATTTGAAAGAAAAGGTGTACATCGATAAGCCAGAAACAATTCAAGAGCTAAAGGATGTGATAATTCGGTACATTAACGGCATAGAAACTCAATTATGACTCAGCGTCATCGAAACATTGGACCATCAGATGGAAATGTGCCGCCGAGGTAATTGAGCCATACCAATATTATCATAATAAAGAAAAATTACAATAATTTTCTAAAAAAATTGTATTTTATGCAAAATCAACACCGGCCCTTGAAACTTAACCACCCTTTAACATTTTCTGTTCTGTTGGCAAAAATGGGGGGAAAACTTTAGAATAATGTATATCGCTTTGAAAAAAAGTTTAAAAAGGGGGGATAGAGGGGCGTATCCCCATCTTAAAACTGAAAACCGAACCTGCCGGAGGCTTATAGTTTTAAAGTAATTTAATGTTAAAGTTCTCTAATTTAGCGAAAAGTTCGTGTTGCCATACGCAATAATAAAATAAAATCGAAGTTCGTATGCAGGGATGTTCAGTGGAAGGTTCATTGTAAAACTACAGTATTTTTTGCTGTAATTTAAAATTGAGAAATATTTTTGAAAATAAAAATATACAACTCATTTAAACTTAAAAACAATGATATTAAGCGTATCACAAAAAATAATAAAGTAAGAAAAATTAAATTAAATTAATTAACACAGTATTTTTGCGTAGAACTCCTTTTCGCGTGAGTGGCTTTCGGCCGCGCTTCAAAAAAATAACCCTCATCAGTCCAACTCCGGCTACGTAGAACTCCTTTCCGTGTTAAAACTATTGAACCCAAAATTAAAACATCATATGCGTGTATGTAGTAAGGAGGCATAATAACCCCATCATTAACACTAAACTTAAATACTTAATTTTTGTTCATATTTTTGTTTCATTTGCAGGTATCCGGCAACACCATACTGTTGTCATTCCAATCTTCTTCTTATTCGCGTTTAAAATTGGAAAGTGATTGCATGGACAAATGAATTTGCATTTCATTTTAATAGAAATAATTCGAATATAAGCGTAAAAATCAGTAAAAACACGCGTGTGAGTGTATATTTGGTGAATTTTAGTGAAGTGTTAAAAAATATAAATATATAATATAGTGTAATGTGGCAAATTAGAGTGAAGTTCCAAAGGGCATTTTGAAGGCAAATAATTATGAAATTATAATTTCCCGAATAATTTGGAGTTATAAAAAGTGTTCCTTAACACCTCACTAACATCTCCACCAAGTTTCATTAATAAAGACATAATAGTTTGCCAAAAATTGCCCAATATATGTACATTATTCTAAATTCCAGCCAAAATGGGTTATCTCCGTTCGCAAAAGGACATTTGGTACAACAAAAATCGCAACGGAATTCTGGTATTTTAATGCGAAATTTTAGTACTTATATAGTTAAGTGTAAAATGCAATTAATTCTCGTCTGGAATAGGCTATTACTGTTTCTAAATATTAAATCAATATTATCAATATTAAACAAAACAATGCACGGATTCTTTTTACCTCATTTCAAAAGACAACCAGCTGATGTGCGTCTCTATTACAAATCTTTTCGCGCTGCAGAAATAAAAATCACTCTGAACATTTTACATACAATTTCGACTTTATTTAAAAAGAATTGTATTCATGTTTTTGCAATTTTATTTTATTTATTTTTCCTCATCTTACGGCCCCACTAGCGGCCTATCTTTCCACTTACCACTCACCATTTATTATTGTTGTTTAAATTGCTTATTGCAATATAGCGTCATAATAATTGTTTTTGTTTTTCACAATAATATTTTCATAAATTAATTCGGCTTGTTGCAGTTGCGATTTGATTTATTTGCTAATTTTTGTAATTTCATATTTCTGCTTAAGGTTTTTTTTATTATTTTTTTTTTCAATAATTTTTTGGGGATTTTTTATTAGTCACTTAAATATGCTAATTATTGAAATTGGTCTTTTAAATAACAATGCGCTCGATTTTTTCCTTCAATTTATCTCTTTATTAAACACTAACGTTGCGTATCATAAAAAAATCGTAATTTTTAATGTTTATTGTTTTTGTTATGCATTTTTTTGTTTGCTTGCTGTTGCCGCTTTTGTTGCTATATATTTTTTTTGTTTTTGTTTTTCTTTTGGGTTTTGGGGGTTGTTTAACTGCATTTATTGCAAGGCGCTCAAAAAAATGCGAAATAAATTTTCTTTTCATTTTTGAAGTATTTGTATGTATAATTTATATGTATGTACATATGTACTTGTAAATATATTTTGTATGTATTAAAAACAAGGCGAGGTTCTTAAATGATTTTTTATTCAAAGTTTATTTTGTAATTTACTTAAGCAATTGCTTTGCGTTTGTTTTTTTTATTTTCTTTGGTTTTGCTTTTTTGTTTATTTTGCCTTTGCTTGCTTTTCTTATTTGGTTTGATTTTGCAAGCTACAATAATAAAATGCTAATAAATTTTTATTAAAAAAAAAAGAAACGTACGAATAGCTCATATTTATCTTATTTTGTGTTTTTGCTGTGATTTGTGATAAATGTTTGTATGTAAGTTCGACTTGCGTTTATATTTGTTTTTTGCTTTATATTTGTTTTGATCGTTTTCTTTGATAATGCGCAAATTTGTTGTTACTAATGCTATGTTCTTAGTTTCTTAGTTTCATAATTTTTTCAATGAAGTTTTAAATTTTTTAAATATTTTTATAAGTAATTTTTTTTGGCAGAGTTAAGCAATAAAAGCGAGTAGTAATCGGTTACGCGGCAACGAGTGTTGTTGTATTTGCTAAATATTTGTTCGCGTGAGTGTGTGTGTGTGTATTCGTGTTTGCATCTCTAAGCTTTTTTCCATTGTTTCAGGAGTTTTGCATTTCAATAAAGTGTAGAACATTGTGGTTTTTATTTTTGCTTTTGCTTTAATTAAATTTTGACTGTGTGCATGTGTGAGTGTTCATAGCAGGAAGTACAGCAGAGCATCACTTAGAACAGAATGAATGCTCGTTTACTTTCAACATTGTTGTGGTTTTTTTTTAATAATTCATCACTTTATGCTCAAAATTTGTATATCACTCCATTTTGTTAATACTAAAAAAAAAAAAATAATAAATGAGAAATGTGGGACTGTAGAGCGTTTAGTTAGAAATGTGATTGATTCGCACTTGAGTTGGTAGAATTGAACAAGTACAAAAAATATCGATAATTTAGTATAGCATTCCGAAATTTCGGGATCCCCAATAGAAATATTATCAAAACTTTGCAGTTATAAAAAATTCTACAACATGGTATGGCATTTTTCACAAAGTAGCGAGTCCCGAAATTTCGGGATTAAGTTTTTTAAATTACATGTGTTTGAAAGGCAATGGTTGTACCAGTCTAATGAGTAACAACCACAATCGCTAGCGGTGAATCTCACTCGATAACTTTGTTGTTGCTTTCGCATTCAAATTTTTCGTCAAGTTAATCGAGCATAGAGATAGCGAACGGGGAAATGGCGAATAGAAGAGGCCCAATGTTTCATTCGCATCACACAGGCAAAAATGTCTTCGGCAACATTCGTTGCTTTTAACGTTTACTTCTTTACCATCTTCTGGTTCGGCTATTCCTCTAACATATAAGGTGGAGAACGTTCGTGAACAGTTTCTTAAATATTTCAATGAAGAATGCAACTGGCAACTTAAAATTAACTTGAGTATCTAGAAATCAAATTATACCTTCTTTACTAACAAAAATGATCCTGCATTTCCTAATCAGCGTTCTGATGTTTATCATCGTTAATTTCTTCCATTTGATTGGAAACCAGAGAACGTAAATTTACAATGTAAACTAAATTTTTTTGATACCTCGTGTCACTCTCTCCCTCTCATTTCTCTCCGGCAGCCATATTAATTAATTTCCTACTGTTAACTTGTGATGAAGTAATTTCTGAGTTGAATTTTTTACCCTTGTTCTGTTACTGCCCAAAATGATGAACGGGCCAGAACTGAACCTTCTCTGTGGAAACCAACACAGAACTCAAAACTTTCTCTTACAAACGAAAAAATCGAATAAAGCAACTGTCAACATTATTTTTTGCAGCAAACCTTAAGATTGGAAAAGCGAATAAGAAGCACGAAGCGTGTCGCCAGTACGGGAAACAAAATCCCTTCGCTCTTCTCCATCCGTCCTTCTCCCACGAACAAAATGTTTCCTTTCCAAATGCTTTGCTGTGTAAATGGGCACAAAGAAGCCTAGTGATGCCATTAGTTGAGAAAAGCGCGGTAAAGGGCACTTCGAAGCTAGCTTTGTGACGTTGTAGGATTTTTAATAATTGTTAAATATTTGATAATATTTCTATTACAGAAATTCAATGGCATGAAAATATGCGTAGGTCTCATTCCCAAAGGGGATTCCGGGGCTTCGGGATTCAATATTTCGATAAAAACACTATTACAATATAGAACTCCATGACACATTGCAAAAACAGGATCCCGAAATTTCGGGATTCTCTACTTTGTGGAAAATGTCACATCAGGTTATAGATATTTTTCATAATTGCAAAGTATTTGATAATATTGTTATTCGGGATCCCGAAATTTCAGGATTCGTTACTAAATTATATGTAGATATTTTTCTTACTTTTCAATTATATAAAAACCTAATTGCTTACAAATATTTAAACGGGATAATCACGAATACATATAGAAATTTCGGGGTATCGTTCCTGCCTTTGAGAGCGAAAAAAATATCTTAAGCTCTCACTTGATAGGAGCTAATCTCATCATTAACACTTTAACGACCGGGGACGCCAATTGGCGTCATATATGAAATAATCACATTGCGATATGTAATCGTGTAAAGCAATTTGACTAAAACTAGCTAAAAACTTCAAATACGATGCCTAAGTAAGCGTCGTATTTAATACCGTTATCTTCGCATAATTTCACATTTTGTGAAAATTAAAGCCATTTAGCTCAGTTCATGCCAACCCTCGCGTGAATTGCAATAAAATACGTTTACTTGTAGTGTAGCTATCACAAAATTTGAATTAAATTTTCGTTACAAGAAAAACTAAAATTGTAATTATACTATTTGGCTGGCTGCTTCATCCTTTGAATTTAAATCCTGATAACAATAGAAAACGATTACGAAATTATATTTTTAGAAGAAGAAAATTGTGCAGATGTTTTGTCAGATATTCTTGACGATTAAGACCATAGTGACACTGGTGATAGTGCAAGTGAAAGTGGCTCTGATAATAATTTTTCTACAAGGCATCGTCCGCGTCTTCTACGTGTAGTATATAGCGATTCTGAAGAGGAACACGATGTTGAGTCTGACTGGAATGATGATGAACCACCCCGAAATAATTTGCCATTTGAACGTAACCCAGGACTACCATTTAATCTAGATAAAAAGAACGTCGACGATATTGTCAGCCTGTTTATTAGAGATGATTTGTTCCAAACAATTTCATCAGAAACAAATCGCTACTATTATCAGAATTCCAACGCCCGTAAATTACCCAAGAAAACTAAAAAATGGTATGATGTTACGGTTCCTGAATTAAAAATTTGATTGGTCTTGTTATTATAATGGGACCAGTGAAGAAAAGTAAATTGAGTGATTAGTGGTCTACTAATTCTTTTATAGTGACGCCAATATTTTCGAAAACAATGCCTCGCAACCGTTTTTTTCAAACTTTAAAATTTTTACACTTCGTAAATAATGAAGACGATTATTGACTATTTTTCAGAAAAGTTCAAAGAGATTTATAAACCAAATGCCCCTGGTAACAGGGCATAGGTTCATAGCAAAACTCTCCGGTCGATAAAGTGTTAAAAGCGAAAATAAACTTTAATTAAGAAAAAAATTGAAGTTCTATGCGGCAAAGAATTTGAAGGTTTTAAAGGCCATTCTCAGAGAAGAGACTTTATAGCAATTTCTAAGAATGCAATGAAACTAGAAACAGTTTGAAGTTTCAGCAAAGTTAGCTGAGGAAAAAGTCCCACCGTAGAATTTCCCAAATTTTTTCCAAATATTTTTTGTTTTTAATTCTAACTAAACGGTCTACAGCAGAGTCTTAACGCCAAAATTGTACATCTTTTTTTTCGTTAACAACATTTATTAGGTACGTGGATAATTATGAATATGAGGATTGCGATACGTTGTGGTTGTGTGTGTTGGAAAACTTAGGTTGGGACTGTTGGCGTCTGTCGAACAAAACGCGCTCTTAAGGTACTACAGTTGAGTTACACATAAGTCACTAAAAATATTCAACAATTTCTTGTACATAAAATACAATTACACCTAACTGTAAGTATAAATGTCAATGGAAAATCACACTGAAAAAATTTGACTAAAAACATTTGCTAGGTTGATAAATCTAAAATACATATAAGTACAGTGGGGTAATGGCATACATAGTACAAGTATATTGAACCGTGAAAATCCAGATTATCAGAGGTTCTTTGTCTAACATTTTTCATATTTTTAGATTTTTTAAAACTAAATAATAGGCTCGCTTAAATTTTTTCTTTACTTAGCGAAAGTTGTAAATTATAGGTTATAATTCTCTACATGTATGTATGTACAAACAAGCAATGAACAGTGAACACACCTTAGACGTGTGTGTGTGTGTGTATGTATGCGTATGTAGTTTTTGATATGCTATTTAATATATTTACTACTGACGAGTTCAACCAGAAATTTCAATTAATCATATGTATGTATGTATGCAGTATGCAGTAAATTGTACAGTTTGAATATTCATAACATTAAAGATAAAGTTTTTACATTTTCGTGTTTGTTATAATTTACAATTAATTTAATTAAAAACAATGTGCTCATAATAAGTTCGCAGGCTTCTCGGAAGCTAAACAATTTTTTTGGGTATTAAACTTTTCGTCTCTACTATATAAATATTATTGTTTTTGTTCAGGGGTCAGATCAAATGGAGTTGTCTATGCAATACTTATGCATGCATTTGTGATGCAAAATTTGTTAGTTTGTGGACACTTTTTAAGACCGCCGCCTCATTTGAAATGGGGGTTTTTGGGCGTGTAAAATGGAAACGAAACAAAATTTTATTTTTGTTTTTAGTATTTTATTTTTTGAGGTTCGTTCAAAAAGGTGTTAGCCTTCAAAAAATGCTCTTCCAAAAAAAAGAAAAGTGCGTGTAGCGTAGTACACATAGTGTGAAGTGAAACTTTCAAGTCAGATAAAGAAAGAGGTAGAAACCCGAGAGAGAATGAGAGAGAGAGAGAGAGACAGAGAGAGACAGAGAGAGAGAGAAAGAATATATATCTAAATAAATTCACAACATTTGCAGAGGATACAAATCGATAAAATTTACAAAAAACGGGGATGGGTCGGCCAGTGTAGGTAAATGCCGGAGACAAACCGTGGCAACAACGCGCACTACTCCGAGCGCTTATCACCCGCACAAACGCAGCGATTCCAGAACCGCACAAATTACCGCAAGGCAATACCAATAAATCGGACGCAGAAATGGGTAGCACTTTATAGTACGCACAAGCACTAACCAGGAATTTGGAAATAAGCGCCAGAAATAAGGCACCAGAAAAAAACGCCAAAAAATTGGGACCAAAAAACGCCCCAAACAGGAGGCACCAAGGAAATATATCGCCAAGTAGGCATCAAAAATATATTTCCTACAAGTTTGCACCAACAAACAAGCGCCAAAAAGTAGGCAGTGTTATTTCTCACTATAAATTAGCAATCACAAGGAAAAACTCAGGAAAAATAGCCTTAACTGTTTCTAAGATATATGTAAGGTATATCTCTTTCTCTCTCTCTCTCTCTTCTTTTCCTCTACGTTATATCTATTTTCTCTCTCGCGGAACGAAAATGCCCAAAACGTTGCATGGCTTTCGCTGGCGATACGGATTTCGAGACTCACAGGTGTCCGAAATCAAAAAGAAAAAAAGGTTGTTGTTCAGTATTGATGTCGGTAACGTGTGAACTTCGATCTTTAAAAACAAATTTGGCAAAATGGCGGACGTTCAAAGATGAAAAACCGTTTTGTGACTTTAAAGGTCCGAAACAAATACTATACAATTTTTTTTTTCCGAAGACTGACAACTTTTTGAACGAACCTTTTATGGCCAAACCGGAATTTTTATTTTTTAACAGTGCATTAAAAAATAAAATACTCAACACCAAAATAAAAACCCTTTTTTCGTTTCCGTTTTATACGCTTTTAAAGAAACACCCAAAAACATCATTTCAAATTAGGCGAGGGCCTTAAAGGTTCGTAAGGAGGTAAGGTGCTGGCTGGCTCTGCTTGCTGTACTTGTTTTGCTTCGCTGTGAAAACTTGTATGGTGAAATGGGTGATTTGAACGCTGTCAGAAAAAGGAAACAGAAAACATTTGGGTGCGCGAATTATATTTAGATCGACAAATTAAACACAGGGATGTTCAATTCCTAATGTCAAAAGCGAGTCGCGGCACTTCAAGCGCTTCAAGCAAAGCTGTCATTTGGTTTCATTTCATATGTTTCAGCATTGTTCTATTAATTTTCGACAGTTAGCAACCAAAGCCAGCCTGCATTGGGCCATCATCTTTAGAGTTTGGTTTGACAAAACTACAGTTTCCGACCAGTGAATTATGAGCGGTTAATGGAACGGAGCGTGATTTTTTTGCTCAGCATTTAATGTTTAACGTAAACGCACATTGAATGGTCTAAAAGGTTTGACGACTGATTGATTGATATTCGAGTAGCAAGTCATGAAGGCAAAACCGGAAAGTTTACCATCAAGGGGCTGGTCGGGAAGGCCGCGTCAGTGGAATAATTTGAGGTTGTGGAGAGAAAAGCAATTATAATTAGAAAATAACTGTTATTCTCAAGTGATTCAGCGCAAAAAATATAATCAAAAATATAATAAAAAAATATTATAAAAAAACACAATTTTTCTAAGAGCTTTTTTCCAGCTTTTGGAACGAAGTAGAGTGCATTAATTTTGCAAAAATATTCTAAAACTGAAAATAATACACTTTCAAATGTTCCTTTTTAACGGCAATAGATAATAGTCGCCATCAGTTGGCAAAAAAAAAACAACAAAGGAACTGCATTATTGAGAAACTACAAAGCTTCAGTTAAAGTTAAAAAGCTGTAATTGTCGGATTTTGGAGGTACTCTGTAATGTAACAATTTTCTTAAATAAAGCAACATAATCAGGAAAAAAAATCATTTAAAATATTTTTATTAGTATTATTATTATCCACTGCCCACTGCGACCAAAAGGTCTGCGGTACGGTACACTAGAAAAGACTAGTTTTTTCGGGCAATGACATTGATGGCCTGTGCGCCAAAGTAAACGCCTACCTCGTCTACCTTTCTCGCTTCTTTACTGCGAGGAACCTACAACTTTCCCCCACGAAGTCCACGGCGACCGTCTTCACCAACGGGACAAAGGAGGTCAAACTGCAAATTAAGGTAAAAATCGACGACACACCAATACCGACTGTTAACAACCCCAAATCTTGGGACTTTCTTTCGACAGTTTGCTCTCCTTCTCAGCGCATACAACCGCTATTGGCATTTAAGTCCAAAATCGCAACAAGGTCCTCAAATCGCTCGCCGGTAGCACTTGGGGCAAATACAAAGAATTCTTGCTATCGGCATTTAAGGCCGGCCGGTTCTAAACTATGCTGCATTTGTCTGGTCGCCTGGAACCAGTGATTCGCAGTGAACGAAGCTACAGACTTGTCAAAACACTGCCATTTGGACTGCGACAGGATGTCTTTTGATGTCCCCACTTGAACATCTACAGGACGATACCCATATGCTCCCTGTAAAGGAGCATAATAAACTGCTGAGCAAGCAGTTCCTGTTAGAGTGTTATCACAGGTTCCTCCCACGCAGACACCTGCTTGAACCTGACCACGACAGGAGGCATCTCCTCAATTACGCGGACGAGATGCAGGACAAAACAGATCGACCATTCCTGGATCGCACAGTGTACAGACAGACAATTAACGATCTATATGTATCTCCAGCTACAGCAAAGCTGCGCTCATGGCCTTAGACAACCCCCCAATCATATCAGGGGTAGTCGATTCCTGTAACACACTTAAAGTTAAAAAAAAAATCGAATTTAAAATCACGTTTCGGCGCATAGTGTTTGCCAATGCTACTTCTCGCCTTCGTCTTAATTTGAGTCGATCAGAGAGATTCCTCAATTTCTAGAAATTCATGATTAAGGATACTTTAGGGCGTCCTCTGCGACGCGGTCCTTGTGGATTGCAGTCCAGCGCCATTCCACTAACATTTCACATACTAGTATTTAATCTTGTTTTTCTCTTATAGGTTGGTTTCAGAGTGCCCACCTCTTATTAAAAACCTCCTTTTAAAGCACTCTGTAAGGGTGTCCCATTGAAAATTTCTGAACCACATACCCATTTCACGCTCTCCATTTGTACTGACCCCTTCTTCTTATTCTTCTTCTTCTAATGTTTTATACCAATACTTAATTAAAATTTTCACAACACAAATTTCTTTTCGCATTACTTCCAATGCAACATTTTTGCCGCCAGTTATTTCCATCGCATTCAAATAAGCGTAATTTTACAAGTTAAGTAAGTAAATGGTTGTAATTCTATAATATTTTTCTAATAGCACTACTTCCTTTGTGTTTCACTCACTTCCTCTTCATAATTCCAGCAAATGATTTCGAAAAGTGTTCGCTTGCGTATGCTGTGATCGTTGAACGACTATGCACTTATGTATGTATTAAATTTTATATATTACGAAACAATTTAAATTTATTTTACAAAATTTGCATGATGTTTCGAAAATTCTTTGCGCATTTCCTTAGCGCTGCTACGATTCTTTCTTCAAACGCTTCAATTATTCTATTCTTTAGCATACAATTAACAGTTTAATTTTTGCAGGTCTAGTTTTAGGCGCATTAATTTAGTATATACGAGTATGTATGTATGTGTAGTATTACCAGTATAGCCTTTTTCTGCACCCTAAATTTGCTGTTTGCAATAACGCATTTTGGTTCTAATAGTATTTTTTACATTTTGCTATTAACAGTTAGTAGTATTTCCTAACGTTTACATCGTTTTTCTTGCATTTATTCATTAAATATTTTATTGTACTACGGGGGTGTGTGAGTACGATTACGAGTATTTGAGAGTATGAACTGAATGATTTTGCTAGTAAGGGACGCGTTAGAGTATTAATTCCTTCAAGGACTTAAGATTTTCTAGATGAACAGGTATGTATGTATCTCGTTTTTATGTATTCATATGTAGATGTGTGTTCGTGAAATTCAGCAGTGGAATATTGAAATTCATTTCGTTAAATTACACTTTACCAAAGTTGCTAAATAAATAGGTAGTGCTCTCGAAAATATGCCATGACAGAAGGATTATATGGCATGCTCCGCTTATGAGTACAGACAACGCTTGCTGAGAAGGTACTGTAGGTAACATACCACTACAACTTTTGAAAATGAAAGTGTGTTAACGCTCAGTTTTACAGAGCGAAATTAACTCATCATAATTGGACCACTATAGCCGAATGATAATGATAATCGAGACGAGATGGAGCGGGAAACAGATTGGAGTTTTCAGTGACAGTCAGGCTGCACTGAGGACCCTGGAGAACGCGAAGCAAACCTCAAAGATTGTTCAAGAATGTAAAAAGAAGCTTAATTCTGTCGCAAGACAGAACAGGCTTGTACTTATATTAGTTCCAGGACACTCGGGTGTTCAAGAAAACGAAATTGCCAATGAATTGGCCAACCGTGGATCAGCGGTTGCCCCACAAGGGCCAGAACCAATAATCGGAATCAGTTTCGCAGGAATCATGAATTGGATCAGCGATTATGTATGCAATTTACATGGTCCGGTCTAGAACGCTGCAGAACTGCAAAGTGTTTTGTGGCAAGACCGAACAGAAAACTGCCAAACTTTCTACTAAAACTTGGAAGTAAAGACGTTTGGTTCATGGTCGGTATCATTACAGGGCACAACCCATGGAGTCAGCCTATGACCACCATTGGAATCATTGAGGACCGAATGTGCCTGTCTTGCTTGGAGGAGGCGGATAGCACTGAGCACTTTCTCTGAGAGTGTCCTGCCTTTGCTAGAGCAAAGCTACGAGTTTTGGGTTCCGATGTCGTGAGAATGAGTAATACTCGTTCTCTAAAACTGGAGAATATTCACAGATTTGCCAAAGAATCTGGAAAATTCACAGGACTAACTATCTCTGTCTCTATTCTTTCCTATCTCTTTCTCTTATACTTTTCCCCTTCCCTCCTTGACTATCTACCCTCTTTCCAGAACTCTAAATACAATGGGCTTTTTAGCCTGAGTGTTTTAGGAGCCACCAAATCTCTTGGTGCTCCTTGGCTCGACCTTTTCAAATTTGAAATGCCAAATGAAATACCAAATGATAGAAAAAGTTTTCTCTAACAGCTGTCGCTCCTCGGTAGGCAGTGGTAAACCTTTGAGTGTATTTCTGCCATTAAAAAAACTACTCATAAAAAACCATCTGCCGTTCGGGATCGGCTTAAAATTGTAGGTTCCATTTGTGAAACAACATCAAGACGCACACCACAAATAAGAGCAAGAGCTCGGTCAAACGCCCATAAAGTGTGTAAGCGCCAAATTAGGTGCCTGCCTAAAAAGGTGATAGTATTTACACCAAGAACCGATCAGCACCATAGTACCGATCATAGCCCGCTCCTGGTTTGCTCTCGCTCTGGTAAAATATTATAAAGTAAGAAATAATTTGTTCGTTAATATTATCTGCAAAAATCTAGGTTCAAGGTCCAAGCCGAGATCGAATTGGAACGATTTGGTCGCTAGTGGGATTGAATCGTGAACAGAGCCACAACGTTTGCGATTTAGCAGACCGGGAGCGGACCGTGATCGTCATTATGGCGTGGATCGACTCTAATGGTGCTCACACTCACCAACGTAAAACGTACGCCCGTTCCAGCTAACACGATGAAACAACGATCTACGATACTACGGAACGGAACCGTGGTGAGAATTGGTTTACATGGGGCTCTCGTTAGTTTTATCTTGCCAGCTGATATGGACGTACGTATACGTCGGTGAGTGTGAGCACCCTAAGTCATTAGATTTTAGAGAGAGAGAGAGTTTTCTCTTAGGCGGGTGGATTGTTGGTTACTTGGCGGTATTTTAACTGACCATTATACGCAGGCGAAACTCGTTTTGATGTTAGGTTTGCCAGTTTACAGTTTTTGTTACCCATGACTGGCAGATGAAAACTCTGATCTACGCTAAATCATTAGTTTTCCCGTGTTCTGCAGCCTCAGGTTATAGGCATTGTACAATGACTAGGTGGAAAAATTGCTATTTCTCTGCTGTTCTCGCAAATCCTTTAAGAATCCCTAAGAAGTATGAACGATTTTATTAAATTAAAGCGGATATCTCTGCGCTTTAGTCCAATGGACAAACCGTGCCAGAGTGATTGTCTCCTCCTCCAACAACAACAACAAAAAATTGTTATAAAGTGAGTGACATAATAATGAGGCCACCACATGTTGATAAGCTTTTGACATCCAACAACAACAAAAAAAGTTTATAATCTGAGTAACATAAGGATAAGGTCATCAGATATTGGTAGGTTTTGACTCTATTACTTTTTTAATTAATTTAACTTTTAATTAATTTTTTTATAAAAATATATTTTATTCTATAACAAACTCCACACATATCCATTTTTCAGATTTTGTGCAAATTCTCTGAAAATTCATCCAATACCTATAAAATTTCAAACTTTTATTCAGAATTTAAAAACCAAAAATTTGGGTTTACAGTTTTGTAAAAAACGGCAAGTTTGAAATGGCTCAAAATTTTGGTTGATTTTTGACAATTTTTTACTTGATGGTTTTGCGGGTTTTCTCGATTTAAAAAAAATGTCATTCATCATATGGAAGCAATGCGCGATATCATCAGGAGGAACACCTATTAAAAGTCAATCATAATTTTGAACTGCTTCAAAGTTGCATTTAATTGCACAGGAATTAAGTAGGTTATAAAATGAATTTTGAACCGCTTCATATTTGCATAGTGGCCTATAAAACTGTGAACTCAATTTTTTTTTCCGAATTCTGATTAAAAAATTTGAAATTTTTATCAAAATTTATGCAAAGCTCAAATATTGAATTAACAGGAGCCTTGGTTCAGAATAAACTATATTTTTATAAAAAAAAATTGAAAAAAAAATACTAAGTCAAAACTAGTCAATATGTGGAGCTTTTATGTTTTTGTTGTTGTTGATGTAGCAGCATGTACGGGGATTGCTGCTGCAGTGCATGGTGAACAGATTTTTAGAGGTGTACTACCTAGCATACCGTTATTTGGCACTGAGCGAATTTGACAGATATGCCGACGTCATTTTTGTTTTTTGTTTTGTTTTGTGCTTCACTAAGCTAAAGCTAAATTTTGTTAAACACAAAGCGAATGACGTAGAATCTAAAGTTTCCCTCAAAAATTAGTTTTTTTTATCATACCTAACGAGCAAACCTGGTATCTATCATTCTTGGCTGCAGTGCTGCAGTTGGATTTAATTCCGGGGCGATCCGCTAACGTAGAACCGACTGTCGTGAGAATGATTTTTTTTCTATTTTTGTCTTTATGACTGCCAACCGTGCAAGCTAAAACTTAGTTCCAAAATTCGGTTGAGTTAAATTGGCACTGAAAAATTGACTCTAAACCGATTTTCAATTTTCCATTGCAGTTTTACGAACGAAATTTTTATTTTTAAATTTCTTTTTAATGCTCATCACTCTTTTTGGCTTCAATGCGTTTCACGTTCAACTGTTTGCTTTGTGTGCTCTCGTTTGTAGAGTTTCATTGACTCTCTCAGCACATTTCTCCTCTTTTTTACTTCAAAAGAGGTTCACTTAACCGCTTTTTCACGCCAAACGTAATTTGTTTTGACTTACTAGTACGATATTTGTTGTTTTTTGTTTTGCTTTTGATTTTAACGAGTATTTCCGCATGAAGAAGATGTTTTTCTTAACCAAAATTAGAAATTAGGGGAAAAGAGTACATTCATTTTTTTTGTTTCTGTTTTTGAATTATGAGACTACAATCAAGGTTGTGTTGTTCTGGTCATTCCTGTTGTTTGTGTGTTGCTTGTGGGTGTTTTTGTTTTCTACCGAGTACCGAGTAACGAGTTTTTTGAGTTTAAATTACAGCATTGCTCTTATATTTCTTATAGTTATAATAGTTAAAGTTAGTTACAGCTTTTTGTTTTTTTGGTTTGTTGGTTTGTTATGTCAACGTCGTCCTGTATGCTGAAAGTTCGTTTCCATCTGTATTTGTTGTTGTTGTTCTATTTGATTATATTTTTGTTGCGCTATTTGCCGTTGAATGCCTAAACTTGCGTATCCATGAGACTGGTATAGGTTTCCTCAGCGAATTTCGGTGTTATGAAGTCGTCGTAGTAGTTGATGAAGATCTCCTTGTATTCGTCCGGTATATATTCGAGTGCCTGTAACATTTGCATCAGTTCCTTATCGCTACATTTGTAATTGCTAAGTGCCATTATGTCCCAAAAATAGGACATGTGTTGTATATATTCTATGCTAAAGACACTGTATTGTGCAGCTACAATATTGAGAGCATTGCGCATAATCGAGCCAAGCTTATTGAACTCCCAATCGTCGAGTGGGTTTTGTCCTTCTGCGGCGTACATTTTTTTGTAGAAGCGTCGAGGTTAGGTTGGATGTTGGAAAATGAGTTCGAATGAACGGTAAGCGTAAGAGATGTGTGAGTGAGGGAGTTTGGAAGTAAAACAAAAAGAAAAAAATGAGAGGAGACAAATTTGGCAGTAATAGAAGTTAGGAAATAGTGAAGGAAAAAAGTTGATCAGTAATAAAATTTTTTGTGCGCGCAGTTTTAAAAATCGTAAATATGAAATAGAGAAAGAAATAGAAAATACGTAGTTAATATTAGTAAAGCTCTGAAAATATACATACAAGTATATACAAATAATTTTGAATATTTTATATTTATGGTAAAGTATGTAGAATTAGATTAAAAATGAAAATCTACGCTATACAAATTTTGTGTGCTTGCTTTTTTATACTATAATCTTAGTTACTCTAAAAACTCATTTTTCGTTAAAGTTAGTAATAAAGGGGTTTCCAATAAACGCGGGTCGATGTTGATAGCCTGTGGCGGCCACGTTGTTTTGTCGACATCTAACAAATTTTTCGTTTACTATTCATTTATTCGCCTTATAATCTAAAAATACAAATATTTTCACAGATTAAATGGATAAAATTCAAATTATCTATTAAGGGGGTAGTATGGTTAATTCGGTGTAAAACAAGCATATTTTTCGAAATTTTTTTTGTCGACACAGTTGATTTATTCAAAATTTTAAAATTACTTCATTATAAAGACATATTTAAAGAATATTGTGTGAAATTTTCATTGATTTTTATGAAGAAATGAGTTGGTGGCAGTGAATCTTCGCGGACGTCTCATAAAAAAGTTTTATTGCAGAACTCATTACTGGATCAACTAAAACCAAAAAACCAAATTGATTTCATCAGCTAATAAAGTTTCGCAGGTAACAACGTCGAATTTTTTTTTTTTTTTTTTAATTTTTTAAAGCGCTTTGAAGTCAAAACACCGATTTTTCATAAAAAAACTTGAAAACTTTGTTGTTTTAAAATGTGAGAAAATTTAAAAAAAAAACTCGACGTCATTACCTCGTGAATAAAGTAAAGAAACAAAAAAACCAAATTTGAAAAGAATCGGTGCAGTAGATATGAATCTACAGTGGACACCGACCGTAAAAAAGGCAAGTGTGAGAAAAACGCGTTTAAAGATTTTCGGCAGCGTGAAATCCGGTTGGAGAGGTAGATACTTAATCCTTTGTGTCTTTGTCAAATTTACTCTAATGCACTTCAAACTTTCACACAATAATCTTAAGATGTTATAGAATAATTTAAAAAAAAAAAAAAAAAATTAAAAAAAAAAAAAATACCATACCCTTAAGGGGTTATAACAGCTAGAGTTTTCAAAAAATCGATTTTTTTTAATTTTTTTTCTTAATGTACAAATATTTAAGAATAATAAAAAATAAGAAAATTTAATATCATTACGGTCAATATTTTCGAAGTGACACGCAAATTTGAGAAGGCGTTTCAGAGTGCTTGAAAGTACAAAGCCGGAGCGGCGACGCGTTTTTCTCAGAATGGTGTTTTCAAAGTCGGTGACCAACATTACTCGAAAACGGCTAAACCGATTAGTCTCAATTTTAACAGGAGCTTCTTAAGGGGGGACCCTCATTTATCGGGTCAAAAAAATCGATTTTTTGGAAATAATTTTAATCTATTCTACAACTATTTAAGAATATACTTTCAAAATTTCAAGTCGATATCTGTATTTTTGAAGGAGTGACAAAATTTTTAACAGGACGCGACGGGTGGCCTGATCGCCTGTATCCAAAACTTTAAACGCGTTTTTCTCGAAACATCATTTTTCGATTTTGTGTACACAATTGAGAACGCTGTATTGAACCAATCAGGCTTTACAATAGCTCATTTTAAAGATAATTAAATTGTTTTCAATGTGACATTAAGTGTTTTTTAAAAAAAAAAGATTTTCATATTTTTTTGTAATTTTAAAGTCAATTTTTATGCAATGAAAAATCACTTTTAACATAAAACTGGGTAAAAAATATCAATTTCGACATTTTTTTTTAAATCAAAATGTCACATCGAAGGTATTATCCTAAAGTTTTAAAAAAAATTTGGTTTTTTTATTTCAGAAAAAAATTCAGAGCGCTAGAATGTACACAGATAGAATGAGGTGCCATGGACGAGGTGTATATTTCCATACTTAAAATGTTTTTTTTCTTCTCCGAAAATTTTTGTAGACAGTCAAGACATTTATTAAAGTACTTTATGAATTACAAAACGTTTGAAGTTATTTTACCTGAGAAAAAAATTCCCAAAAATGATGCATTTTTCGACCGTCTAAATGAGGGTCCCCCCTTAAATATATTTTTTTAGTAATTAATCGAAGAATTTCTCTTACCGATAATTTTTTTTGTTTTTTATAAACAATTTAAGGCTGAAATTTTGGTCAAAAATCGATTTTTTGTTTTGAAAAACCGCCATTTTGTCAAAAAAATTTATTTTGCTTATTCCTTCGATTAATCACTAGATTGAACATTGCTTTAACGAAATCTGTTTGGTTTTTTAATTTCAGAGGATCCAGTTCAGAGATATAGTGGTCACCGCAAAACATAATTTTTGAGAGGAGCTCCCGGAGATCAGCTGTAGCTCCTTTCCAAATAAATATTTTTACTAATACCAAGTTTCAAAATACAGTTAAAAGATAACAGAACATTTTTGGATCAATAAATTTAACTCTTTGGGGACGAGTGTCGGCATATACCCGCCAAACCCGTTTTACCATTCCGGACGAGTGTCGGCATATAACCGCCCAAATTAGTGAGAGTATAGTGAACAAGTCAAAGACATTAGGGGCCATTCGGGATCTTATCTATCTTATCTTCCTTATAATGTAAACTTACAATGTGAGAGTCAGAACGAATTTCAGTTCTTTGATTCAGTCTCTCAGTGTCACTTCCAGAGGAACTAGCAGGCTCTTTATATATTTTATATTTTATCCTACGCATAATGACTAAGCGATTTGGAGATGACACGTTAGATAGTAACAGTTCTGACGAATATTACTTGGAATCTCATAAGGCGAAAGATGACGGCATTACTGCGTCAAGTGGAAGTGAAATCCGTGCGATAAGGAATCCACTTTTCATTTCATTTGAACATTAGCAGTGACAGCAGTTTGTTTATAGTTATTGTTTGATTTTATGAACATTTTTTCTTGTGTTAAATAAAGCCTTAGTTTTTATAACGTTAAACATATTTATTTTCTTTACTGCGCTTCCCAATACCTTTCATCCTCAGCGACGCTCTCCCGTCGAGCGGCTCTGTCCCCAAATGGTTAAAAGTTTTCTCAGAAAAAACATCTGGAAAATTCGCTGTTTTTCGGCCTTCTAACTGTATATAACCC
Source organism: Anastrepha fraterculus (assembly GCA_037575425.1). Taxonomy (NCBI): domain Eukaryota; kingdom Metazoa; phylum Arthropoda; class Insecta; order Diptera; family Tephritidae; genus Anastrepha; species Anastrepha fraterculus. The sequence goes on from JAYXIM010040716.1 coordinate 305,850, forward strand.
CTTAAATACATTTTTAAATATATATTTCCAAGAGAAAAAATCGATGGCAAAGGAATTTCCAAGCGCATTCAGTTCTCTTAAAGCTCTTCAAATAAGTGCATAAATGGCATATTTCGCCTAACCTCTGTTAAGTCGTACTCCTACGATATTTTTTTATAAACAAAATTATGAGCTACTACTACTTGTTTCTATAAAAATATAGTTCATAGTACAACAAAAACTATGTAAAAAGTTCCAAACTTTCAATTTTTAACCAAAATTTGTAGAATCCTTCTGGGTATGCAGTTTGGGGTATAGGCCAAAATTTTTTTCAAAATTTCACTAAAACTTTAACATTCTGTCGAGAATTTGTAGAGACTTTTCAGAATTACAGTTTTATAGCTCATTAAATATTAGATTACGTTGCTACGCTTTTTTCGCAAATAAAAAATTTGAGTATGGAAGAAAAAAATTATTAAATATTTAAATCTGTACTAAATAAAGTTTAAAATTTCATGGAGTTTTGAGAAATTTTGTATAAAGTCATGCACCCTATAGGAAGATGTTACAATTTTTGTAAATGGCAATCATATTTGACACTTATGAACTAGACAAGCATTGGAGCTATCCTCCGTAAGAACCTGGAATAATTGTGTACATTTTTTGACCAATAATCGGTCGGTGGTGTTGGCCCAGCGCGGATATCGACGTTGATTTTCTAAACGTGTCGCGCCAACTGGGCAAACATTACGTCACTAAACAAATTCAAAAAATCAAGAAGATTTATTTATACTTATTTTATATACCATTTTAAAATCGGTACGCCCTTATTGGAAAACCCTATATTATTCTAAGATTGTGTAATCGTGTAATTTTATCTAACCAAAAATTTCTAAATAAATATGTAGGCCTATTACTCAGTGGATCAGCCATTTTGGGGCCACATTCGAACGAAAAACAACTCTAAAATTGTTTCATAGTGTTACCATATGTTTTGTTTTTACTATATTTTTATATAGTGTTTTTTTCTTTTTAATGAAATAAATTATGCGTTACTGTCTTCTGAATATAGGTTGGCTTCTGGGTATGAAAGGGGACTTAAGTGTTTTTGTTATTAATAAAGTTTGAAGTCATGCACAAAGAAATGAGTTTCTATTGGGTAACCTAAAAAGTTCGGTGAGTGTCGATATACGAGATATAGAGATGAATATCTTGTATAATAGGTATATGTCATACACAACCCATCTGGCAACATCAACTTGATTTGTTAAGATTAAATTTTATAAATTGAGATAGGTAGGTGAAATGGTGGGAATACCAGTCTGGCGCTCCCGAAGTAGCACTTAAGCGCTGTTTTGATTCCATTATGAGCCCTCCAATAGGCAGATATCTACAGCCAGCCAGAGCTTTTGATGCAATGAAGAAGATTGATGGGGTTAAGGTTGGCGCACTGCATCAGGTTGTTGAAGAAAAGGGCTCCCAGTAATCTTAATCGTCTAGCTGTCAAACCCGGAATGCCGTCTCAAATTTCATGGAGGATATTATCCGAAAAAAGAGGCGTGAAATGGAAACTTATGCCGAAGAGCATTGAGCATAGGTTTCTCAAAACAGGCGACCCTGGAGGCAGGGTGAGTAAGTAAGTGTCCTTTTTAGGACGCCGTCTTGGCGCTCTAGCTCGAAGCAATACGGAAGCGGTCCCGGGGTGGAGGGAAGGGATATTTTTAGTGGAACCACACACGCAGTATGGACGATTACTATATGGTGCGAAGGGGTTTTTAACTCAACCTCACCGCCAAAAAAAACAAAAAAAAAAACCTCGAACATTTACAGAGAAAATGCTTAACAGTCTCCTTCTCGGAAATGTGGGTTAAATGGTAAACTTAGCTTTTTCCCGTTTGTGCCGATCGTCCAATGACCGGTAAATATAGCTTCGAATTTGGAAATTGAATGGCGTGGAGTCCCTGGACTTTCTCGAGTCCTGCGCCCATTGCAGTGAGGCCAAAGTGTTTTCGAAATAGCATATGAAGAAATGGAGCTCCAGGTTTTCTGCACTGTCCTTAGTAATAAGTTGCGCAATTTTTCTTTATCAACAGTCAAGGGGATGCCGATGACCGGGCAGGAGATCTTTGAGACTAATTTAGTCCCAATTTGCATCTGCACAATGGCGTCGTCAGTGCCTTGATCGTGACCTGACTGTCGGAAAAAACGTTAATATCCCCCCGCTCCCACGCTCCTTAAACACTAGGCATGCATGCAAATCGCAAAGACTTATGCCTGAAAACACTAGCAGTATTCGGCAATTTTAAGGAGAGAGATAAATTGGCTGATTCAGAGGAAACCCCTGCTCCGACTCCTTATTCCATATTAGAGCCGTCAGTAAAGACAGAGCTACCAGCTTCGGTGCAGATTTCTTCCTCGGTCTAATCCCTGGAGAGATTAACCTGGCACAACCTCCAAACTCCAGTTTGCGGATCGAGAGATCTGTTCGAAGTTCAGAGAAATACCGTGCTAACTGCCTAGAAATGCTACCATGTCCCAATCTCCTTTAACCTGATATCACTTTGAGCAGCGATGGAAATAACGCAAAAGGCGATGGGAGTGCATTTCTACCATGAAAAAACTACCCCCCCTTTGCCGTTCGGAGTTGGCTTAAAAGTTCAGGTAGAAATGAGAAGAGGAGCTCGTCCAAATACTTGAAAGTGTTGAGACGTCGCCAAGGACATCCCAAAATCGCCGTTCTCAGCAGTTGAGCATTGCTCGGACCACTTTACAACGAATTATCCGCATTGATTTGCATTTATTCCCGTATAAAATTCAATTGACGCAAAGATTGTTGCCTGCGGACAAGCCTCGTCGATTGGAATGGGCCCCAAGAGTCAGTATATATGTAGGTATATTGTACACAATGTCTGCAAAGTATACATCGGAAGATATAGCGCCTTCCTAAAAGGGAAACTTGTATTTATATTTATTTGACTGTTAATATCTGAAAGTCTGGCAATTATCTTCACAGGTTACGTTTTTGCTCGGGATACTGAAAATTCTTCATTTAATCTACAAGGTGAAGTCCAAAATAAAAAAAGACTGAGCTAAAATAGAAACCACAGTAGCTTTGTTCTGATAACTTCGAGTTTATTTATTCAAAATAGTCCCATCTGGCCTTCATACACTGTTTTGCGTGATCTAAAAGCTTTTCGAAAGAGTTTTTCAGGCAATTGACCGGAATGTCTTTCATTATGTCGGTGCAAGACTTTTGGATGGCCTCTACAGACGGCAAACGGTTTCCTTTCATGGCTAAATGCAATTTTTCGAATAGGCAGAAGTCACAGGCAGCCATATCAGGCGAATACGGTGAGTGATTGATGCTTAAACTGCGATTTCTAGTCAAAAAATCAGTCACAAGAATGGATTGATGAGATGATGCATTATCATGTAATAAGCGCCAGCCTCCTCCTTCGCGGTTTTCAGGGCGAATGCGATGCAACAAACGTTTCAAAACGCCCAAATAGAAAATTGCTTTGACGGTTTGGCCCGTTGGCACGAACTCCTTGTGGACAATTCGCTTGGAATCGTAAAAACAAATGAGCCTCGAGTTGATTTTTGACTTCTCCAAACGCGATTTTTTGTGTGGTGACTCGTCGGGGGCCTTCCATTCAACACTTCGACGCTTAGTTTCAGGTTCATGTTGGACACACAACGTTTCATCACCAGTTGCAATGTTGTAAAGGAAGTTCTTGTCTTTCCTCGCCTCTGTATTGAGGTCTTTCGAATGTTGAATTCTGAGCAATTTTTGGTCCTCAGTATAACTGATGCGGAATGAAACGTGCACAGATCTTTCGTAAATCAGTTAAAATGCGATAAATCGATGTTTTGGAGATATTCAACTACGATTCGATGAATTTGAACTATGATTTTGATTCATTTTTGATAAATTTATAAACAATTTCGATGGAGTTTTCGGTGATTACTTATTATAGGCGGCCCGTATGTTCATTGTCATTTATGTCCTCACAATCATCTCTGAAGCGTGTGAACCACTCATGAACTCCGGCATGAGAGAGACAATCATCGTCATACATTTTTTTCACCAATTCAAATGTTTCGGTAAACTTTTAACTGATTTTAAAACAAAATTTGATATTAGCTCTTTGTACGAAACTCATTTTCGTACCGATGGCACAAACATACTGACACTTTAGACGCAATAACTTCGCTTCCACTGAACCGAATGTTACCAAGCTTTCTCTGGAAGTCAGCTAGGGATGTAACTTCCAACTAATTAAGAAGGTGGCACCATCAAAAACATTTTTTTTTATGCCAGTCTTGTTTATTTTGGACTTCACCTTGTATTTGGATTGGAATCTATGTCGTGTAAATCACGTGCGGTCTCGATTTTTAACGAACTTTTTACGCTACCCAATTTTGTATATTTTACATTCGCCCTCTAATACTTTACCTTCAAATTAACATAACCTCAATTACGGAATATTTACATAGCTATAATTATTGACGTTAATCAGCCAAAAATTCGTCAATCAATTAGAGTAGATTACAGATACAACAACTAGCTAAAAAATATCAATGAATATTTGCATTTTTGAAGATAAAACATTTCTAATTTATTTTCAGTATAAATATCTGTTGGTGCTGTACAAATTTAGCGCATAATTTTTTTCAGCGACTTCAAAAGTTTTTACGCGCTTGTGCTCACTCAGGTTTCTAATTACAATTTTTCGCTACTTTACTAGCTATGAATACTTGTACCTACTATTTTATATGTATGTATGTATGTGTAATGCGGAAAAAGTGTACTAAAAACTAATTAAATACATACGACTAGCTTTTGTCTAAATATTCACAATAAATACTTAAAAAAGAATTTTCTAAATTCGCATGTATGATTTGTATGACTATTTACTAGTTGACTAAAAAAATATGATTAGTTGATTGATTGATTGATTAGCTTTATTGTAATTGTAATTGTAATTGTTATTGTTATTATTGTAGTATTGTATGTACAACGTACCTCGATGCATCAATAAACATTGCTCGACTAATTGACGCGCCAGAGCGACTTTGCATTCGTGCAATTCAACGAGTTGCGTTTCGGCGCGTTCAACGGCCGCATACAACTTGCAACGCACCTCAATCGAATCACAGTCGCTCAATGCAGCGTTGAATGTCCAAAACCATTCCAGTTTTTGGGTTTCGTCACAAACGTTGCACACCAATAGATCGGTGCCCTCGTTGTTGGGGTGTTTGTAATATGGACTGCGCCACCAGCGTAAATTGCGTGTGTGTTTGAAATCGCTGGCGGGTGGTGTGAATATTTGCATACATTTTGGATTATCACAGCGATAGCGATGAAATTTATGCTGCAAAATTTGTTCTTTCGTAATTCCATAACATTTCACATATGCATGTATGTATGTATGTATGTGTGTGTGTATGTATATGTGCAAATTAAGAAAAATTTGAACTTCAGTGCGTGTTTTAGAAACTAAAGTTTTTTGTGATTTGTTTTCTCCATTTGTGTGTAGTGCAGTGGCAGCCAGCGAGTGATAGGACAAAGCAACGATAAGCGGAGAGGCACAACAATACTGAAAGTGACAATTGCGTGTTTCTGTGTTTTTTGCTTCGATAAAAAAGACAAAAAAAAAACCAAAAAAAAAAAGAAAAATGGTGCAAACAACAAAAAATATTCAACTTTGTAAATATGTATTGAGCAAAAAAAATTCTTCATAAACATATTCTGTGCGTCAGCAGCGTATAAAGGCGAGTGGCAGTGATTGACATTCAATTTTCGGAACACAACAAAATATCGGACATCCATTTGACACTGACAAGGACAAAAAAAAAAGTGTGGTTGAAACTCAAGAAATGTGTTAAAAAAAATATTAAAAAAATTTGATCCTTAATACTGATAAGAAAACATAAAAAAAGGACAAAAAAATTTGTGGTTGAAACTCAAGAAATGTGTTAAAAATAAAAAAAAAAATTGTTGTCCTCAATATTGATAAGAATACATAAAAATATTGCATGTCTTAGCCAAAGACTGCACGAGAGAAGGGCTATCTTACTCTCCTTGCAAGAAAGAATTCCTGATTTTTTTCCTGGAAATAATCATCCGAACGAGTGAGCAATTCAAAGGTTGGTGAAAAAATTCCAAGAAACTGTTTCTGTCGTGGATAGAAAAAGGGACTGACAGACAAAAACTGGACGCTCTGTTAAGAATATTACTGCTGTAGCGCAAAGTGTTGCTGAACAACTATAAACATCGATATTTCGACGTTAACAGTTTACCTGCTACTCCTCGTTAAACCATTTTTTTTAAGTGCAAACCCATTGATTGACACGAAGATCATCAGTACCATTCAAGAGCGTTGAGCCGAATTATCTAAACCTAGTGGCATACCACGGAGGACAGTGACAGAGAAGTTGTCTGGCAGACTCTTCCTCTTCCTCATTTTTGCAGCTTCAGTGTTTATTGGTTAAAAAAAGTGATTAGTACCAGTGGGCATTTTTGCGAGCATTTTCTACTTGGAGGCTTAGGTTATAAAATCAGAACTACAGCGCAAAGAGCCTAATGAGTTTTTTCTAACCCTGCTCTCATACGCAAAAGTTGTCAGTAGTTTATCTGAATACCATCAGCGTAAGGGGCTTGAGAACAATAATGAAAGCTCCGGAGGGCATTTTAAAAATGAAAAAGTTTCTCATAAAAATTATCTGACGTGTGGAGCCTTTTTTGAGGAGAACCGCAGCCTATACAATACAAGGATGTACATATGCGCTATTATACTCGAATCTTCGTGCATGAAACACTATATTGATAAAAAAGTGTTTTCTAATAGTGGTCGCCCTCGGCAGGCAATGTCAAACCTCCGATTTTATTTCTGGTATAGGCTAGCCTCCCCAGAGATCTCCGTAGCAATGCGAAACATACTGCTGTCTTCTCAGCTTCTACATATGCTACGATGCTACAGTTGCCTTAGAATACCTGCACCTTGAGTTCGATGATAACTTGAGATGCTTGGAGATAAATTATCTAGCCATTGTCTGAGTAAAAGGACATCATAAAGGGAAGCGAAGTGTAACTCGATGAGAGGTCTAATGAAATGAAGTCTCTCATCTATCACTCCCAATCTCCCTAGTTTCGCTTGTGCGTGGTGATGCTGCTAACCTCGACTGGATATTGAATACCTCTAAAGGAAAAGAGAAACTTCAGTGGAAGGAAGGGGACCGAAAGATACTAGGGTGAGAATTCCCGAAAGGGAGCTGGAATTCAGGCTGGCAACCTCATATCAGCATAAAAATTATTGCTACGAATCCAACAACAATTAGGCCTCGAATAAGTGCGGAAGCAATGGTTAAGCCCGAACTCTGATGTTATGGTGATGATGTCTGAGTAAAATATCTATGTTACCTTATACAATCAGGCTTATAAATGGCAATGAATTAGGAAAAAGTACTGTAAAGATAGAAATGGGTTACAGAGGAATAAATCTTGGGCCACAGTGATGTTCGGAATTTGGAACAATGAAATATTCAGCCCTCGATTAATAAAAAAGGATCATAAAATACTTATCAAAAACACAATAATCTGTTGATGAACTTAAAGCTTCAATAGTTCCAAGTTCCTAGTTGCTCTGGCTAGATTCTTACAGTCAAAGTTCTATAACTCCGTCAGCTTTTCTCTAATTTGCTTCAAATTCTGACACAAAATTACGGAAGTGTTAACCTTTTCAAATATGTAAGAAACTAAAATTGGTCGATAAAAAAATGCCTAGTTCAAGGTTCCTAGTTCGTCGTCTTTGTCGTACTATTATTAATTGGCGCTATAACCGCTTATGCGATTTTGGCCGAGTTTACCAAAGCGCGCCAGTCGTTTCTTTCTCGTGCTAGCCGGTGCCAGTTGGACACACCAAGTGAGGCCACGTCCTTCTCCACCTGATCTTCCTAATGCAAAGGAGGCCTTCCTCTTCCTCTGCTACCACCAGCTGTTCTTAGTTGCCCTGGCTAAATTCTTCAAGTCAAAGTTCTATAACTCCGTCAGTTTTCTTCTGATTTGCTTGAAATTAAAAAAAAAAACAATTACGGAAGCGTTAACCTTTTCAAATATGTAAGAAACTAAAAAATCGGTTGTGTAAATCGGTCGAATGAACCTAAAGCCTCAGTAGGCCCAACTGCCCTACTAATTTTTAATTGGTAGACAGTAAGACAGTTTGGGAAACGCTGGTCTAATTTGTGGGGTATCGAAGTTTGTCTAGTTACAGTAGCTGATTTTCATATAAACTGTAAAAATTGCGCTTTATGGTTTTGTTTAGACAAAAAAAAAAAAATAAAGAACATTAAAAAAATTAAAAATTTGAAAATATTCAAAACTGTTCAAAATGTTGTTGCGCCATCATTTGCTGTGGGCTGTAATCTCATTTGTCGCAACACATTTCAGACTTGACAAAAAATGTAAATTGATTGGTATTATTTGCGCTCAGCAGGAGTACTAGGCTGTTATTGACAACAAATGACACGAAAAAAGGATTACAGCACCAAGTAACTCCTCAACTTAACTCTTCCTGCAGTCAGTGTGGCAAAAATCGTTTTGTGCCTAAATAAAAAGTATTTTTTAAGTTTCGAATCACAAAATGCTGATTGAAAATATACAAATGAATGATAAATAAGTGAATATTGTGAAAATAAATAAAGAACTGTACAACTGTCGACATGAATGCCGTTCAACGCCTAAAATTATGCAAACATTGAATAGTCGAATGAACACAATTCAGTTGGAAATCACTAATGTTAAATACACACATAAACATAAACATAAATCCGAAAAAACAGAAACGCATACACGCACATATATATGTGTAGAAGAAGGCTAGGCAAAGAAACGAACAGAACAACCATAGAACACAAAACGTACAAAGAATTCAATAACAACATCAAGAGCAAACACACCCACATTAAGGCAATGACAAGTGGAATTAACTATAATCGCTACTATTGCATACGCACACAAACACTTCACTTGCTCACACTTATTCGGCTACTTTGGCTCAAGTATATAAACATATGTCCGTATGAAATTATGTACAACAACAACAAAATGCATATATCACAGACCAACTACGAGTACGAGTGCTTGTTTGTATGTGGATGTGGGTGTGGGTGCATGGGTGGTTGGCAACGAGTGCATATGGCACACACAACGAGTAGCGAGTGTCATAAATCTTTTAAGCTCGGGCACTTACAAAATCCTCATCCGGATATGGACGAAAGCACTTGTCGCACTTGCAGTCGATGCCGCGCGCCTTGAGGTCCTGCCTCCGTGTCTCGTGCAACGATTGTCGATAGTCACCAGTGTAGACGAAACAATTGGTTATGCATGCGCCCAACAGAATGTCACAGGTCGCATATGCGGTCACTTGCCGACCCGAATGTTTGCGATACAATTGGCCGACACACGACTGTCGACATAGGCTAAGTGTTTGCGGGTAAACCGCATAAGCGACACACGCCACATCGCCGGCCAGTAGATGCAGTTGGCCCTGTCGTATGTGCTTCACACCCGACCACAGGCTGTATTCGTAGAGTGGCGAAAGTATGTGCGGATCTGCGGGCAACACAAAGGACGGGCAGTGTATGAGATTCTTGTGCCTCAATTGGCCGATGTGGCGTAGCAGCAGCGCGGCAGATAAGAGTATCCATTCGCTGCGTGCCAATTTCATTGTGGCGGGCATCATGAGGTCGAGGTGCTCGAAGAAGTCGGTGCACTCGGCCAAATAGATGGCCAATATGTGTGCGGCAATGGCTAGCGAAATAGTCGTTTCGGCATCGATTTTATCGAGGTGCGTTTCGAGGCGTAACAGCGCCGAATATGGTATGTCCGTGCGTTCGGTGAGTATGCCATTGAATGCGTTCCACATTTTATTCACAGTCGGCCGTTTGCGGCAGTGCGGCATCACTTGTGGCAATCCGGTGATTAGCATGCGAAAGGCGAGCTGTAGTAGACGCGGTTTGGCGAACGACTCGCCAAACTCCTCGAACAACTCAATCTGGTGGGCGAAGCACTCCAGCACGTGTATGGCCGAGTGCTGGGCACGACATTTACGCGAACAATAAACGGATGTGCGATTCGAACAGTAGTCGCATGGGAATGGTATGAACTGTGTAATGGAACAGTTGTCGCAGATGCGCGCTTGACCGCTGGACACAAATACCGCCGCGTCCTCGCTGAAAATCGGCATATGCCGCACAATATCTGTGGTGGCGCGCAAGTAGGCGCGTCGCGTCGTTGTAATGGCATTCGACGTATCCGACCAGGCGCTGCACGGCCGACATGGAAAGGAAATTTGAAAAAAAAAGAAAAACACAAATTACTAAAAGAATCAAACTATTTTTTTCAACTTACACTTCGTAAACTTTCAGGCGATTACTGTTGCTCCCGTGCAGTATGTGTTGCGGCGGCGGCGGCGCCATCAGCGTATAATGATCATCATCGGTTTGCACGCCCATATCGATCTTCTCCGATTTCAGCACCTCGCATTCGTGCCAGAGTTCGTGTGTGCGCGCCTCGAACGCCTCGGAGAGATCCATGTGCAATAGCTCGTGCACATGCAACTCGCAGAGTGCAAAGTTACGCAACTTTAAGGCACAAGCGGCTTGGCGTAATTTGATCAACGCATTATACTCCTCGGGATAGCCCAGCTCCAGCGCACACAGGCAATCGTCGTAGGCTTCCTGTAAGTGGGCCAAAAAAATGGTTGTATATAAATTGTATGTCCATATCCGTAACGAATAAAGCAAACAGCGTGAAAAGCGCAGTTATACGGCAGAGAACCACATTTTTTGTGTGTATAAGGGCAGACAAGGAATTACTTAATTAATTTTCAATGGCAAAAAAGAAAAAAAAACACAAAAAAAAACACACAATTGCAAAAAACCTCGTTCGTGCTATGAAAGAAAACAAAATGAAAGATTAAAATAATGCTAAAAATGCGATAACAATACACAAGTCACGAAAGCACGGGCGATTGTGCATAGTGGAGGAGGCATTTAGGCGCACGGGCTGTGCTACAGCGTAGCTTTGTGTTGTAACAAGTGCACGTCCAAGGTCGTCTAGCCGCTGTAATGCCCAACATTACCAGCGCTTAGTTGACCACTGAGTAGTGAAAATCTACTATGACTTGAAATATTCATAGCGCGAAAGATTTTATCAAGTAATTCATCACGCTGGTAGTGCATTTGAGGATGGTCCGCTAGACGCGTGAATTTCAAAACGATCAAAAGTTCAGAACTAAGCAGTGGTATCGAGCCCTAAACATAAAGCCAGACTGAGTAGTTTAAAATTAAAAAAATATATATATATGAGTTAGACCTGCAAGTAAGCTATAACATTTGCGACGTCGAGATCTGGTAAGCATCCATTCGAAAGTTGGTTTTTAGGAAATGAGTTCAATTTGAAGCAGTGTTCCTATGTACAAGGTGAAGTCCAAAATAAATCCAAAGACTGGTATCAATGTTTTTGATGGCGCCACCTACTTAATTACTTGGAAGTTACATCCCTAGCTGACTTCCAGAGAAAGCTTGGTAACATTCGGTTCAGTGGAAGCGAAGTTATTGCGTCTAAAGGGTCAGTATGTTTGTGTCATCGGTACAAAAATGAGTTTCGAACAAAGAGCTAATATCAAATTTTGTTTTAAAATCAGTTATAAGTTTACCGAAAAATTTGAATTCGTGAAAAAAATGTATGACGATGATTGTCTATCTCGCGCCAGAGTTCATGAGTGGTTCACACGTTTCAGAGATGGTTGTGAGGACATAAATGACAATGAATATACGGGCCGCCCAAAACCAGTAATCACTGAAAACTCTATCGAAATTGTTCATAAATTTATCAAAAATGAACCAAAATCATAGTTCAAATTCATCGAATCGTAGTTGAATATCTCCAAAACATCGATTTATCGCATTTTAACTGGGTTTACGAAAGATCTGTGCACGCTTAATTTCGCACAAGTTACCTGAGGACCAAAAATTGCTCAGAGTTCAACATTCGAAAGACCTCATCAAAGAGGTGAGAAAAGATGAGAGCTTCCTTTACAACATTGCAACTGGTGATAAAACTTGTGGTTTCCAACATGAACCAGAAACCAAGCGTCGAAGTGCTGAATGGAAGGCACCAGACGAGCCACCACCGAAAAAATTGCGTTTGGAGAAGTCAAAAATCAAGTCGATGCTCATTTGTTTATACGATTCCAAGGGAATTGCCCACAAGGAGTTCGTGTCAACGGGCAAAACCGTCAAAGCAATTTTCTATTTTGGCGTTTTGAAGCGTTTGTTGCATAGCGTTCGTCGAATACTGTGAAGGAGGAAGCTGCCGCTTATTGCATGATAATACACCATCTCATCGGTCCACTCTTGTGACTGAATTTTTGGCTAGAAATCGCATTTTAACCATCAATCACTCAGCGTATTCGCCTGATATGGCTCCCTGTGACTTCTACCTATTCGGAAAATGCGTCCGTAGAGGTCATTCAAAGTGTTGTACCGACATTCTGAAGGACATTCCGGTCAATGAGTTGAAACACTCCTTCGAAAAGCTTTTAGATCGTGCAAAACAGTGTATCGAGGCCAGATGGGACTATTTTGAATAAATAAACTCGAAGTTCTCAGAACGAAGCTCCTGTCCCTTCTATTTTAGCTCAGTCTTGTTTATTTTGGACTTCTCCTTGTATTCACCCTAAAGGTCCAAAAATGTAACGTGCATCTGCAGTATAATATTTGAAGAAGTCGAAGACGTTCATAGGTAAATGGGTGCAACGGCATACCGAAGTTAAAACTTTGACAACTCATCGGACGAGATCCAGAACATTTATCTCTCCAACGCAAGATCAGAAGATCATTATTTGTTTGTTACAAAGTCAAACTTATCGTTGGGTGAAGCTGAAGCACTTATAAGGAAAAATGGTGTTAATATATCCGATTCGAGGACGTTGACGCGCAGAAGCCCGCTGATCTCATTATCCCTCATTGAAAAATACTTGCTTGGACTAAGGCAAATTCAGAACGGAATTGGGCAAATGTGATATTTATTTATCTATTAAGTCAATGAAAAAAATAGATTCTTATAGAATAAGCGGACATATTTTAAAGTTAATAGGCATTAAAAAAGGAAACACAATTAAGGGGGACCCTCATTTATCGGGTCAAAAAAATCGATTTTTTGGAAATAATTTTAATCTATTCTACAACTATTTAAGAATATATGTACTTTCAAAATTTCAAGTCGATATCTGTATTTTTGAAGGAGTGACAAAATTTTTAACAGGACGCGACGGGTGGCCTGATCGCCTGTATCCAAAACTTCAAACGCGTTTTTCTCGAAACATCATTTTTCGATTTTGTGTACACAATTGAGAACGCTGTATTGAACCAATCAGGCTTTACAATAGCTCATTTTAAAGATAATTAAATTGTTTTCAATGTGACATTAAGTGTTTTTAAAAAAAAAAGATTTTCATATTTTTTTGTAATTTTAAAGTCAATTTTTATGCATGAAAAATCACTTTTAACATAAAACTGGGTAAAAAATATCAATTTCGACATTTTTTTTTAAATCAAAATGTCACATCGAAGGTATTATCCTAAAGTTTTAAAAAAAATTTGGTTTTTTTATTTCAGAAAAAAATTCAGAGCGCTAGAATGTACACAGATAGAATGAGGTGCCATGGACGAGGTGTATATTTCCATACTTAAAATGTTTTTTTTCTTCTCCGAAAATTTTTGTAGACAGTCAAGACATTTATTAAAGTGCTTTATGAATTACAAAACGTTTGAAGTTATTTTACCTGAGAAAAAAATTCCCAAAAATGATGCATTTTTCGACCGTCTAAATGAGGGTCCCCCCTTAAACGATTTATAAAACAATAAATATTCAAAAATTTCACTAGGGGACCTTTTGAAAATGAAAAATCTATCTCAACAACTTTAGAGGTTTTATTAAACTCAATTAAAGTTCAAGTAATAAGAGTATTTCAAACATTTCTCGGGTGACTTTTTCTTTTAGGCGAATAGTTGCATACGTCGGTCTTGGTGTACTGCTGATAATCGATAACTTCAACGAACTGTGAAACATCCAGTTAAAGTTCATGCTTGTGGCTGTTTCTCCGAAAAGGGATTTGACCGTTTACTTGAGTTTAGTGCCAATTTGAATGCAGTTTCGATGAATTAAATTAACCAAAAAGCATCATTTCCGTCAGCTGCGATGATATTTGGAAGAACTAGCCACCCTTGGATTGCACAAGAGGACAACGATTCCGAGCATCGAAGCCTGACTTGTATAGAGTGGAAACAGCAAAATGGGATTTATATGTTTGACTGGCTTTCACAGTCAGCTGATGTCAAGGAGGAAGAGTTAAGTAAAAACTCAAAGGAAAATAAATGTGGACACTTAAAAAGTTATCAAGACAAATTCTGATTGAAGTCGTTTAACTCCACAGCGAGCGCAGAAATTAATACAAACTATGACTTAAAGACGGCCACCGTATGGGTTGGTGCGTGACTACTATTCGAAACTAGAAAACGTGTTTTTCTAATAGCGGTCGCCCCTCGGTAGGTAATGACAAACCTCCGAGTGTATTTCTGCCATGAAAAAGCTCCTCATAAAAAACCATATACCCTTCGGAGTCGGCTTGAAACTGTAGGTCCCTCCATTTGTGGAACAGCATCAACACACACACCGCAAATAGGAGTAGGAGGTCGGCCAAACACCTAACAGAAGTGTACGCGGTAATTATTTAGTTTTTATTTTTATGACTCAAAGATGTGCGGCCATTATAGCTAATGGTGGTGACTATATATTTTATTGAAAGTATTGCGTATAGTAGATATTATAAGCCCGAACAATTCAGTTTGCTAGAGTCGAAATGTTTATAAGTTATGGCGATCAGGTTTCCAATAGACAGATTGTATAATGAATATGTGAGAGTTTTTTGGAATAGGAGCCTAAACGCGGACGTCTACGATATTAGCGTTTTTCTACTACGGCCGACAAATATTTTCTTAGGTCTTTTTCAAGTTCATCTCTATTTCTTACCTTTCTTTCCTAACTTTAGTTTCTTTCAAATGTTATCAGAATGGAGGTTTTCCTTATCAGGTGTGGAAGTGTTCCCCCCTAATTTTTCTACAGCGCAGCCATTTAATCGAAACTTTGTTAAGAGAGTGAGTTCCCACAACTTAGACGATGGATATGACTATCGACGTCCTCATGAAAAAGCTTAAATTTTTCTAACTGTCCAATAACTACTGCAAATGCTGCTTGGATGAAAACGAACAAGAAGGGGGATAGCTTCTTCTGTTCAGATAGAAGAGTGGAAGCATTTAAGAATTCAAGTAGGACTCTTTATTGGATCTCATCATGACAATTACTGCTTGGGGTGAGCCAGTGCTTCCTTCACAACCCCGCTCCATACGAGCCGCTTCATGACGTCGCTTCTCCTAGCATTTATAAGGCGTAAATTTGTATCAACATCATCTGCCCATCTTCTTTGCGGTCTTCCATGTTTTTTAGTGCCCATTATAAGAGAGTTGAAGGTATTTTTCGCATTCTGTTGTCGTTCATCCTGAGTAGGTGTCCAAACCATCCCAGCCGCTGAGCTTTAGCGAAACGCGCAACATTTCGAGCTGATTCAGCTGTTCGATCTCATTATTGTATTTGATTGTGTAAGATCCATTAGCTTCTCTTACTGATCCAAATATCCGGATTTTAGGATTTTATGCTTAAAGCGGAGAAGGTAGTTCTTTATCTTAGATGTCAGTACACATGCTTCGCAGCCATATGTTGCTACTGATCTTATTAAGAGGGCAAGATTTGAAGTCCTTTGAATACTTACTTAACCGTTAAAAGCTTACGACATAAGACAATATGACACCGAGGGCAAATTGTGTACCATCCAAACATGATTTCTATAGAGTCTCGGGCCAGCAAGCTATAGCGTTTTCCAATAACAGGTGTTATAGGTGAATGGATTGCGCTATCGAGAGATGGTTAACGATTTTTTATGGTCGGAATTGGATGTTACCATTGATCTTTTGCGGGAAAAGTTTCCGGACCGTGTTATTTCTCGAAGAGGTGATCACAATTGGCCACCGAGATCTTTTGATTTAAAACCTTGTGACTTTTTTCTTTGAGGCCACGTGAAAGAGAAGATCTACGCCAACAACCCAGGGTCGATTCAAGACCTCAAAGATGGAATACGTGAGGCTATCGAGGACATAGGGCAGCCACTTTGCAATTCAGCTATGCAAAATTTCATGAAAAGGATATTGTCCTGTAAGCGTGGTCGTGGTGGTCATTTGCCTGATGTTATTTTCAATTATTCACGGTATACCTTCCTCTTTATAATAAAATAAACATCCGATCATTTATATTAAAATATTAGCATTTTTCTTGGAATATAAAAATAGCACCTCTTATTAAAAAACCCTATATATCCACTTTTAAATAAATGCTTCTTAGCCGCAGTTAGGCTGATAGACAGCTCTATGGAATTAGCATAATAAATTTAAACTTGGAAAAGTGCAGATGAAATAAAAGAAATAAAAACGGTTTTCAGGCTATATGACGATAAACTTGGCTCCATTTACAGGTTGGAATTCCATATTTTCTATGTATGCTCAGAGGTAGGTGCAGCCAAGAAATATTGCAATGTAGTCAAGTGCTTATGAGGCCATGCCTTTCAACACAATTTCTAGCTTTTCAGCTTTACCGAGCTTTACAAATTTAAGCCCGAAATAGTGATGGAAATTGAGTGGCAAGACCACTAACAAAAAAGGTATAGCACTGCAGAAAAGCGAATTGTTATTTGAGTTAATATTTCCGCAGCTGGAAATTAATATATTCGCTCATGTGGAGATAGACTGAAGGCCATAGACTGCATTTCAGAAGTGGAATACTGATTAAATTGAAAAATTATCTACACGATTACATAGAATAACTCACCGCGCACCGGCTTTCGTGTTTGCGCGAAGCATACTTGTCGCACTATTTACCTACATATGTATATACATATATTCATTCTCACACACACACGCGCACAAACGTCAATTTATACATACCTCATACATGCCGTAATCATGCAGCACTGTCGAACGATTGGCGTGCGCCATTGCCGCTGTTGTATTGTCCGCATCCTCTTCGACGGGCGCTAAAAATATTGCCTCCGTATAGAGATCGCATGCCTTGAGTGGATGGTGTTCCTTACGATAGCAATTATTGCCCGCTTCACGGACACGTTGTGACTCCTCGTCCGATCTGAACGATTCCGTTTGGACGTACAACTGTTGAAACCACTCGAGCACTTGGACTCTGTAAGCGACAAACAATGGGAGAAAAATTGAAAACCACAAAAGTTAATGTGAAAATAAAAATAAAATGGCAACGAGAGCACAAAAATAAAAAACAAAAATAAAAAACAAAAATCAAAAAACAAACCCAACAAACAAAGGCATTGCCTGCAGCGCTACTCACATTGGGAATTTACATAATTATTAGTTTGGGAATACAAGTAACAACAGCGAGGGGGGGGCAACGGAGCGACGTGCAGCCGTCAAGTGCGCGACAATGCGTCTATTTTTAAAAGACTTTTCTAGGCGCTTTGCTGTTGCTGTTTTCTCGGCATACTTGACACGCTATGTCATTGGCTTATGAGCAGTTGGCTAAACCACTCTTGGGTGATGGGCAATTTATGTGTGTGTGAGTATGTGTGTAAGGTTGCTAGGCGTGTGTCAATAAATATTCTACTTAGTATATCCTTGTGTATTCGCTTGTATGCCTATGTGTGGTTGAATGCTTTCGTTTCTTGCTGTGCAAAAGATATTTCTTTTCAGTAAAGGTTGTGCGTTTTTCGCAGTTTCCAGGCATTGCAGTGAAGTTGAACCTACCAACCCGCCGCATTCAACCCCTTAACCCTCGTGCTTTGTGTTTCTCAAATTATGGCGCTAATGCGTAATTTTGCCAAAGTTTCAAAGAGTAAACATTGCAAACGTGTAAGGGTAAATACATAAAATAATATGTGTGCAGTACACAGCATTAGGCTGTTTTTAAGTCCCAAAAATTTCGGGATTTTTATACAATCCTGGGATTTTCGGGATTTGGAATTTCTTATAAGGCATATGAAATGGAGATAGAAAAAATCCCTTTTTTAGCAAAAACAAAAAAGCAATATTGAGAGGTATTTTGTTTTTACTACACTTTTGTGGTAGAAACCAGCTGGTATTTCTTTGCTCAACTATTAACTCTTCAAATGAATGAAATATTCTTCTTCTTCTTAATTGGCGCTATAACCGCTTACGCGATTTTGGCCGAGTTTAACAAAGCGCGCCAGTCGTTTCTTTCTCGTGCTAACCGGCGCCAGTTGGACACACCAAGTGAAACCAAGTCCTTCTCCACCTGATCTTTCCAACGCAGAGGAGGCCGCCCTCTTCCTCTGCTACCACCAGCTGGTACCGCATCGAATACTTTCAAAGCCGGAGCGTTTGTATCCATTCGAACGACATGACCCAGTCAACGTAGCCGCTGGATCTTTATTCGCTGCGCTATGTCTATGTCGTAAAGCTATACAGCTCATCGTTCCATCGTCTGCGATATTCGCCGTTGCCAACGTGCAAAGGTCCAAAAATCTTACGCAGAATCTTTCTCTCGAACACTCCAAGCCTCGCACATACAGGTATTTGAAAGATCTACGGGGCCAAAAGTCCATTTAACAAAACAATAAATACATTTACAAAAATAACTTCCTGAGGTACCTGACCCTTCCGAGAACAAAAGCCAGCCCCTCCCGCGCACCCTACAAGCATTTGACATACGATAACGGCAGTCGGAATTCGATCGTATCACCTCGTGTACGTTATTTGCTCTCGGCACTCTTGCAAAACCCAAACTTTAAAAGTGAAATTTTATGTTTTTGTGTTCAACAGTGGAGTAAAGAGTTATGGATTCTGAAGCATCAGGTTAGTAATGAATGAAATCAATTAGAATCTTTATAATTTTCAAGTATTAAAGTTAACTTTTCAACCCTATAAGTACACACCTTTTCAAACTACTTTTTTTTTTCTTAAAATAATATTTGTTAGTCAATAAGTAATACTATCGAGATAGATCCGGTTAAGATTCGATTGTAATTGTTTAGTATGTACCTTGTTTTGACAATTCATCAAAGAATTTGATCCGGATAAGTCCGGATAAATGGTATTTTAGTACTTTGAATG
This sequence comes from Anastrepha fraterculus, assembly GCA_037575425.1. Taxonomy (NCBI): domain Eukaryota; kingdom Metazoa; phylum Arthropoda; class Insecta; order Diptera; family Tephritidae; genus Anastrepha; species Anastrepha fraterculus. Next base: position 325,098 of record JAYXIM010040716.1, read on the forward strand.
TTGTTGGTAAAATTTTATGAAAAAGGTCTTTTCCATTACAAGGGATTAAGCGAAATATTTATTTGTTGTAAGTTCAATGGGAACATCGGGAATGAGGATTGAGATCAGTTTATGTCTATTAAAGGATTCTCTGACAATCAAATTGAGACGTTGAAAAGCAATTTTGCACATTTCAAATCAGAATTTAAAAATCGACGGACTAAAGTTCATTATATGATATTTATGCAACAGAAACTGCTCGATTATATGTGGATCTTTATCCGTGGCATTCTATGACACCCACAATGCACATAAGACTTATTCATGGAGCTGTTATAATAAAGAGTGCTTTGTTACCAATTGGCCAGCTCTCTGAAGAGGCTGCAGAAGCCCGAAATAAGCATTTCCGCTCTTACTGGCTAGATTTTGCCCGAAAATTTACTAGAGAAAATTGCAACAGGGATATTTTTAACCGCCTCCTTTTAAGTTCGGACCTCTTAATGAGCTCTAGGAGGCAAAGAAAAAGAAGAAAGTCCCAATAATTTCTGCCAGAAACATTGGAAATGCTCATGCCTGCCGATCCAAACCTAGAATTTTCTTCACGTAGCGATGAAGAAAATCTAGATATACCATTTGATTGAATGCTTTTTTTAATTGTTTATATTTTTTTATGTTTGATCTTGTAAATCTTTCTTCATTCTCATATTATATTTCATTCAATAAATGTTTTAAGTTCATTATTTTAGTTGGTTTTATTCAGAAACATCCATTAGCACACGTTAAACCCAAAAAATACTTTTGGCCCCTTAGATTGTTCAAATACCCCTATGTGCGTCGCTTCATCGGATGTTGTCATCGTCCACGCTTCTGCGCCATATGTTAGGACGGGCATGATGAGAGTCTTGTAGAGTGTTAGTTTTGTTCGTCGAGAGAGGACTTTACTGCTCAGTTGCCTACTTAGTCCAAAGTAGCACTTGAAATATTAGAATTATTAATATTAGAACGCCCATCCACTTCAGGTACATTTGTACATTTATATAAAGGTTAAATGTATACCTATACTGAGTAGAAAGGATGTTCCCTCCAAGATAATCCGCCCCATCAAAGCCCTCTACGAAAACTCCGAAGTGGCAGTGCTTTATAAAAGCGATATTAGCGGTCCATTCACTAGCAATGCAGGCAAGGTAGTCTCCTGTCGCCCCTTCTCTTCGCTATCGTCTTTGATGATGTCATGAGCCAACTGACCCTGCATAAAAAGTCATCGTATGGAGTTTCGCCAGGCACCTTGAGGACCTGGACCTCGCTGATGACATCTGCCTCCTCTCTCACAAACTCTCTGACATGCAAGCGAAGGCGGACAGACTATTCGCGCTGGCACGCACTGTCGGACTGGAGGTCAACATCGCTAAGGCCAAAGCTATGAGAGTTAACCACAATAATGGAAGGCAGATATTGGTTGACGAATGTCCGGTGGAATTCGTCGAAAGCTTCTGCTACCTCGGTTGCATCATCACGGCAAATGGTGGAGCAGAAGAAGATGTCAACTGCAGGTTAAACAAAGCAAGGGCGGCATTTGGGTGACTGCATGCAGTTTGGGGGAGTTCGTAAATCGCCAGGCGCTCTAAACTACGAATATTCGGCTCATGCGTGAAGTCCATATTGTTGTACGGAAGCGAAACATGGATGGTCTCCAACGCCATCACCAAGAGGCTAGAATCCTTCATCAACAAATGCTTCCGCATCACCTGCAGAATATTCTGGCTAAACACCATCAGTAACGACACACTGTGGAGATTAACCAATGAGGAACCCATCGTTAGACACATTGAGAAAACCACCAGATAGCAGCACGAGAATGGCACTGGACTGGAAGCCGCAAGGGAGCAGAGGTCGCGGCCGACCAAAAAAAAACAACACTTGGAGAAGGTCGATGCTGCGAACTAGCAGATGCCGACATCTCATGGGACGGTGCAAAAACAACAGCACAGAACCGTGTACGATGGAAGAGTCTTGTCGAGGCTCTATGGTCCCGAGAGGAGTGGACGAGGAGAAGAGATATGTGGAAATATTCCCAGAGATGTCCCCAAAACTCTACCAGAGTCCATACAACGACACCTACAAGGGAAAACTGCAACGGGATACTGCATAAAATATATATAACATCAATTTCCCTTTATTTCCATATTTTCATTACCCTCCCGCTTTGTTTACCGGAAAACTTCCAGATAAATTAAATATTGTATTATTTTCGTTCTTTATAATAAAAGGCTGAATATCATAGAATACATTGTATGACAAAAAACAAAAAACTAAATATACTTTTATGGAGACCTAGCACAACTTGTATAAAATCTTAGAACTCACACAATTCTATGAATTTTCATCCAATTACAATAATATATAGCTTATTCGACGCAAAATTAAATTGATGTCAAAGTTGAAAAAAGAGAGAAAAAATAAAAAAATTCCAAATACTTCCGTTTACAGCCTCGTCAGTTATCATTTGAGAAAAATTTTCAACACACTGTCAGAAAGGCTTGTTTTTGTTCTTTCGAACTAAAAGAAAAAATTCGAAATCGGATGGAAATTGGCGAAGTTAGGAGTGATTGTTCACATCAACCTACTGGAAAACGGGTTTTTGGCCATAAAACGAGATTTTGGGGGTGTATTGGAAATTTCTCCTATACCATTTTTTTTAGTTTTACTATACCTTCAAGTTGTGCTAATCCTCCATAAAAGTATAATATCACTGTCGCACAGTGATATTTTATATTGGCTTTTGTCTTTTGAAAACTGTTTGAACCATTCCAAAGTTACAAAGGATTGAAGCCAGAACAACCGAAGATCTTTTTTAAAGCTCAATCTATGCTCATTCGTAGAATGTGAGGGATGATATCGTGAATTCATAATTGAATCGAAGCAAAATTGACACCTAGAAGGGGTTCAGTGCCTAGTGGTGTGTTTGCAGAGCCTTCATTAACCAGTTTATCAGTCAACTCGTTCCCTGTAATACATACCACAATGTCCAAACACCCAAATAAAACAAACTTTGTTGGGTTTCGCAACAATGTTCAGTCTTGTTTTACATATACCGACTAATTTCGAATAGCAGCGTGAGTTAGTAAGGACTCTTACAGCGGCTTGACTACCGGGTAGCCTTGGTAGGTAGGTAGGTAGAAGTGGCAGTCGGTCTTTAAATCAACTCATTCGATTGTGATACAGCAAAACCTAGTGGCATGCCATGTAGGACAATGACAAAGAAGAAGTATGACTCTTTCTCCTCTTCATTCTTGCACCTTATGCCGAGAGCGATTCACATTCAATCTTTGAGCGTATCGACCTAGGAGACAGTGACCTGCGATTTCAAAGAAATTAACTTAGAGACGTTTTTCCTTGACCAATTGAGTAGCGCTTGAGGTCCTATTCTGGTTAAAACCCGTATAACTGAATAGTCGATACCCTACTAACAGTATAAGAAGTGGCTCTGCTATTGTTGACCAAATAAAAACCAACATTCGAAATACTGTATTTCCATGATGATTTCAATAACTTGAATATCTTTCTAATCTTAGCTTCGAAAAATTCAACGGCTCTCCTGTACATAACCAACTAAAAGAGCTGTTTATTGACTGCCATTGCTGGATATTTTAATATTTTTTTTACTAGCCTGAGATCTCTATGTCAGAGACGTCACAAAACGAACACTGTATTATTACTCACAAGAATTCCAACTGGGTGGTGCTTATGCGCTCAAGTATGTATGTGTGTGTGTTTGGTATTGAAATATAGATACAATCTTTGTTAGTGACTACCGGAAATTCGTGGGCGTGCACGCAAGTTACTCCTCTATTAGGCAACATCTACTTGGAAATATTGTAATTACAGTCTCTGTGGGAGTGTTGACTGGAATGCCGCCAACTTATGATTTGAGCTTTTTTTATGTGAAATTTTTTATGCTTAATGGATATTTAATTTCAAGAATTGTTTGTGCAATTAACATACTCTGTTATCAAAGAAAAATTGTTAAATTATACGGGAAATTAAAATTTTGAAGTTACGAAATTTTCAGTCAACATTAATTCGTTATTTTATGCTAACATTTTGATAAGATTTTTATTATTCTTTTTTACCGAAAAGTACGTAATAGCTTCCGTTTTATTTTTATTTACATTTTTTTGTGCTCACGAATAACCATAATTATTAATGAAATTTCTTTGATGAAAAGTAATAAATCACCTTTGATTTTTGCGTGTGCGTGTTTTTCTGGTGAAGTATGAAAGTATTAATTCGATAAAAAATATATATTAAATACCAAATAAAGACTAGATTTTGAGGAGTTCAAAAATAATATCTGCCATCAATTCAACTTCACATATTCATCGTTTACTATACTTCACAGGATCATTTCTGTAGTCAGTCTTCATTTACTTGAAATGCAAAATTAAAGAAGACTATGCATCTTTTAGCGGGTTCAAAGCTTCAGTGTCAATATATCTATGCGGAGATATGTGCTGACAGACATTTTTATAAGATAACTTAAGCTGTTATGCCCCAGTTCTATGAATTTTTCTATTTTTCAGCAAAGAGACAAAATAGACCCATACGTGTTGAGGGGTAGAAATTGAGATAAAAGTCTCAAAAAAGGGCATGTGGCAGATATTATTGCTTTGACTTATTCTCCCATATTTCATTGTCTAAATTTTATTATTCTGAAAAAATTGGTGTGTATATCCGTCAAAAAACCGTGCATTCCTTGTGATTGTAAATTTTCACACTTAATTTTTAAAATTTAATTTTAGCTAATTTTTAGTAAAAATATTGTCCATTCTTTACCACCATCAACCAAGTGATTGGACCTTATCAGTGTGGCTTTAGACCTGGAAAGTCGGCCATCGACCAAATATTCACAATACGCCAAATCTTGGAAAATACCCATGAAAGGAGAATCACACACACCATCTTTTCGTCGATTTCAAAGCTGCATTCGACAGTACGGAAAGGAGTTACTTGTAAGCCGCGATGTCTAAATTTGGAATCCGCACAAAGCTAATACGGCTTTGCAAGATGACGTTGCTCAACACCAGCAGCGCCGTCAGAATTGGGAAGGACAGGGTGACTCGCTGTCGTTTGACTTCTTTAACCTGATGTTGGAGAACATCGTACGAGCCGCAGAACTTAATCGCTTAGTCACAATTTTTTCATAAGAGCGTACAATCGTTGGCGTATGCCAATGATATTGACATCATCGGCCTTAACAACCGCGCTATTAGTTCTGCCTTCTCCAAACTGGATAAAGAGGCAAAGCGAATGGGTCTGGTGGTACATGAGGACAAAACGAAGTACCGCCTTTCTTCAAACAAACAGTCGGCGCACTCGTGTATCGACACCCACGCCACTGTTGACAGGTTTGATTTTGGGTTTGCAAAAGACTTCGTGTATTTAGGAACCAACATTAGCACCGATAACAATGCCAGCCTGGAAATCCAACAAGTGCTACTTGCCAACAAGTGCTACTTGCCAACAAGTGCTACTTTGGACTAATTAGGCAACTGAGCAGTAAATTCCTCTCTCGACGAACAAAACTAATACTCTACAATACTCTCATCATGCCCGTCCTAACGTATGGCGCAGAAGCGTGGACAATGACAACTTCCGATGAAGCGACGCTTGGAGTGTTTGAGAGAAAGATTTTGCGTAAGATTTTTGGACCCTTACACGTTGGTAACGGCGAATATCGCAGGCGATGGAACAAGGAGCTATATGAGCTTTACGATGACATAGACATAGCGCCGCGAATAAAGATTCAGCGGCTACGTTGGCTGGGTCTTGTCCTCCGAATGGATACGAACGCTCCGGCTCTGAAATTGTGCGATGCGGTGCCAGCTGGTGGTAGCAAAGGAAGAGGAAGGGCTCCTTTGCGTTGGAAAGATCAGGGGGAGGACTTGGCGGCACTTGGTGTGTCCAATTGTTAAACTCGGCCATAATCGCGTAAGCGGTTATCGCGCCAATTAAGAAGAAGAATGTGGCATGAACATTTGAGAAGAGATCGTGAGTCCATCTAAATGTAGTGGCTGACTGTCGACATCGAAAACTAACGAAAACATCTATGAAGTGAAAGAAACATTGATCAGTAACCGCAAATTACCCATCAGACCTGATTATGAATCCGTTTAAGGCATTGTAGTTAATGATTTGTATTTGCGCCGGGTTGTGGCAAAGTTGGTCCCAAGAGGCCTGAATTTCATGCGAAAAAGGGACCGCATTGATATCACCAAATACATGATTTCCAAGGATGAATCCGATCCAACATTTATCAAACGTATCCTTAGTGGAAACATGGGCTTAAAAGTGCAACATGCAATTCAGACATCAAACGAGAAAATGGAGAGCTCCGAATGAACCAAGATCAAGCTCACAACTTTTATGCATTACAATGCTACTGTACACCACGAATTTCCGCCTGAAGATAAGAGGGACTATTATTTACGTGAAGTGATTTGCCAAAGCCGAAAGGGCTGCCGCTGTAGCCGAAAGAATTGGTTCGTGACTAACATTCGGAAATCAGAGAGAACGTAAGTTCGAATCCCGGTGAAACACCAAAATGAAGAAAAAGTTTTTTCTAATAGCGGTCGCTCCTCGGCACCCAATGGCAAACCTGCGAGTGTATTTCAGCCATGAAAAAGATCTTCATAAAAAAATAATACAAAAATAGTAGCACATCAAGACGCATGCCACAAATAGGAGAAGGAGTTCGGCCAAACACCCAAAAAGGATGTAAACGCCAATTATACCAAAAACGAAAGGATTTGTCGAGAATTTGTCATTTTGACCCTGATAACGCACCGTCACACACTGGCATCATTATCCTTGAATTTTTTACTAACAACGAAAGGAATATCATTCAACAGCCATTGAATTCACCTGATATGGCTCTCTGCCATTTTTTTCTGTTTGATCGAGTCAAAAACCACTACGGAGAGCGAGTTTTAATAGCTGAAAGGAGGTAATTGAAAAGCCGAAGACGGCTCTGGTGGCTATACCGAAAATAGTGTTCCAGAAATGTTTCGAGAACTGGACCGAACGCTGGCGTTTTAACAGCCGAAAGGAAGTAATGGAAAAATCAAAGGCGACTCCGATAGCTATACTGAAAATACTTAAGTGTTCCAGAAATGTTTCGAGAGCTGGATCGAACGCTGACATAAGTGCTTTGCAGTTGATGGGGAATACTTTGAGGGCGATAATATCACTTTTGGGGAATAAAGATGAATTTTGAATTGTCCTGAATATATTTCTTGAATTTTTTTGTTCAAGGTGGTAAACTAACTATAAAAATATTTATGTTGAATACAGAACCAATATTAATAAACTTTTTTTTTTTTTAAAAGTGCCATATGAAAACCATTGGTGCAGTTTTGCTTCTCAGTGTATTAATTTTTCCACCAGCTATCATGCATAAGGAAGGACAGACATGGCTTAATCGACTATTGTCATCATTCTGATGTTCCAACACATGAACACATTTCGCAGCAGCGCATCCTGGCAATATAATTTTCAAAGTTTGTTGATACTTTCTGGGTATAAAAAGTATGTAAAGTGATATTAAACTTTTGCGTAAGACTAGACGAAGTGGCGATTTCAAGCACTATTTTGATTACTTGGACGATTTAGACCACCGGCCGATACTAGTTTACATTAATTATCCTATTTTTAGTCAAGAAGTGCCAGGCTACATGCAAGTGCAAATAATCAACAGCCACAGCAATTAATAAAATGACATACAATTAAATCCGTTCTCATTTCACCAAACAAAAATATTGTAATAAACAATAATCATAATAAATGAGGCTGTTGCCGGCAGTCAGTGCACCAAAAATAGCTTCTTATGTGCACAGGTAAAACAGGTAAAAAGGCAAAGGCATACAAAATAATGAAAATTAAACTTGGCATCTAACCGTGAGCACTCAAACAAAAGTGAATGCTGAGAAATAAAAAAATCAGCAAAAAAAAAAAGAAAGGATAAAAAACGGAAAAAATAATAAATAATAAATAATAGTGCCAACAAGGTAATATTTACGTTGAACTCGCGTTTACGAGGTTGTGATTTCATTTGGTGCTTGCATGGTGGCGGAATAAGAGGTGCTTGCGTTTTTTTGTGTGTGTCGTACTTACAGAAACATTCATACTTAAATATGTATGTGTAATGACAGTGTATAATGACAGAAAATAAATATTTCGTGTATTACCACGATAAAAAATTAAAAAAAAAAAAACGAAATCGTATTCTCTAATTAATCGCGTTGGCAGGCCAACTGTGAAAGAGCGCGGGCAGAGAAGATGAGGGGTAGAGCGAAAGAGAGAGAGAGAAAGTGAGAACGCGGAGCTGTTATAGGAGGAAAAGCGGGTGATGCAAAGGTGTACAAAATCATGCCGTCTAAAGTCAAGCGAAGCATGCGAATACCAAAAAAAAACAAAAATGAGAGGATAGCAAATATTGCTGGAAAGTGTAGAAAGGATAATCAACCAGCACAACTGAGCGGAAAATGAGGGGCCAAACGAAAATCAATTTTAATTAATACGAAAACAATAATAAAAAATTCACGACACGTTATGCATGCCAATTCCGTACACTTGGGGTGCATGACAGGAGATCACAAACATGCGGCCTAGGCTGGAAAGCTGGCTTTGTGTGGTTGTGTGTGTGTGTGTGTGTGTGGATACGTGCATATGATGTCTTGTAACATATGTATGCTGCTCGTACAAATGTGCATATGACAAATAAGACTTGCATGCCAGAAGCAAATTGTATGATGCACAGTGCAGCGAAGAAGGGCAAAACAAAACGGAGTATAAAAAATAAGTAAAAATAAGAAAAGGAAAAATAATAAAAAATAAATAAAAAGGAATAATAAAGGAAAAATAATAAAAAATAAATAAAAAAGTAAGAAATAAAATGTAAAAAAAATACACATAATACATATATATATAAAAATAAAAAAATACTAACTTAAAAAATAAAAATATTAAATAAAACAAAAAATTAAAAAAAATAAAATAAAAAAATAAACAAAAGTAAAAAAAAAAATAATAAAAAAGAAAAAAAAAATAATAGCAAATAAAAAAAGAACAGTAAAAAATAGTAAAAAAATAAATATAAATAAAAGAAATAAAAATATTAAATAAAAAAATTAAAATATTAAATAAAATTTAAATACGAATTAAAATTGTGAGCCAAAAGTTAGAAAGGTTAACCGAGCAGTGTTTCGAGAGTTTGGCAAGGAATTCAAGAAAAAAAAATTGTTATAAAAAAAATTAAATTATGTAAATAAGAAATAAATAAAAAAAATGTATACAAAAAAATAAAAATATTAAATAAAAAAATTTAAATACGAATTAAAATCGCGACCCAAAAGTTAGAAAGGTTAACCGAGCAGAGTTTCGAGAGTTTGGCAATGAATTCATTAAAGAAAAAAAATTGTTATAAAAAAAAATAAAATATGTAAATAAGAAATAAAAAAAAAATTATATAAAAAAATAAACATATTAAATAAAAAAATAAATTTAAAAAAAATAAATATTTAACTAGTTGGAAAGATTAATCGAGCAGTGTTTCGAGAGTTTGGCAAGGAATTCAAGAAAAAAATAAAAAATAAAATAAAAAAATATAATAAAAAAAATAAAAAAAAAAATAAAAAAAAAATAAAAATAATATATTAGAAAAAAAAACAAAAACATAAATTAAAAAAATAAAATATTTAAATGCGAATTAAAATTGTGAGCCAAAAGTTAGAAAGGTTAACCGAGCAATGTTTCGAGAGTTTGGCAATTAAAGAAAAGAAATTGTTATAAAAAATAATAAATAATGTAAATAAGAAATAAAAAAAACAGGAATAAAAAAATGTATATAAAAAAATAAAAATATTAAATAAATAAAAAAATTAAATAATTAACTAGTTAGAAAGGTTAATCGAGCAGTGTTTCGAGAGTTTGGCAAGGAATTCATTAAAGAAAAACAAAAAAAAAAATTATAATAAAAAAAAATTAAAAAAAAGAAATAAAAATAAAAAATAAAAATAATGAATTAAAAAAAATAAATAAATAAATAAAAAAAATTAAAAATTTAACTATGAATTAAAATTGCGCGCCAAAAGGTAGAAAGGTTAACTGAGCAGTGTTTCAAGAGTTTGTCAATGAATTCACCAAAGATGCTATTAAAGCAATAAAACCGGTCAGGTTAAGAATAGAATTTAACCTATGTCGCAAGAACCTCGCAGAAAGTTCCAATCTTCAAAGGCAGTTACATTACCGCAAAGATTTTTCAAATCACATGCACGAGGGGTAGCTGATAAGTGCGCGGTGAGAGAAAACAGTGGCTTTAAATTATTAATTTTTTATTATAATCCTACCTAAGTGAATTTCACTTTTCACATCGAGAATTTTATGCCTTGATTTCACTCAAACTTTGTTTAATTGTTTGTTTGTCTAAAATATTCATCTCCTTAGTTCCTTTTTTAACCTGATTAACAGGAAGAAGTCACTGGGCGCCAGGTCCGGTCTATAGGTGGGTGGTCAATTTTTGTGAGTTCCGCTACTTTTAATGTCTCGCCATAACTCATTCCGATGGAGTACCGATTAAACTGACGAATCGAAGTTTCATCAACGCTCACAATGTAGTTGCTAATTTCATTCAAATCATTCTGACATAAATTCAAAAAATACTCGTATAATATTTACAACTTTCCTAACGCCGCTGTTAGTCAAGTTTTCGTGTGCAAATGCTCATGTAAAACTTTTCTAATTCATTCTCTCCTAATCTACGCACATTTCTTCTCTTATCTGCAGTATTTTAATTCTTCTATTGGTTGGATCGGTAAATTCGTGACTTTTAGGTCATTTTCTTTGGTTACTTCCACCACTTCTTTATATATCCAAGTAGCCAAACTTATTACTTTACCACTATTCTTATCACCTTCGTCTAAAAGTTCCCGTAATATATATATATATAAGATTCAAAATCCAAGTTTATTCCTTAAAATTGATATTATCGCCTGCCAAGTACTCCCCATCAGCTGCAACGCACTTATGCCAGCGTTTGCTGCAGGTTTCGAAACATTTTCGCAACTCTATTTTCGGTATAGCCATCAGAGCCGCCTTCGCTTTTTCAATTACTTCCTTTCATCTGTTAAAATGCATGAAGTGTTTTTTTTGACCCTATCAAATTGAAAAAAATCACAGGACATCAGGGGAATGCGATGGCTGTTGAATGGTATTCGTTTCGTTCTTGGTTAAATATTCATGGATTATGATGACTACTGTGCGACAATACGTGATGATGGAACAAAATACGGGAGTTGTTTTCCCACAAACCCTTTTTGGAGATTTACTTCATGTAAACATCTCATAAAGCCCAAATAGCAGTCTTTATTAACTGCCTGACCTTCTGGAAAAAGGCGTACACTACCTTTGTAATCCATAAAAAGCAGGAACATCGTTTTATCATATTCGGTGACAGAAAACCACGTGTTTGTTTTTGGTCGGAGCTTGCCACTCATTCGCCTGATGTCTGGATTGCGTGTCATGCTCATAAACCTACGTTTCGTCTCCAGTAATGATGCGTTCGATGAATGTTGTTTGAGGTTCAGATCATATTTTTGGCGATACCAACGCGCTCCGTTTTTTGCATGAAATTCAGGTGCTTTGGGATCAAATTTACAGCAACACGGCGCAGCCCCAAATTATTAACTGCATCATATTTATTTATTGAAATCAACTGCACAAGAAACTATCTGTTCCTCGAGCTATAATATACCTGCACACATCCAAGAAAAAATCAAAATCAAAAACCGCTTACGTAAACGATGGCAAATAACAAGGCTGCCACTTGACAAAAGCAAGCTAAACGCTGCTAAAAAGGAAATCAAGCAAATGCTATTCGACCATAAAAATATGAAACTTAAGAGACGCATCGAAAAACTTGGACCCGGTATAACGACAAACTATTCACTATGGAAAGCTACAAACAAAATCGAAAATAAAATTCTATACAAACCACCTATCAGAAAACTTGCTGGCAGCTGGACTAGAACAAATCTTGACAAGGCTGAAGTTCTCGCAAAACACTTCAAAAGTACTTTTACGAACAATACGCCTAATGTAAATCTTTTCCCGACCCACGCAAAAAAAGATCCATGCAAACCAAAAAATGTTACATTAGAAGAAATAAAACAATGCATATGTACGAGAACTGATCCTAACAAGTCGCCTGGATACGACCTAATAACTGGAAAAATTTTAAGAGAACTCCGAGAGAAGGGGCTTATCTATATAAGGAACTTGTTCAATCAAATCTTGAACTTGAAATATTTCCCAAAAGTATGGAAAATTGCTCAAATTATCGCAATACCAATATAAGCCTACTACCAGTATTATCAAAAATTTTTGAAAAGTTACTTTTTGACAGAATCGCTCTCATTATACAAAAGGACAAAATAATACCTTGTCACCAATTCGGATTCAGGCAAAAACATTCCACCATCCAACAAGTTCACAGAGTTACAAACAAAATTTTTGAAGACATCGATAAAAAGCGAACGTGTGAAGCAGTATATCTCGACGTGGCCAAAGCTTTCGACACAGTATGGCACGCAGGACTTCTACAAAAACTCTTGACTTATTTTGGCGAGTCACTATAGACGTATGTGGCCTTATGTTGCCCTGATGGAACACAACAATTTTTCTGTTGGCCAATTTTGACCGTTTCTGGGCAAGTGCTAGCTTTAAATGGCCAGTTGTTGACAGTAGAGATTTAAATTTAGTGTTTGACCATACAGAAGCAACTCATAACAAATTATTACTTTCAAGTCCCCACCAAATGTACAGTAGAACCTCCCTGGCCGTTAGTCCTAGTTTCACCATCGTTTGAGCTGCTTCATCACGCTTTGACCACGATGTGTGGTTAGGTTAGGTTAGGTTAGTATGGTTGCCCAGGGAGTGAGCACACTTGGACGAAGAAGGATTCGTCCTTTGTGATACCTTTGTCAAGGAAGGGAGGAGAGGGGAAGGACCGATGAGGTGCAGGGAGAGGGCGGGGAGAGGTGGTGATGGGAAGGTTAGGAGCGTGCGGATTATGAACCACGATGTGTGAAAACACACTATTGCCGTATGCAACCCATTTCACATCCCCAGTCACCATCCATTTAAGAAATGGGTCGATTTCATTGCATTTGGCCAAGGCTTCGTAGATGGGAAACCGATCCAAGATGTTTTTTGGTGTTAATTGGTGTGGCACTCAAACATCAAACTTCTTTTTGAATCCAGCTTTGCGCAAATGGTTTAAAATTGTTTTATGGTCGATCTTTAGCTCCTAGGCGATGCCACGACTATTAACATGCCACTCAACTTCGATTATTTATGTGATTTTATCGACATTTTCGACGTTATCGAAATTTTTTTTAACATCAAAAATGCTTGAACGTAATTGACGAAACTAAAATTCCACATAATTAGCTTTTACAGTATCGACACCATAAACACTATTCACAATTTCAGCGGCCTAGCTTGCACTCTCGCCCTTATCTAAGAAAAAATAATGTAAAATGTACCGGACCTTCTCTTTGGTGACTTCCATTATTAACACCCTGCAACTCACCTTGACAATGAGCAAAAACTTTCAATTTTTTTATCTATACTTTACGAGATCTCGATCACTACAACCATCTACCGGGAAAATAGTGTACATATTTCTTTTTCTCCAAACAATATTTAAATTAATAAAATTAATCCGAGCTTGTTTTGACCTACTAGGTGGCGCTGCTGTCACTCCAAGTTCAGCTTACTTAGGCATTCAATCGCCAGTTTAAAGGCTACCGGACTATTGGAATGTTCCAGTTTGCACATATTTCGTTTGCATATGTAGTATTTTGTGCCTGAAAGACGGATACCTCATTTTCGACACGGATACGCTGTGAATAATTTTTCTTCCAGAGAAAAGAGGGCAATGCATCTATAATTATTGTATTAGGTAGCAGGTGGTATAACCTTCAAATATATTATTTCACAAACAGTTGGGTTATTATTTCATTTTGGATATTTGGATATATTATTTCATAAATTGGACTTTTTTTGTATTTTCTTAAAGTATAATAACTTATGTGAAAATTTTAAGTGAATCCGACAAATACTTTTCGAGTTATGCAACCATTGACAAAGGTGCCCCCGAGCGATAGCAAAACTTTAAACGCGTTTTTCTCAAAACTATGTTTTTTGAATTGGTGATCGCTGTAACTTAAAAACCCTTTCGCAGATTTCAATCAAATTTATAAGATTTTTGAAAAACATAAAAAACTTGTGGCTGACCGAAGAATTTTTTTTTTTTAATTTTTTAAGCAATTATCGGTTTTTTTCTCGAAAATCTCAAAAATATTTCCTAAGGCCGCCATATTAATAATTTTTAAGAAAAAACTTCGATCAGGCACACGATTATCTATTATTAAAACTAATTTCTTTTGTCCGATTGATTTTAGATAAATCTCAAAGGACTTGTGATGATCAAACGCAAGGGACTTCTGAAGAAACGGGCTCCACATAAACAGCGATAACTTTTACAATTATAAATTTTTTTTTGTGAAATTTTGCTTAAGTCAAGTCAAAAAATGTTTATTTTTCGGGCCTCTGACTACCCCTAACTCCTTAAGCAACCTTAATCGCTTAAACCGTATAAAAGATATTTGTTCATGAGCGTTTCTTACAAAATGTGGCATCGCCTCTACGTAGTTGGGTCTACTTATTTATTTAGCAATTTTTTTAGTCTCAATTTCAAGCAAAACAGACACTGTGCTTCGCCGCTTATTGTGTGCATGTCATTTCAGCGTAATTTCGTACACACACACACACACACATACATGCATTACCAGTAAATGCAAGTATGGGGTTCATGTCACTTTTCCATGTAATCTTGTGCATATGTATGCGTGTGTGCATGTTGTGTAGTGCGGGCCACTGTGCCACATCGGACACACGTGACCTTATTTTAGCTTGCAATCAGTGGGTGCGCAAGTGCCATAAGCACAACAACGAACGGAAAATGGGCGCCGAACTGAAGCAAGAAAATCCAAATAGCAAAATGTAGAATCAGAAAAACATGCTTGCATAGCTGGGCATGCACATAAATGGGTATAAATTAGGGATGCCAATCTTTTCGATTTTTGCGATCTTGGGATTTTCGGGATCAGTTCCGAGATTTTTATAGTTATTATTGTATTTTGCAAGAATGTATTTCGAAAAAAAAAAAAGTTTAATCAATATTGATTGGGAAGTTCGACTGTTTTATAATAAATAAAAGGGATTTTTATTTAAAGCGAAGATTTTTTTCCATTTCTTACTGTTTGTATATTTTTGAGATCTTCAAGCAGTAAATAATAAAAAAAAAAACAAAGGATGAAAGTGAACTTTGTGTGCATCTGGAACCGTAATTTAAATATGCTGAAAATAGCTCGATGCAAAAAAAAACTTTCAAAGTAAATAAATATATTTTGTACCAGATATATACCTACGAAATGAGACTTTCAGCTATTAGTCCATAGATGTCGCCAGGAGTATTTTTAAACCTTCCCAAATGTCTTGTTTTTTTTTCGTCTGGCAACTGGCAACAATATTCAGTTCATTGTTTGTTACGTTTCATACATCAAGCATTTTTGCCGCTCTTAAAGATGTCGAATTTCGTGCCTTCAAACTACGATTTGCGGACATCGATGATTTTCTGTTATCAATTGAAGAAAAACACTTCTCAAGCTCATCAAATGCTTATAGAAGCTTATGGTGGGCATGCTCTAAGTAGAGCTCAGTGCTTCAGGTGGTTTGAAAAATTCCGAAGTGGTGATTTTAGCGTGGAGAACGAGGACCGTGGCCGGCCACCGAAAAAGTTTGAGGACGCCGAATTGCATGCATTGTTGGATGAAGATGATGGTCAAACGCAAGAACTGATGGCAGAGCAGTTGGGAGTGACCCAAAAAACCATTTCCAAACGTTTGAAAGACATGGGCATGATTTTAAAGGTCGGAAGATGGGTGCCGCATGAAGTGACTTGATGACAATGCACCGCCACATCGAGCAAGAGCGACAAGCGAATTGATGGAGACGTTCGATTGGGAACCGCTGGTGCATGCGGCTTACTCACCAGACTTGGCGCCTTCCGATTATCATTTGTTTGAATCGATGGGTCACGCACTTTCCGAGCAGCGCTTCAATTCTCACGAAGAAGCCAAAAAATGGCTCGATGATTGGTTTGTGAGCAAAGACGGCCAATTTTTTTGGCGTGGCATCCACAAATTGCCTGTGAGATGGGAACATTGTGTCGCTAGCGATGGCTATTATTTTGAAAATTAAATTTGTAATTATTTTTTGTTAATAAACGTTTGAAATTGGAAAAAAGTCTCATTTCATAGGTATTTGAGTCCCGCACAATTTAAGCGTAAAAAGCTGAAAGTACAGGCTTCAATTCATTTTTGTGAAAATAAACTCATGTCAGTCAATAGAACTTTTCACAACAGCAGCACACATAAATATGTATTATTTTTTATATTAAAAAAAAAAAAAAAAACAAAAATTTTCAAATATAGAAGAAGAAGAAATATTGGGTAGTCGAAAAAGTCTTTTCGTATTTTGTCAATAGATGTCGTTGCTACCAATCACATTGTGTCATATAATATGGTGTTAGAAAGGTGACATTTTAAGCTTCATTTAACCAAAAAAAAAAGTTACAGCTGTTCAAAAATGAGTGAAAATAATGAAGAAATTCGCTATATTTTGAAATTTTTGTATAAAAAAGGGAAGAATGCCACGCAAGCCACCGATGAAATTTGTGAAGTTTACGAACACGATGCTGTATCAGTTCGTGTAGCACAACAATGGTTCGCTCGCTTCCGTTCTGGAAATTTCGATGTGAAAGATGCACCTCGCTCCGGTCGACCTATCGTTGAAAACGTCGATGAAATTATGGAAAAGATTGACCAGGACCGTCCTACAAGCTGCCATGACATCGCCAAAGCACTAAACATTCATCATCACACGGTTTTGAACCATTTAAAAAAGGCTGGTTACAAAAAGAAGCTCGATGTTTGGGTACCACATGAATTGTCTGTGAAAAATTTAATGGACCGAATTAACATCTGCGATTCTTTGCTGAAACGAAATGAAATCGAACCATTTCTGAAGCGAATGGTAACAGGAGACGAAAAGGGGATCAAATACGACAATAATGTGCGAAAAAGATCATGATGCAAGGGTGGTGAAACTCAACAAATGGTCGCAAAGCCAGGATTGACGCCTCGAAAGATTATCCTGTGTGTTTGGTGGGATTGGAAAGGAATCATACACTATGAGCTGCTTCAGCCTGCTCGAACGATTGATTCTACACTTTACTGTCAACAAATGATGAGATTAAAGCAAGCAATCGAAAAAAAACGGCCAGAACTGATCAGTAGAAAGGGCGTCGTCTTCCATCAGGACAACGCTAAGCCACACACATCTTTGATGACTCGGCAGAAACTGGGAGAACTTGGCTGGGAAGTTTTGATGCATCCCCATAAAGCTCTGACCTTGCACCATCGGACTACCATTTGTTTCGGTCAATGCAGAACTCCTTTAATGGAGTAAAGTTGGCTTCAAGAGAAGCCTGTGAAAATTACTTGTCGCAGTTTTTCGCCGAGAAACCACAAAAGTTTTACACTGATGAAATAATGTCTCTAGAAGAAAAATGGCAAAAGGTGGTTGACCAAAATGGTACATATTTGGTTTAATAAAGTTCATTATAAATATAAAAAAAAATGAGTTGAAGTTTGATTGGAAATACGAAAAGACTTTTTCGACTACCCATATTTGCTAAAAGCTTAAAATCCATGCTACTTTTTTTTGGCATGGAAGGGGTGTGTCTGTCTCCATTTCATATGCTTCGGAAAAAATTTAAAAATCCCGAAAATTTCGGGATCCCGAAATTCTTGAATTATCATCCTTGGTACAAATGTATGCTGGAGCTTTAGTGACTGTGTATAGGCATACAAAAGACCAGAAAAGTAAAGTAAAAAGTGAAATTTTATCGTTGTTCATTCTTCTTCCGTCTATGTATGGGTGTGTGAATTTTTCAAACTGGCACGAAATTATGCAAACTCCGCAGTGAGTGTGTGTGTGTATTGCGGGTTTGTTTTTAAAGTGCTCGTGCAGCACAAAAACTCTGTCATCTACACGCTTCTGTGTGCGTGTGTGTGCGCGACTATGCCAAAACTTTCGCCGCTACTGAGTTGCCTCTTGTTATTTTTGCTGCTGCTGCGGCTGCTGCTGCTTCTGCAATTTCATTCGTGCTTTGGCACTTGAAAGTGTCGAATTTTTTGCGATGCGTTCGATTTTGCTGCAATCTCATTTCTCTTACGCTATCTACACTAACACGCCTTTAAATTTTTTCTACATAGTTTCCATTAAAATTCGAATGGCACTGCAGGCATTTACTCACATCCATACATACACACACACACACACACACATACAGGCACTAATATTTCTTGCTCGCACAATACTCACTTGAAATCTTTTTGTAGGTCAGCATTGCTGCTGGCACTGGATCCATCCTCACTGCCGCCAATGGCACCATTCGTTGTCGCACCACCGCCAGCGCCGCCACCATTGCCACCCACCGCACCGACCAACTCCTCATCGGCCAATTCGCCGCTGCTACCGAGCGCGCCAATACCGCCATTGCAGGCGCCAGTATAACCGCCTCCACCAGGTGACTGGTGATTGCTGGCGCCGGTATTGTTGGACTCATCCGCAGTTCCTGCGCCATCGCTATCGGTCGGCTGTGCAAGCGTTTTGCTGCGACTTTGCATTTGGTGCGAACGCTTCGAGTTTTGCTGCTGAAAGCGGCGCTGCTTTTGACGTTGCTTTTGGCTCTGCGCATAGCTGAGTTGATTTTGCAGCGGACTGTGGCTGCTGGGAGGATACAGATTCTGTTGGCTCTGACTAAGCCCGTGGCTGTGACTATGACTTGAATGCTGAAACTGATTGCTACTCTGGCTAAGCGCGCCGCTAAGATGACACTGACTCTGGCTCTGACTCGGCGGCGGTGGATAGTGATTTTGCGGCAATGATTTTGGTTGGTACTGTGGCGGCGGTGGTAGCGGTAGCTGTGACGAATGCTGCGTGTAATACGGCTGTGACGCTTGATGTTGGTGATGCTGTGGCGCTTGCAAGCGTAAAGGTGTTTGCGTCTGTGTGTGTGATTGCTGTGACTGCGACTGCGTCTGGGAGTGTGAGTGCGTCTGCGACTGCGTTGTTGCTTGCGTTTGTGTCGGCGTACAAACGATTGCCGGCGCGCCTGCTTGTGTTGGCTGCTGCTGGTTATGCTCCTGACTGCTGCCATTCGAAAGCACGGCGTTCGGCGGCTGTGGCATGTCCAGCGCCAACAATTGGCGCAGCAGTTGCAGCTCATCTTTGTAGGTGAATTCGTCTAGTTTGATGCGCTCCAATTGGAATCGTATTAAATCACTAAGGGCCAGCAGCGAAGAGGCCATAATTTCCACTTATGGTTTTTTAACATTAACACCGCTTCCAACGATACCACCGCTCCACCTCACTACCGCACCGCAAGCAACGCGTGCGCTGCGCAATACCAAGTCACAGTTGATAATAGTAACAACTATAACAACAATAGCTGCGTTAACAAAACAAAATTACTCTAATTACTAATAATTTAGCAATGACTTGTGTTGTTGTGTTAGTAGGGCGAAATGCTAACTATTCGGTTCGACACAACAGCAACAACAATAAAGCCAACAGCAACGGCACACCAACCGAATGGACGGCGATTGACTTGTGCGTACTGATGTTGTTTTCCCTTTCCCTTTTCGCTATATTGAATGCGCGGGGTGCAACGCAGCCGAACTGGTATTTGTAGTAAAAATCGAAAGCTGGCTTATGGAAATGGAAAATCGAAGTTGAATATTAATTTGAATACATTCGCTTGATTATTGCTACGCAGAATTTTTCGTTCCACTTTTCGCGGTGGCAATTTTTCTTTTCACACTTTTTGCTAACTTCACACTTACGCACTACTACCGCTTTTATTGCCACCAGGCTCACGCAAGCTGGCACTCGTTGGCCAGCGAAAAAGAAAAAAGAACTCCCGTTTCCCGTTACTCGTTAACCGTGTCGCGTAACGCGTTACCGTCTCCTCAAGCTTCAGCTAAAACTTAGCACTTTTTGCTTCCGCTGCTGCTGCTGCTGCTGCTCCGCTTGCTGCTTTTGCTGGCATTGGTGGCACCGCTGGTGCTCCTCTACTTTGCTAAATCGTTGCCACAAATACATTCACGTTTGATTTTTCTATTTCATTTAGCTTAATAGCTTAAATTTTATAAATTTTAATATTCTTTGGCTTAGCTTAGGGAATAATTAAACAAAATTGATTGCTTTTCTGTGAAAACGTTGCGCTCGTATTGATTTTTAACATTTCGCCAGTGAAAAACTCGGCCACTTTGCGCTGTGTATTTGCGACGACGTTTTGCACTGAGTGACTGTTTAACTGCGAATGTGGCTGTGTGGCTGTGCACGATGCCAGCGAACGAGCGAAGAATCAACGAGTAAACGAGCGGCCGACCAGTGAACGAATCAAGTCAAAGGAGGCCGAATAACTGGCCGAAGCACAGTGGTTGGTCTTCAAGAATGATAGATTACAAAATTACAGCTTCTTAAGTGCCGTGACGTTGGTACAGAAAATAAACGAACAAAAAGAAGTGGAAGAGTGAGTGAAGGTTCGTTTCTTTTTTGCACTGACGTCCCTCAACGTCGTTTCGAGACGTTGGTACAGAAAATAAACGAACAAAAAGAAGAGGAAGAGTAAGCGTAGGTCTGTTTTGTGACAAGTCCGAAAAGAAAACTGTCAAACTTTCTACAAAAACTTGGAAGGAAAGACGTTCGGTTAATGGTCGTTATAATTACAGGACACAACCCAAGGAGTCAACATATGACCACCATTGGAATCATTTAGGACCCAATGTGCCAGTCCTGCTTGGAGGAGGCGGATAGCACTGAGCACTTTCTCTGTGAGTGTCCTGCCTTTGCTAGAGCAAGGCTACGAGCTTTGGGTTCCTATGTCGTGTGAATGAGTAATATTCGTTCTCTAAAACTGGAGGATATTTACAGATTTGCCAAAGAATCTGGAAAACGCTCACAGGACTAACTACCTTTATCTTTGTCTCTCTTCCTATTTCTTTCTCTGATACTTTTCTCCTTTCCTCCTTGACTATCTACTCGCTTTCCAGAGCTCTAAATACAATGGACCCTTTAGCCTGCGTGTTTTAGTAGCCACCAAATCTCTTGGTGCTCCTTGGCTCGACCTATTCAAATTTAAATTTCAAGCGAAGGTGTGTTTCTTTTTCGCAGTGACGTCCCTCAACTGTCAAATTTGCTACAAATAAAGTAGCGGTTTTAGGTAGGCGGCAGCTGCTGTATTCTTACATCTTTTTTATTCCTTTATTATTCCACTTGGGAAGATAAGGCCTCGAAAAAACATTTATCTTGTCTTATTCTTTTAACTGCTGCTTTCTTCACGACCTCTCACTTTTGCTTAACTGCTTATAAATCACGAAGGTTAGAACGCCCCCAGGTATTTTCGGGTCGTCTGTGTTCTTGACGGTTCCATTCCAACGCTCTTCTCCTTATGCTTTCCCTGTCCTTTCTGAAAGTGTGCCCGATCCACGGCCATTTACGATTTCTTATCACTTTTTGGATTGGTTCTTGCTCAGTGATCTGCTCTAAGTCTGCATTTCGGATAGAGTTAGGCATATAATCCGAAGGCATTTGTTTTTAAGGCTTTGTAATTTCTGCGTAATGCTTTTCGACACTTTATTCTCCGTATAGATTCCGTATATGAAGTTCGAATTTCACAGTTGCACACCGAGGACAATGCGGACTGCTTCGTTTCCATGTCATTTGAAAGAACTCTGACAAGCAAGTTCTTTGAAATCCTATAAGCTTTGAAGCCAAGAATCAAGTAACCTAGATGCCGTCTAAAGGATGCCAAATTATACAACTGATGGCTTGAAGACGCAATCCATAGATCCTACATTTTACTTAAAGCAGAAGGTAGTAAAATTCGGTCTTCATAAGAAAACTAAGCTACGGATTTTTAAATTCCAACGTGAAAGTGATTTGTCTATATGGTTGCGAATTCTGGTCGCTTACATCTGTGCTTTATCCTAAGATTGCAAACATTTTCGCTAACGCCTGCTTGTGCACAATTTTTGTACAATCTGGTGCCCTCTTTTTAATTCAAATCAGTAATTGCTTAATTCGACCAACGAACTTTCAATCGAGCTCATCATCAAACGCAGACGATTTAGCTGGATGGCCCACACTATGCGGTAAGATGCCGGCGAAGATCCCTATGATCAAAAAGTACAGGGAATGCCTAGTTGACTGTTTTCTTCGATTGTCGAGTGCACCATGAGTACTTTCCATCGGCCTAGACAGTCCGTTTTGAAGCGTTTGAGAGATGCTGTACGTCGCAAACGGCCGGAAATGTGGCTAAACAATACTTGGATTTTGCATGATGATAACGCACCATCGCACCGAGCCCAATTAAAGCTGGATTATTTGATCAAACACCAAGTAAATACCATCGTGCAAGCACCGTATTTACCTGATATGGCCCCTTGCGACTTTTTTGTTTCCCAAATTGAAGTTACCACTTCGTGGAAGGAGATTTCAGTCGATAGAAGAGATCAAAGAGAATACGACGAAGGAGCTGAAGGCCTTCGACGGTCTACCAGTGGTGCATGGAAGACAGGGTTAAACGTTGGCACATGTGTGTTGCTTCAGACGGGTCATACTTTAATGGAGATAAAATAAATGTGCCTGAAATTTAACTCTTTTTTGTTTTATTTAAACATTTCCGATACTTTCTGATCAAAGGGTATGCAGGGCTGCTCTATGGTGAAATGCACAAGGTGATAGAAACCGTGGAAGACCAAAAGCCACCTAGTTTTGCATGGTTGATACGGATGGCTGGATGGCAGAATAAATAAATAAATAAATAATTAAATATTCACTCTAATACAACCTGGAATTCTTTGAAACAACTTGCTCACAATCGAAATGACTTCAATACTTTTGTTCTGGTCCTACGCTCCAACCGGAGTTAAAGAATATTACATTTAATTAGGGGTTGCATATCACTGCTATTTTTCACACTATTTCACCGTGTATTTTTAAATAATAAACAAATTCCCACTAGTGACAGAGTTAAATATTTAGGGATGCATCTTGATCGACGCCTCACGTGGAAAAGTCACATTCAGGCTAAGCAACAACAACTAAAAATAAAAACAACACGTATGCACTGGCTGCTTGGCCGTAACTCTCAACTTAGCCTAGAAAACAAAATACGGATCTACAAAGCTATTCTGAAGCCCATTTGGACCTACGGAATACAGCTATGGGGAACTGCTAGCAACTCCAATGTGGAGATCTTGCAACGTTACCAATCGAAAACATTACGAAGCCTTGTTAACGCCCCTTGGTTTATTACCAATGAATCTATCCATAACGACTTAGGTATTCCTTTGGTAAAGAATGAAATTCGAAAATATAGTACTAGATATCTGAAACGATTATCTAATCACATAAATCCAGCTGCTATCTGTTTATTAGACACAACCAATGAAACTATACGGTTAAAACGCAATCATATATTAGACTTGCCATTCCTCTAGTAACGGGTGATCAATCATGAGGTGCTTTTTTCAATAGTTAAAAAAAACAAAAATGTAAGTTATGTTCAAAACCTTTATTTATCATTTGAAAGGACATTCTTTGACATTTACTTTTTGAATATGACTTCATTCAAATGTTGGCCGCAACTACGTTTAAGGTGGTCCATTCTGAAGGTCCAATTTTCAATCACTCGTTCGAGCATTTCGACTGGTATGTCGTAAATAACACGCGTAATGTTGGCTTCCAGAGCTTCAATCGTAGCTGGTTTATCAGCATAGACCTTGGACTTCACGAATCCCCAAAGAAAAAAGTTCAAAGGTGTGATATCACTAGATCTTGGTGGCCAACTCACAGGTCCTAAACGTGAAATCAGCTGCTCTCCGAAATGACTTCTCAATAAAGTCATTGTTTCACGAGCTGTATGGCAAGTGGCTCCGTCTTGTTGAAACCAAATGTCGTAGAGATCATTAGATTCAATTTCAGGTAGCAAAAAGTCCGATATCATGGTACGGTAGCGAGCACCATTCACAGTTACGTTGCGGCCATCATCATTTTTGAAAAAATATGGACCGATGATTCCACCAGCCCATAAACTACACCAGACCATTGTTTTCTCTGGGAGTAAAGGTAGCTCTTGACCCTGTTCTGGTTGCTCTTCATCCCAAATACGGCAATTTTGCTTATTGACGTAACCATTGAGCCAGAAATACGCCTCATCGCTGAACAAAATTTTGCTCGAAAACAGCGGATCTTCTTCAATCTTTTCAAGAGCCCAATCAGCAAAACGGTGACGTGCAGGAAGGTCATTTGGCTTTAGTTCTTGTACGAGCTGTATTTTGTATGCTTTTAAATGAAGATCCTTCCGTAAAATTGACCAAGTTGTTCCATACGACAGTCCAAGTTGCTGAGAACGGTGCCGAATCGATTCATCGCGGTTTGCACGTACACTCTCTGCTACTGCCGCTATATTCTCAATGCTTCTTGCTGGACGTGGTCTATTCGGTCGAGAATTATCCACCAATGAATATTCGGATTCAAATTTGTTGATGGTATGTCGAATAGTGTTTAAGGCAGGCCGATTATGTTGACCATAATGCGGTCTAAGCGCACGAAAAACATTTGTCACAGAACGCTGATTTTCATAATACAGTTGAACAATTTGTAGACGTTGTTGCGGTGTGAGTCTTTCCATGATGAAATGCCAAACGCTGTTCAACAAATCCACGATGACAGTTTGCCACAACTCGCGCGCGATCTGTAAAAAAAAACGCAAATGAAAAAAACTCCTCTTAATTGATCACCCGTTATGAATCTACTCAACCTATAAACTTTAAGGTAAAATTAAGTAAGTTAATCTTAAGTGATAATATTAACAAACAATGAATTTAAGCAATCTTGAAGTACTGACGAATTTTAATAATTTAAGAACGAACTGTACAAGTTAATAAGCTGTTGTAATTGCTGCCATTATCTTATAAGATCTAATTTGCTGAATGTCTTATAGTAGATAGATTGCAAATAAAATAAGTTATATAAAAAAAAAAATAATAAAAAAAATAAAAAAAAACTATTGTTAACAGTTTTATAACTATTCCATGCTTGAACAGCCAAAACATCACACGAACTTTCGAAAGTTTTATTTGTACATTCATTTCCCTTCAGTGAATTTTCCACTCAATGCCTGGCATAGACATAGGTGAGCTGTATGTAGGTAAGCGATGCTATATTCCTAACTAAATCTATGAAATTATATTATCGTTTGACCGCTACTATCACGAAATTGACGACAAGAAAATCTGTTTGTGGGATTGCTTTTGGGTCAGCTTTTATCGAAAAACTATAGAACTTGGAGTCCAAAATACTGATAGCTTGGCAACTTGTGGAGACCAACGGAGCTCACCCCAAAATGCAAAAGCACATGAAGAAATGGAGCTTCACCCTTTCCTGAGAAATAAGTTGTGCAATTCCCCTTTAACAACAATCAGTGGGATGGCGAGACCTCTGAGAGATTTATTCTGCACCTTACAGGAGTTGACTAATTCAGATCTGCACTAAGGCGTCATCAGAGCCTTGAATGCAGCTTGACTATAGGAAAAAATGCTGATATCCGACTCGCTACGGCGTTGCCTAAGTATTTTGCATGCTCCAATCGCCAAGACTTCTACTTGAAAGAGACAAGACGTTTTAAGAAAATGGATAAATTGGATGATTTAGAAAAAATCTTTGCTCTGACTTCCGATTCCATATTGGAGTCGTCAGTGTAGACAGAGCTAACAGCCTCGGTACACATTTTCTCCACGTTCCAATCCTGCCTATGTAAAAAGTTTATAAGTATTTTTTTTTGGTTGCTTGAGAGAATTTTTCTAGCATGAAATCACAAAAACTTATGATAAGGGAAATTTCAAAGTCGGGATGACATTCAAGGGCTGTAAGTTGTATAAAACACGATTTTGTTAGTTTGTAATATCTACAAGAGCTCAATAAGTATTTAGAAAATTTTCAATAAAATATAACTAAACTTATACTTATACTTATACTTATACTTATACTTATACTTATACTTATACTTATACTTATACTTATACTTATACTTATACTTATACTTATACTTATACTTATACTTATACTTATACTTATACTTATACTTATACTTATACTTATACTTATACTTATACTTATACTTATACTTATACTTATACTTATACTTATACTTATACTTATACTTATACTTATACTTATACTTATACTTATACTTATACTTATACTTATACTTATACTTATACTTATACTTATACTTATACTTATACTTATACTTATACTTATACTTATACTTATACTTATACTTATACTTATACTTATACTTATACTTATACTTATACTTATACTTATACTTATACTTATACTTATACTTATACTTATACTTATACTTATACTTATACTTATACTTATACTTATACTTATACTTATACTTATACTTATACTTATACTTATACTTATACTTATACTTATACTTATACTTATACTTATACTTATACTTATACTTATACTTATACTTATACTTATACTTATACTTATACTTATACTTATACTTATACTTATACTTATACTTATACTTATACTTATACTTATACTTATACTTATACTTATACTTATACTTATACTTATACTTATACTTATACTTATACTTATACTTATACTTATACTTATACTTATACTTATACTTATACTTATACTTATACTTATACTTATACTTATACTTATACTTATACTTATACTTATACTTATACTTATACTTATACTTATACTTATACTTATACTTATACTTATACTTATACTTATACTTATACTTATACTTATACTTATACTTATACTTATACTTATAACTATTGGACAGTGTTAAGAACAGTTTTCCACTTTTTTAGTTCCCATTTATGACCAAAGTGCGTCCACTGTGCGATGGTGGGGCACGAACGAATTAGGCTAAGTAAAGCAGCGAGTGTTGGCCAACACTAGACAAACAAATTTACAACACCTACCTGCTCCAAGAAAAGCTCTGCCTAAGGGTTTTGTACGCGTGCATGTGTGTGTGTATTTTACATGATTCGTCATATTCGCACGTTATTCGTTGCTTCGTGAGTGAATGAGTGAGTACTCGTTTGCTGATGACGACGACGATTAGGTGGATTTTCCATACTTGGCTTGCCTATATTTCACTCTACTTCCGCATGCCACTTTATCACAGTTCTTGCATTTACACCCGTATTCGCATTCTCGCTTCTGTTGTTCATTTCCTTTACTTTGATGTTTTCCTATAAAGAAAAAAATATATGAATGGAAGAGTGTGACAAACGTCAGTGGCCAAAAGCAGCAACGCAGCAAATAAGTCAAACTTGAGCGTGCGCATACACACATACACGCACACTAGCACAGTACAAATACACAAATTCAAAAAAATGAATACACGTACACATTCGCACATACGCTCAGCTGCCTTGGAACGGGGTGCTGCTGTTTTGGCATTCGTGCAATTTCTGGCAAGCACATTCAGACATACATACATATATACAGTTATATTACATAGATACAAGCGAAGGCATTTTTCATAACTATGTACACAATAAATGCCCCGAAAGCTTGCAGTGAAAGTGTCACTCGGTTGCATGCATAGACGCCTCAATCGCTGCCACTGCCATTTTTGGCGCCGCAAAGTATGCAAACAATAGCCAAGAAAACAAAACGTAAAAAACGAATGAGTGTTGTGTTGTGTATTGTTATTGTGTGGCTGTGGTGTTGGTTTGTTGGCAGGCATAGTACGGTAATTGTTTGCAGGTGTAGACGCGTATGTGTGCTTGATTGCGAATGCACCGAGAATGCAAGCCCGCTGTTGGTGAGTAGAAAGAATATGTTTTGGTTTTGGCTTTGTAGCGAGAACAAGGTGAAATGGGATAATTCGCACGTGTGGCTTATTGCTGCTCATTTTTAATGGCAGTGAGGTAAGGATGCTGCCACTGCGTGAAGGCAATGTTTGGCTAAAAGGTGAATTTATGTAAATATTTGTGAACGAGTTGGCACTTAAGCACAAGTAGTTGACGTATTTGAATAATCTATTTTTATTACCTGGAAATTTTTATGCAACACAGACGAGAGGGGGTTGACCTTAGGAATGCAGCAGCTGGTGTTTATTTTGAAAGCAGATTTTATCGAGTCATTTTTAAGACATACTTTACAAATTTTTGCTATGCGCTTTCAAAAAGGGGTTCGTTTGAAATTCGGGTAGTAAGAAAAAAATATGTTTTATAATGCAAAAGAAAAAGAAATTATAAAATAAATAAAAAATTACATATTGAAATATAGGCCGCATAAAAATTGGAGATATTGATTTTTTAAACCGGTTCAAAATACACACTTTTTTGTTGTTTTCCTTGTTCACTCCTCTCGGGAGCATAAAGCTTCGACAAGACTCAGTCTTGCGTTGGTTTCGTTAATCTGTTTTTGATTTCTGACAGGGTAGGGGATTAGCCTGCCGCTAGCAATCCTAGATGTTGGCAATGCCCACCTGTCGTTGCTTAAGAACAACGCCTTCTTACTGCTTTGAGCGCCATCTGTGTCTCACACTTTTCTGGCGGAAGGATCGTACAGATGGTTGAGGACTTCGCAAAATTTGGTGTGTCTGCGCTATTACCGCGGTCGCCCGCTTTCTCTTGCTGGCGCCACTGATGCAATGTGTAACTGTGTGTTTTTCTTTATTTTTTGTTTGTTTTAGCAGCCACAATGCAAATAATAAGCATACTATTGTATGGGAGTAAGGATGGAAAGGATAAGTTTTTGGGGTTGAGGAATGGAATTGGATTTTTTTAAGTAGGTAAATTTGGGAAAGTGCGAGGATCGTGCTTTACGTAGGATTCGTACCCACAACCTCTGGGATAGCAAGCTAGTGCACTTACGCTAGACTACCGAGAGACGACGCATAAGTACATTTATCAATAATAAAACGGTAACTGTGGTAAGAAAGCTGGTGTTTCAACCATTTAAATGTACTGGGTTTGCTTTAGGGTAGCGCTGCCACTTAATTCTTTTGCATATAAGCAGGTAGAGGCGAAATTCGCGCTGCTTAAAATTTATTTGCAACAGTAACTTGTTTTTTTTTAATTTTCTTCTTTTTTTTAGAATCCATTAACATTTTTTTTACTTATTCATTTTAAAAAGTCAAGTAAACATGATTTTAAACTGACTACTAAAACTAACTAATAATGCATTTATAAACTTAATTTAAACTCCCGTTATAAACAAACTCCCATCGAACTAAACTAAAAGATAGAATTGAAAAGTACAGAAAAATCTTTCTTTAAAACCGAGAAATCTAAAATAGGATTCATTAAAAAAAATACTATTCGGTATACAGTCTATTCACAGGCTTGAAATTGAAATTTGAAATGCGAGCCAAGAAGCACCGAGAGAAAGGTAGCTCCTAAGACACTCAGGTTAAACAGCCCATTGCATGCGAAGTTTTGAGAAGGAAAAGGGTAGATAAGTCAAGGAGGAAAGGAGAGTAAGAAGAAAGAGTCCGTCTTGCAACAGAATTACGCTTCTTCTTTCAGTGCAGCCGTCACCTCAATCTGTTTCCCGCTCCATCTTCTCTCAATTATCCATTCTGCTACTTTCAGACTACTTTATCTAGATCCTATTTCTTTCTGGGACTCATCGGTTAAGAAAATACACATCAAATTTCTTCGAATGCACTCTGGATTAATCTATTGCTCACGCACTGGAAATTTAACATAAAATTTCCTTCCAAATAAACTCTGGGCATAAGATCGTCCTCAGGTGCCAAAAGGAGTGGATGCTGCTCTTACAGCATCTTAAAGATTTCTCTACGCTCCGATCCACGGTCTTTAGTTAACTAAGATTAATTTTAACCATTCACTTCCTTTCACAATACCAATGATTGGATAATGAAGGAGTGTAGTTAGTCAATGTACATCCATTAATCAACCAATAGTTAAAATCAGCCATTTATATGTAGTGAAGAACGAAAATCCAAAGCAAAAAAAAATACAATTATTCACATTTTTTGACAAGGATTGACATTTTCTTTCATTTGACACTTATATTTGTATGTAATATAAGGTTGTCAAAAAAGTCTTGCGGTATTTTTATTGAATTTTCAATTGTTCATAAAATTGGTTATAATAATGCGATTTAAGTCAAATATGCGCCGTTTTGTTCAATGACGAGTTCCCAACGAGATGCCAACTTCATAATGCCCCTCTTATAGAAGCTCGCTTCCCTATTGTCAAAAAACTCGGAGAGCCAATTTTCACAGGACTCTTTTGAGGACAACTTCCGACTACCAAGCTCGTTCGCCATGGACAGAAATAGGTGGTAATCACTTGGTGCGAGATCCGGACTATACGGTGGATGCAAAAGAACCTCCCATCCCAGCTCCCGGAGCTTCTGGCGCGTCACCAAAGATGTGTGTGGCCTGGCGTTGTCCTGATGGAAGACAATTCGGCCTCTGTTGATCAAAGATGGCCTCTTCTGCATGGGTGCTGCCATCAAGCGGTCCAGTTGTTGGCAGTACAGGTCCGAATTGAGCGTTTGGCCATAGGGGAGCAGCACATAGTGGATGACTCCCTGCCAATCCCACCAAACACACAGAAGAACCTTCCTGACCGTCAATCCAGGCTTGGCCACCGTCTGGGCAGCTTCACCGCTTTTCGACCACGACCGTTTGCGCTTCACGTTGTCGTAAGTGACCCACTTTTCATCGCCAGTCACCATCCGCTTCAAAAACGAGTCGATTTTGTTGCGATTCAGAAGCGATTCGCATGCATCCATACGGGCAAAAATGTTTTTTTGCGTCAAGTCGTATGGCACCCATACATCGAGCTTCTTTTTGAATCCAAGCTTCTCCAAATGGTTTATAACGGTTTGATGACTCCTGCCCAGCTCTTGGCCGATGCTACGGCTGCTACTATGCCGGTCTCTTTCGATCAATTCAGCGATTTTATCGTAATTTTTGTCGACAGGCCTTCCGGACCGTGGCGCATCTTCGATCACCTCTGCACCAGAACGAAAACGTTGAAACCATCGTTGTGCGGTGGAAATGGAAACTGTATCGGGTCCATAAACTGCACAAATTTGATTGGCAGCATGAGATGCATTTTTGCCTTTATCGTAGTAGTACTGTAAAATATGCCGTATTTTCTCTTTATTTTGCTCCATGTTTGCGACGCTATAACTCACGAACGACTAAAAGGAAACGACAATTAATTAATCAAACACGTGTTAGCACGTGAAAAGAGCTTTCCAGAAAGCTCTAGCGTGAACCGATGCGTCGAATACAACTAGAACTACGCGCTTGCAAAGACAAGCTTGCGGAAATGCCGCAAGACTTTATTGACAACCTTATATAATTTTATACAGTTATGATAAATTTTTTAATACTGGATCATAACCACATGTTCTTGAGCAGATTTGTGATCGCAACCCTAGGGACCTCAATGATCAAGAAAAAAGTTAGCAGAGGAACACCTTAAGGCGGTGTGCTGTCTCCTGTCCTATGGGTGCTGGCATTAAACTTCTTGCTAAAGAGCCTAGAGGAGAGAGGACAGCACGTCGTAGCATATGCGGACGATGTTGCAATGGTAGTAAGAGGGAAATTCCCCAATACACTTAGAGAAGTCATGCAAGATTTACTAAACATGGTTGAAAACTGGTCAAAAGCAAATGGGCTAAGAGTCAACCCCAATAAAACTGAACTCATCCTATTTACCAGTAAGCATAAAATTCCAAATATAGCTCCTCCGACTCTAGGTTGAACGGCACTGTCATTTAGTGATGAGGCCCGCTACTTAGGTCTAATACTAGACAGAAAACTAAGTTGGAAGGCAAATGTCGATGATAGAGTAAAAAGAGCGACAATATTTTCAAGAGGTATATTTTATCCTTTAAAACTAAAAGAAACCCAATTTTTAGTGTTAAAAAGAACCGAAGATTTTTTACTTTAAAAAACTCTATACCAAAATTTTTTAACAAATCTCAAAATTATCATCATCAGAGCAAAGCTGAGCGAGTTATAGCACTTTTACTGGAAGGTAATATGCCAAAGTTTCAGGCCAATCAGAGCAAAATTGAGGGAGTTATAGCACATTTTCCGAGGAGATTTGACAGTTCTGGTGTTTGGCAACCGATTTTTATGATTCTTGCATATTTGTAAAGGCTGATGACTCCGTAATTAAAATTGAGGGAGTTGCATCAGGATGGCTTTCGCAGATATAAAATTTCAAAACCAGCTTAAACATTTTAGTAGATAGTGTATCTCCTTGCCTAACACCAGTGTTACCTTCGGAAGATTCCGTAGTTTTGATCGAACGGCATCTAAAGTCCGTTCCTGCCAAGGCCATGGATGCAAGTGAAATGAGTTTCATTGGTACACTTTGCCGACAGAAAATAAAACGAAGTTTTTTTCTCTCTATGCTGTCGAAAGCTTTTTTAAAGTCTACAAATAGACAATAGACCAAGCTCAGGAAACTTTTCGAACATTTCCACATTAATCTGAAATATATTACAATGTTTTCCCAAATTTTTATTATTTATTATACTGAGGTCTATAAATAAGGTATATTTTTAAGATATATTTTATCCTTAAAAGTAGAAAAAAAATTGTAAAAAAGTTTAAAATAATCGATAAAATAATCTCTATAAAAATCTTATTGAATAAATCTGAAATCTATACTATAAAGGTGAATGTCTGTACGTTGTCCGCGCATCACTACGAAACGAGAACACCAAATGACGTAAAATTTTGTATACATTCATATTTTCAGCCAATGAAGGTTATAGGCATGTTTTTATGATGGAACTCCTTTCCCACAGCCCCCAGGCCGCGCCACCACTCTGATTCGTCACTAATAATCGAATATTTGCTTAAATTTAATCTAAAAAATCTTAGTTTTTTCTATTTCCCACTATTTGTAGCACACTCTAGACTTCATAATCCGCATAAGCTGTTCAACTATGACCCAAATGCAAAGTTCAAAAACGGTTTGAGATAGAAAATTAATAAAAATAATTTTGCTTGATATTTTTCTGATTGGTTGTTCTGATTTTATTCAACGAGGCAACGCAACGGATATTGTAATATTATGGTTATTAATAAAAAAATATTTTCTATGAAATTATTGTTTGTAATTCTTTTATATGTATACATATCCTGAATCCCTCAAAACTACTCCTACGCGAGCGGGGCCGCGGGTTAAAGCTAGTTTTTTTAATAATTTAGTTTTTTTACGAGCGCCAATAATTTTTCAAAAAATTTTGATTGCAAGACGTCCTTGTCAAAAGTTCTTATAATAATTGCAATCAGTGTTTGGAATATCTACAGATTTGAAAATACTCTCTCAACTAACCTCCCTTTCTTTCAAATGTACCTAAGCTTTCTGAATCTGAATCATTTATAGAAAAGAGCTTTTGCCTTCGCTATCTCCATTTTGCATATATGCGGTCCCATTTACGTATACATACATAAGGTGTTTTAGCAAGGGTTGCAGGAAGCGCTTTCAATGCTTTGCGCTTATTGCTATTTAATAAATACAGCCACCATTGCAAAGCACTACGAAATCAACCCTTACATAAACTTTCAATGGACTACACTTAAAAGCTCTGCGGAGCGTTGCCAACTACGTGGATGCATTTCAAGGCAGTTAGATGTTACCACTTAACAGTACAGGACTAAAGCGGAGCATAATAATTTAAAATTTTTTATACAATTTTGATTAATGGACCAAAAATTGTAAAATTTCGTAGACCTTCTGATAGTTTTCGGATAGTTGTGGCAGCTATTAAATTTATAAAAAGAGGCAAATCTGTCGGAATTGTAAGCGCTATGCTATGAGCGCGTAATTCAACTATTGGACTTACAATGCTTTAAAGCTTCATGCCCACAAAGGGCATGGACAAGAGAACCAGACCTATGACTGTCACATCTAAGGCGGCCTCCTCAGCTACAGCTTACTTTGTACAAAAACCAAATAAACTCTTTTAATTTGAATAGATAACAGAAATATCAAAACATTGTGCTACAGCGAAGATATTATAGAAATTCCCGCCTGTGACAAATGTAGATAAATAAAAAGCAATGATAAATAAAGCAAAAGGTCTCAGGCTTAAGTTCAGGTAACATTAGTCAGTATTAATAGTTATTTGTAATGGGCTCTGTCGAAATAAAAACGTGATGATTTTTGAAAACTTTTACTTCTTTCTGCTTTCCACATTTTTCCTACAAATATACATACATATACATACATGCATGTACATACTTATTATCATATGCAACTGCTTGCAACAACAAGTTTTCTTATCTTCAACGTTACTTATTTACTTTTCTCAGATTAGAAAGTGCGCAGGTAGAAAGAATTCTTTGGTGTGGAGCAGTGCTGAAATTCTTTTTTATTACACGTCAGAGCCGTATTCAGGTTTTAAGAGGCCTGTAAATATTTTGTTTCTGAGCTGCTTTGACAAAAAATTATTAAAAATATCATCCTATAGATTTTTCTCAAGAACCGTCTGTGCAAAATTTCTTTATTATTGTATTACCAGCCCTCTATAAATTCCGATTCTGTACCCTCTTTTTATTTGTATGTATATTGCCGATTGGCGTTTGTTAAATAAATAAATAAATAAATAAATTATTCATACCTAGAAGCGATGAAACACGAATGAAACTTTGCTAGTTTTTTCTATACGCTTTTCTCTGTCATTGTTGCCGCTTAGCAGGGAAGCTGTCATTAGTCACCATGAGAGTGGTTCCATGCTAAGCGATCCCAGTATTTTGGATAATTTAATAAAAAGTTAACTTAACAAATTTTGAAAATACTTTAAAAAGTTTGGAATTTATTCAATGCTGATAATTTTGGTATTGATTTTTTTCAAGTGAAATATCTTCGATTTTGTTTGACTTTTGTTTTTAATTTTTAAAATTAAATATACTTAAAACAATGTATGTAAAATTCTGAAAAAAAAGTTTTTTATGTAGAATAAAAAAAAAAAATTATGTAAAATAAAAAAAAAAAAATTGTATGTAAGATTTAAAAAAACAAAATGATGGAAAATTTAAAGAATTTTTACTTAAAAAAAATTTTTTTTTTAATTAAAAAAAATATGTTTACGTGAAATTCAAACAAAAAAAGTTTTTTCATGTAAAAATAACAAAAAAAAGTTATGTAAAGTTAAAAGGTTATTTATGTGTCTTTTTTTTTTCGTAATTTTTAAAACTAAATTATACTGAACAAAAGGAATACTTATTTACTTTTCATTTTTAAAGACAAAACATTTTTTGTTATCACTTTTGGAAAATATCCTCCCACACTTTCTTTCCTTATTAATTTTATTATCATAATAGCTGACATTACTCCCGTAATCGCTGCAAGTTTCGTAATGAGCCCCCCTTAATTTCTCGACAAAATACTCCTACGGCGAAGCACTAGCATACGCACCGGTCCCAAAAAATTAACAGAAATAATTCGTTGTGTAAAATTAAAAAAAAAATTATGAAAAGTAAAAAAATGTACTTAAAACAAAATTAAAAAACAAAAAATTGTGTATATAAAATTCTAACAAAAAAAGTTTTTTATGTAAAAGTAAAACAAAAAAAATATGAAATGTAAAATTCAAACATTTTCTACGAATGTTTTGTTTTTATTCTTAGAGATAAAATATAAAAAAATACTTAAAAAAAGATTAAAAAAAGTTGTTTATGTAAAATTAAAAAAAAATTGTTTTTAAGTAAAATTAAAAAAAGAAAAAGATTTACGTAAAATTCAAATAGTTTTACTTAAAAAAATTGAAAAGAAAGAGTTTTTATGTAAAAGTAAAAAAAAGATATTAAGTGCAAAATTCAAAACTTTTCTATGCAAGTTTATTTTTTTTTTACTCTTAAAGATAAAACATTAAAAAGATATTCAAAAAAAATGATTTAAAAAAGTTGCTTATGTAAAATTCACAAAAAAAAAAAATCTTAAGTAAAATTCCAAAAAAAAAAAAAAAAAAATTTTAATGTAAAAGTAAAAAAAAAATATTAAATGTAAAATTCAAAAACTTTTTAGCCATGTTTATTTGTTTTTAATTTTTAAAATATTCTTCCAAAAAAAAAAAGTTTAATTAAAAAAAAATTATGTATAATATTTTTGTTAAAATTTTAAGGAAAATTGTTTTTGTTGTCACTTTTGAAAAACATTTAAATTTAATTAAAAAAATATATATATATGTATTATATTTTCGTTCAAAATTTCAACGAAAACATTTTTTTTTTACACTTTTGAAAAACATCCTCTCTCAATTTCTTTTCTTATTTCTTTTATTAATAGCTGACATTATTCCCAGTAATCGCTGCAAGTTTCGTAAAGAAACCCTCTTCATTTTTCGTCAAAAACCTCCACGGTGAACCGCTAGCATACGTAACGGTCCCAAAAAATTAACAAAAATTATTATTTTTCGGTATACGATTAGCTTATTCGAAGTAGCAAACATTCGTATTATTTGTGGAGCACGATTTCATTTATGTGGCTGCCTCGGCTGGCTTCGTAGTAGCGCATTCTGTTAACCCAGTTTTCCATGACCTATTAAAGCCGTTTCCGAGAAACCTGTGAATATAGGCTTCTTATTTTCGTCAAATGTTAGCAAGTGGCCAATAGATTAAACAACTGGTATAAATGAATGCGGGAGTAGAGCTACCTTAAATTAGAAGTGTTTGTAAGGCAGTGAGTTATTCCAGTCTAATGCCATACTCGCTTACGGTAAATCTTGCTCGATAACTTTGTTGTTGCTATCACATGCAAATTTTTCATCATATTAATCGAGCATCGAGATAGCGAGCATAGAAATGGCGAATAGAAGGCGCCTTAGGTTTGCAGTATTCCCGTAATATCTTCACATCGGGATCTAGACACCTCTTCACATTCATATCCAATTCAATGCAAGGAGGGATGTCTTAAAAACGACCAAAGCTATCACGGGTTCAGGCGTTCATCAAAATCGCAGAAAGTTTGTTAATCTTGCTGAACTAACTCCCGAGATTCGAATGCCAAAATACACGATGCGGTCGATGTTCAGTTCTGTCAAACCTACCAGATAAATCAGAACATGATAGCATAGTACATGGAGGGATTCCTCACCGAAAAAATGCAGGAGCAGTTGTCTGCGGACCGAAGAAAATATACTCGCAAGTTCTAGGCAAGAGTACCAATATAAAATATGGTATTATTTCAAGCGGAAGTTCATGCAATAGAAAAAAAAAAAAAAATGCCGTCATTTGAACCTTGAACGCAACTATAACAGGTAGCAATCAAGCCTCTCAACGCTTTGGAATGTCTTAATAAGCTAAACATCTCAGGCTAGAAATTACTAGCAACAAAATGGCGATAAATAAGCCTGGAACCTTATAGAACCTCCCCAGTTCCAGGCGCATTTTGTGGCTATTGGAGGTAAGGGTAACTTCTCCGTCAATAGAAACTGAGCCAAAAATTATGATTTTTTGTAAATTTTGATAACCTATAGTTTGTGAAATAAATTCGACACAAAATGTGTGGGTAAGAATGGTGCTCAGCTTGTAATACAATATCCGATTATACATTTTTGCCAAATGGGAAATTGAAAAAATTAATTACATTTTTTTTTTGTACAACATATTTTGTTCTGTTTGATGGATGAGGTGCAGTAAATTATGGATGGATGGATGGTATACCTTTCGTTCTTGGTCAAAAATTCTCTAAAAACGATGGCCACTGTGCACAATGCGTCATCATTGAGCAAAATCTCATAGTTGTTCTTTCAACAAATCGTTGTTGCAAATTCAAATCCACTTTTAAAACTCTTAAAAATCGAAAACGTATGCAGAGGTAAATCTATTCAAGACTGTGTAACTTTTTACATAACATTCGAGTAACGACGATAAATTTTCGGTAGAAGTGTTAATCACAGGTGTGACAGCCAAACAAAAAAAACGATGAACTCAAATAAGGTTGTTCCGGGAATTTTTTTATCAGGATGGTATGTATTAATGAAGGATTTTTTAATAATTGTTTGTTTTTCTTTCTTTGGACGAAATGGAAAATACTCCAAACATGCTTACTTAATATTAATTTTAGCACTGTACATAAATATCTTAATAATGGAGATTTAATTTACCAATAATAACTTAAAAATTCACTTAAAAGAACTGGCAAATTTCAACTCAAACGTCTTTAATGCGTTTTTGAATGAAATACCTACAACATTCATTAGAGAATAAAAACATAACAAAATCACTACCAATCATATACTGGGAGGCACAAAATTAATCACCCTACTGTAGTACTTAAACAGACAAGCCATGGAGCGCGTAAAGGTCAAACTAAAAATTTCACTCACACAAAATTATTTTGTTTTATTTAGTAAAAAAGTTATAGCGAAACAAAATTGGATAGTAAATTTTGCGCCACCTTATATGAATGCAAATTTGGATGAATGCAATCACGTATGTATGTACGTATATGACTCAGTACTACTACAACAACTTAATACTAAGGCATATAAAATAGTATAATTAAGTGATTGTATGTTCTGCATCAATACAAAATCTTTCTTGGTTAGTTCTTTTGAAATACTAAGGACAAAAAATGGAAGTTTGCATAATTCTGCGCAACTCAATGGTTGGGACCGAGATGTAAATACACCAAAGATTACCCTCTGTTGAATGATCAATTATTTCATTTCCTATTTATTACTAACTAGCAAACCCGCGAACTCCATTTCGCCACCAGATGGCTTCGTTTTTTGTAACATTTCATTTAGGGATTAAAAGATGAAAAAAAAAATTATTTGTTTTTGTTTAATATTTGAAAAGGAAAAATTATGTTTCATTTATCCGTTTCATTGAAGTGCTTTTGGTAAGCCGCATTTTTTGTTCTTTGGTTTCCTAACTCGTGAACACGCAACGTATAGCTGCCCATGTGAAAATACTGATTTTCTAATATCATAATAACTGAACCAACTTTGAGTTGCAAGTTATATGGTGCAAATCCTGGTAATTCTAGAGAGTTCAAAAACTCCGTTGGATAATTTATAACACCATGGGGATTTGTTATGGAATCAACGAATTTGTATGTCACCAAATCGCCATCGAATGGTGAATGGTGAAATTCAGTGCGTATACATCATTATTCTTTGCGGCGAGAATTACTCGTTGACTTAACCAAGCATAATTCTGATAATTTTCACTAATGTTTGGAAAAACATTTTCAATAAGAGCTAATTGAGAGTCTACAAATCGGCAAAAGTCGTTGGTAAGAGTAATTAATCCAGCTGTCGCATTATCTGGGACTTTTCCATTTCCAACAGCTAACAATTGTTTGAAAAATTGTGGAGCACTTTGTTCATTTTGAAGTTAAACTCTCATATTAGTGGTTAGCGATAATGTTTTTACGTTATTCCACAAAGTTGATGCCTTCAGGCAAGCATTCAATTCATCTGCTGGCGTTCCACGGGGAATTGCTGGCAACGTCTGCCTGAAATCGTCTGCCAACAATATGATCAAACCGCCAAAGGTGTTGTTATTTCGCCGAAGATCCTTCAGTATGAAGATAGGTGCTTCAAGTGATTTCTACAATGCAAACGCTAGGATGCAAGCAGTAATCAGTGTTGCAATCATATCGAAACGCTGCTCGATTCAAATCAGCACTTGATAATTCTCTTCTTGTGCGTCTCTGTTATTCGCTCGACGATTTCGCATTGCCAACCGAGCCGTTTCACGGGCTGCCTCGCTTTGCTCTTGTGATTGAGAAGCACGAAGTCGAGCCATACTAACGCGGCGCTCTTCACGGGCAATTCTTTGTGCTTCTTCAGCCGTTTCATTCGCAATGTTTCGTTTTCTTCTTGCATTACGGCTTTGCCGGGAAATATTCGATCGTCTTGGTCGCGGCATTGATAATGATTCAAAGAGAATACAAATTGCTGTGATTATATTGTTCTGACAAAATTTATATTATCAAATTTTCTACTTAACCATAGACAAAATTACGTTTAGCTGTCATTTGCGTTTTTGTTATACCACATTTTATAGTGACTTCACGGAAACGCGTTCGAATGGGATAAAAAGTATCCTATGTCCGTCTCCTGGTTCCAAGCTACCTCTTCACCAATTTTCAGCCAAATCGGTTCAGCCGTTTTCGAGTTATAAATAGTGTAACTAACATGACTTTCTTTTATATACATATTTAGATTTTTTATTAAGAATTGTAAACAAAATTTTCTTGCAAGGAAAAAAAACATACCAACGACTTCCACTTATGCAGCTGTGCTACGTTAGTTTTAGTTTCTGAAAAGCACATTGAACTTTTCAATTACTAAATTTAGGAAAGTTATGCTTAGGGAAAATCCCGAGATTTAGTGATATTTGTAATGTAATTCCGTAATCCCGGGACTTTTACAAAACACAACTTTCGATATATTTTTAGTATAATCCCAGCATATCGGGGTTTTCCCAAATCATAACTTTCTTAAATTCTCGAGATTGCGGGATTACATTTATAATATCCCGAAATGCCGAGGTCAAAAATTACAGCTAAAGTACCCTTATATTGTTTTTTTACTGAATTTAAGAAAAACATAACTTGGTAACGCGACTGCATTTCGGAACCTTTAAATGTAACTTCGGGATTTCGGGAAATTAAGAAAGTTATCTTTTAGGAAAGCAATAGAGATCCCGGAATCACAATAAAAATATACCGGTACTACATTAAAAATATATGGAAAGTGGGGATTAGAAGAAAATCCCGAAATTTCGGGATTACATTAAAAATCGGCAGAAATCTCATTAGTTTTCAAAAAAATATAACTTGGTAATGTAACTGCTGATCTCAGCATTTCTGAATCTTTTAAATATAGACCTAGGATCTCGGGAATTTAATCCTTAAGTTAATCCCTAGGAAAAAACACAGATACTAGAATTACACTAAAATATCCTGGCATGGCATTAAAAATATATCTAAAGTGAGGCTTAGGGGGAAATCCCCAGATTTCGGGACTACATTAAAAATAGTCCGAAATTTCAGTAGCTCTCGCAAAAATTAGGAAATGTGGTTGCTGATCTCAGCATTTAGGGGCCTTTCAAATGTAGCCTCGGGATCTCGGGTACTTAAGAAAGTTATCTCTTACCGAGTTCGCGAATTACACTAAAAAATATACCGGTACTACATTCAAAATATATTTATTTGTCGAAATTTACGTTTCGAAGAAAATCCCGAAATTCCGG
Organism: Anastrepha fraterculus; assembly: GCA_037575425.1. Taxonomy (NCBI): domain Eukaryota; kingdom Metazoa; phylum Arthropoda; class Insecta; order Diptera; family Tephritidae; genus Anastrepha; species Anastrepha fraterculus. The sequence continues at coordinate 366,619 of JAYXIM010040716.1, forward strand.
GCTTACATAAAAACAGGAATACATCTCATTAGTTTTCACAAAACATATTGCGGTAATGTGACCGCTGATCCTATTATCTCTGGATCTTTGAAATGTTATCTCGGGATTTCGGGCTATCGGGAATTTAAGAGAATTGTTTTTATGAAAAATACAGACATGTCGGAACCACATTTAAATACATATGCTGAAACTGCATTAAAAATATTTCGATAGTGAAGTTTAGCAGAAAATTTCGAGATTTCGGGAATTGCATTAAAATATTAGTTTAGTTTAGTTTTTAAAATATTAATTTTATTAGTGTTTACAAAACATAACTTTAATAATGTGATTGTTGATCCCAGCTTTTCTGGATCTTTTAATAGTCGATACGGAATTGCGGGAATTTAAGAAAGCTATTCTTCAGGAAAAATACTGAGATCATGGATTATAATAAAGTAGGTATCCTGTCATTGCCTTAAAAATATATCGAAAGTGAGTCATGGGAGAAAATTTTGCGATTTCGGGATTACAATAAAAATATGCTGTGTGCTGATTAAACACTTTAAGATTTCTGGATTATGCAAACTAACAATATTTAGTTATCGAAAGTTACGTTTTGGGAAAAGTCTCGATATTTCGGGATTACACTAAAAATATTCCGCCATCTCGAGATCGACTATCATCGCTAATACATTGATGCGTATATGAATATAATAACTCGTTCAAAGCGATAAGATTAGTACCACATCACATTGTTCCTTTCGGCTGTGCTTCTTCATAGACCTTTCTTTGTTAGTTTTTCTTCGCTGCTGCATTTTCCAGCTCTTAACCAATTTACTGCTATACGTCATTGTATTGCTGTTGTTGCTGCCTTTGGCTTTGCGCATCGCACCACACATTGTAGCTGAGCATCCCACAATAAACATAAATTCATAGTCTTATCACTTCTGAGACTTCCACTCAGCACCACAACAGCTTCGCCTGCATATCGCTCCGCACTGTTACTTCACTACCTTCTCACTCCTACTCTCTTTTTTCTGACCATACAAAGGCTTTGTTTTTGTCTTTTGAATATTTTTGTTTTTGTTTTGGTATTTCATCATATTTCTTGATTTGTTTTTTAGTTGCTGATAATGGTATTTGCATTAATCGCTCCGTTTCTGCTCCTGCTTCTTTGCTTATCCGTTGTTTGTTCATCAAAAAGTCATCTACTTTAAAATCATCAAGTTCAGTTCCTCAACATCGTTGAAAACTGTGACTGTGACTTTGCTGTTGGCCGGTGCGGCGCGTTTCAGTAAGAAAAAAAAGGGTTAGGTGTAAAATATTTCAGTTGTGAATCTGACAAATTTTTATAAAAAAACAAAAAAAAAAATCATTTATATTTTGTTGCGTCAAGTGTTAAGCAAAAAGTTTGATTGCTTTAAAAATATATAAAATAAAAAGTGAATTGAAATTGAAGAAATAAATAATAAAATACATACATACATACATTAATTCCATATATGTGCGTGTAAAGAAAAAATTCTCGATTTCACTGCAATTCTTTAAGAAGTGTGTGAAGTGTGTGGGGGTTTGCTAAAAGTATTTTAAATATTAACTATTTATTACTTTTGTTTTCGTGGTATTGCTATCGGCTTTGTGGTTAATTTTGTACGCTTTTTATAAAATAAAAAACTATTCAAAACTCATTTTCCACGTGCTTCGAAAGGAATATCAAAACAAAGCCAAAGTAGGATGTCGAAGAAGGAAGCCACACCGTTTGTCATGTAAGTAAATGTGTAGAGAATATTCCATAAAATAGGATTGCCAAAGAGAGCGGTAATGAAAAGTAAAATAAAATTACTTTTTGTGCACTTTCTGCTTTGCCCGTAATAAATCTTATGCTAGAAGATCTAATAAGCGTATTTACACAAGGCATACTTGCACTGAATCTACTCAGTATTTATTCACACACTCAGGGTAAGTATTATTTTTCGTAGCATACACTAACTGTACTTAATAATTTAGTCAGCAAGGCTTAAGTGTAGATTAGATAACCGAAGTATGAGTTACAAGCATTTCATTTCAAAGAGATGAGAAAATTTCTTACGATTCTGAGCAAACTAATACATTTCCTACTGTTCAACTAATTAAGGGGGTATTCTGGTCTAGACGGCTTAATTTTAGGTATTTTCAAAACTAAGATAAAAAAATATGAAAAACATTTTTAATATCCATTTTTTATGGTTTTTAATAATATTGGAAAAGTATAAAAAAAAATTACACTGTGGTACAAAAAAAAAAGTTGCAAAAAAATTTTGGATCGGACATGGTGAGGGTTGTAGCTTATGAAAAACTGAAAAGAATGGTATAGGAGAAATTTCCAATACACCCCCAAAATCTCATTTTATGGCCATAAAACCGTTTTTCAGTTTGTTGATGTGAAGAATAACTCCTAACTTCGCCAATTTCCATCCGATTTCGAATTTGCTTTTTTAGTTCGAAAGAACAAAAACAAGCCTTTTTGACAGTGTGTTAACATTTTTTCTGAAATGACAACTGACGAGACTGTAGACGGAAGTATTTGGAATTTTTTTATTTTTTCTCTATTTTTTCGACTTTGACATAATTTTTACGATATTATCCGATATTGAGGATTTTTTTTAGTACACTACTGTTATAGTAAATTTAATTTTGCATCGAATGAGCTATATTTGACTGTAATTGAATTAAAAGTAGTAGAGTTGTGCGAGTAAGATTTTTTTTTTGTTTTACTAATTTGGAATGTTGGTATAGCTTACGCTAAATGGGAATAAGGACGTGTTTTGATGCGTTATTATAGATACGTAATATTTATTGGAGTGTATATGTATACATAAGAGTACACTGTACTGCATACAACAGAACTGGTTAGAACTTACGAAAATATCTGACATATTATAGCATTTTTTTTCAATAGAAATATGAAAAAGCTCCCAAGTGTACCAAAGTTCACACTGTACATTGATTAACAAAAGAAGTTTGTTAGTATAATTTAACCTTATTAAAAAGTTAAAGTTTTATTGTTTGTTTCATTGATATTCAAGAGATATAAATCAAAACGTTGCCAGAAAAGTCAAATTTCTCAATATTCTCCGATGATATGGCATCATCAGCCTTATCATAAACCAGATGATTGTTATTTTTGTAAAACGGACGTAAACGGTCATCATTATAAAACTCGAAAGCACATAAAGTATGCTGATGTTGCAACTGTTAAGAACCCCGTAGTCTTGGACGATATGATTGACTCAACTGCAGGAACTGAAGGAAGTTCAACTCATTGCTGATGATGATTAAACTGATAACTGATGATGAAGAGTACTTTCCGTCTGGTTCTAAGTCTTCAGAACGAGACATTGTATTAAATTCAGATTTTCAGGAT
>JAYXIM010040717.1:0-30671 GCA_037575425.1 Anastrepha fraterculus
CTTTCTCGTGATTTACATACTTCTATCGGGAAGACAATCTGAAACGCTCGCTTCTCGATTTAAACAATGGAATTTAGTTGATAAAGACTTCAGATGAATGATGATGATCGAATTTCTTACAGAGAAGTATTCAAAACTGATGAAGAAATGACAAATGTACCGTACCATACTAAACTCCAAAGGGCCGTTTCCAATGCATTTTTAAGTTTGGAACCAGTGCCGTTGTGTACTGCACAGCACAATACTCCAATAAATATTATGCGTTTATAATGACACTTGTTATTATTTTCATGCTTCGAAACGCATACCAAATCTCGTAGTAAAAAAAGAAAACATCTTAAAACCCACACAACTCTTCTAATTTTAATTCAATTACAGTCAGATATAGCTCATTCGACGCAAAATTAAATTTACTATAACAGTAGTGTACTAAAAAAAATCCTCAATATCGGATAATATCGTAAAAATTATGTCAAAGTCGAAAAAATAGAGAAAAAATAAAAAAATTCCAAATACTTCCGTCTACAGTCTCGTCAGTTGTCATTTCAGAAAAAATGTTAACACACTGTCAAAAAGGCTTGTTTTTGTTCTTTCGAACTAAAAAAGCAAATTCGAAATCGGATGGAAATTGGCGAAGTTAGGAGTTATTCTTCACATCAACCTACTGAAAAACGGTTTTATGGCCATAAAATGAGATTTTGGGGGTGTATTGGAAATTTCTCCTATACCATTCTTTTCAGTTTTTCATAAGCTACAACCCTCACCATGTCCGATCCAAAGTTTTTTTGCAACTTTTTTTTTGTACCACAGTGTTATTAAAAAAAAAAATAAAAAAATCGTGGAATTACAGGCCGGCGGAGTGGGGGCTACATAAAAAACGGTGCTCCATGATTGACATGATTCCAACCCTTGTAGTCATCTAAAACAAAAAAATTAAAAAAATTCTTCATTAGTTAGGATGTCGCTATCGGATAACGCCAAATCAAAGAAAAACAAAAAATTACCAAAATGACATCAACTAGAAAACAAAAAATTTTTTTTACCCCCTTTTCAAATTTTTTAAAAATACTTCAAACTTAAATTTTTCAAAATCCGAGGCAGGCGCGATAGACATATGTATAATAAAAAATTCTTATCAATCTTCAAAGCGTTCGGTCAAGTAGAACTTGAGATATCATGACGACCATCTCAAAAAGAGTAGTTTTGATAAATCGCGTTTGAAGTTTGAATAACAATTCCAATAGAATAACTAAGATCATAATATTTACTACTCACTCTGGATTTATCAGCGATATATTTCCAGGTATATATTATAGAAGTATAAATTATATATATAAATCAAAAGATTTTCTGTAAATAACGAGTCCTCAAGTCGTCCGGTATCAACTGTCGTTCTTTGTGCGATTTGCTCCACTCGGCCGGCTTAGACGACACGTCACAAAATTCGCTATATCTCCGAAAATGAATCGAATTTGAAAAATCCGTTGAAGGGCATATTTTTGAAGGTCTAAACTTTGGCCGCCGTAGTCGAATGGGTTGGTGCGTGATTCCCATTCGGAATTCACAGAGAGGTCGTTGGTTCGAATCTCGGTGAAAGCAAAATTAATAAAAACATTTTTCTAATAGCGGTCGCCCCTCGGCAGGCAATGGCAAACCTCCGAGTGTATTTCTGCCATGAAAAAGCTCCTCATAAAAATATTTGCCGTTCGGAGTCGGCTTGAAACTGTAGGTCCCTCCATTTGTGGAACAACATCAAGACGCACACCACAAATAGGAGGAGGAGCTCGGCCAAACACCTAATAGTGCCAATTATTATTATTATTTTTTTTTTTTTAAACTTTGAAAATATGCAAAAAAAAATCGATTTTTTCAAATTTCTAGACAATAATACCCCCTTAAGGGGGAGCTTGCTTTAGAGGCTTAAAAATCGTGGATTTTTTTGGGGAGGAAAGAAATATACGATTGAAACGACACTTTCTGGTTTTATTGCTATATATTTCAACAGTCTTCTCAAATTTTTTCGTTAAAATATATGCCATATTATGCCTGGTACAAGCATTTTGGCGAGGCGCCTCAGGTGTGCATGTGTCGTGCGGCGGGAAAGATGCAGGTCGCAATTTTCATCTGAAACCAAAAACCCAAAAAAATTTTATTTTATTATAGTATAGCTTCTAGTTAAACCAAGAAAATTAAACAAAAAGTGAGAAATTCAACAATTTTTCACTAATTAAAAAAAAATCATTTTTTTGGAAAAACAAATTCAAATCACTTTAGATTGTTTAAAAAGTGGGTTAATCATAACTTTCTTAAGTTTTTTTAGGTTTCTAGTTGAATTTATTTCCGAATACAATCACTGTTATCTCGTTTCGATAGGACGTTTAACTTTTTCCCTATCTTTCCCGCCAATTAGGAAAAATCGCAAAAATAAAAAACCGAGAAATCGCACTTCGAGCGATCCGGCTGCTCGTATACCTGCTCGACGCTTGCTCACAATTTCTTCTGTAACTCCGAAACTATTTTGAATTTGCTTCTGAAATTTGATTACACATTCTTGGATAGTTTGGGAAGACATTTATGCAAAAAAAAAAAAAAATCGATTTTTTGACGCCTCTAAAGCAAGCTCCCCCCTAAAGCCATCATTCATTCATTCATTTTCTCTACTTTTCTTTTGTTCATTATTTTTCTTTTATAAAACTCTAGAAAAACCTATAAATCCTCATTTCAATTTTTTTACAAAAACTGTATATGAATTTTTATTTTTTATTTTTATTCCGAATTTTTAGAAAAATGTTAGCTATGCAGGTTATAGCGCATTGAATTTTAGTGTTATAAAGTCTTAAGATGACTAAAAATTCTCGTTGATTTTTGATAATTTTTTCCTCTGACCGCCGTAAGAAATTCCGAGCAAACTAATACTTAGGTAACTAAAGGGTGATCAATTTAGAAGTATTTGAAATTAAACAACGAAAACACAAATTCATTGGGCAATCTTTATTATTTTTGTGTAGAACCATTCATGACATTTATATTTTTCAGATGTTGGTCGCAACTGCGCCGTAATTCGGTCATCCTTAAACACCAATTTTGAGGTACTTCGGTTGGTATTTCGTGAATAACTTTAGTAATGTTGCCTTTCAATGCCTCAATCGAAGCTGGTTTACCGACAAAGTATTTAAACTTTTCATACTCCGTGTGATATTACATGATCTTGCTGGCTAATCCACTGGTCCGAGACAAGACATATATTGCTCACCGAAACGAGGACGCAGTAAATCCATTGTTTCTACGGGCTATACGGCAAGTAACGCCGTCTTTTTGGAGCTAAATATTGTGGAGATCACGGGCTTCAATTTTTGGCATGAAAAAGTTATCTATCATGGCGCGATAGCGTTCGCTATTCACTGTTACATTTACGATCGCCTCGTCTTTGAAGAAATATGGACCGATGATCTCTCTAGCTCACAGGCCGCTTCAATCGATTGTTTTCAATAGATGTAATGGCAGTTCTTGAATGGCTTCTGGTTGCTCTTTAGTCGAAATATGGCTAATTTTGCTTATTGATGTAGCCATTAAGCCAAAAATAGGCCACATCGCTGAACAAAATTGTTGGCCTGAGGGCGCGTTGAACACTTTTGGCAGAGCGTCGATTTTCGCAATACAGTTGTTCGATTTGTCGACGCTGTTGATGTAAATCTTTCCATGATGAAATGTCAATGAATTTTTGGGGGGCCACCGTACACAGTGTCTGGGCTGTTTTTGTATTTTTGCACGGTCTCATGTGTCTGCTAGCTCGCGCAACACCGACCTTCGCCAAGTGATCTTTGGCCGACTGCGACTCTGCTCCCTTGCGGGTTCCAGTCCAGTGCCATTTTCGTGATGCTATCTGAAAAAAAGTTATGTATTTAGTTTGACAGTAATCACGCGTGATTTCTCAAAAAACCCTATTGGAAAAAGTGCCTCCAATTTGTTCACACTTTAAAAATCTGGTCCAAGGATCGATCCTTGGGTGGACCCAGTTTGTGCCATGTAGTGTTCGTCACTTCCAGACCATTGTGATAGCCTCAAGTTCCCCACGTTATGCTCGTTGGTCTCCGTTCTCGAAATTGAAGCGAAAAAGCAATTACGCAAAATTAAATGATAAATTTTTGGCTCTATTTATAGTAGTAGTCCACTTCTGCTTACATAACATTTCGCCAAATCTGGCTCTGCCTCACGAATGGCGTCCCCGATGCTCACCTTAAGGACCTGAATCGTAATTCATCGATTATGGCATCGGTCATGTGGCATGACACGCCTTCTTTCTGTAGCAAAAGATTGTCCACGTCTTCAATTTCCTACAATGTTTCATTTTATCCCGTGGAGGCTCATTATTTTCAATATGAGTTGCAGTTTCCGAGAAAATGAATCCTACATAGGTTAGGTTAGGTTAGCCTGGTTGGCAATAAGCCACGCATAGACCTTTTGGTCCCTAGCGATACCAGATGGAGACCGACCTCTATGAATACCTAAAGTAGACATCATGCTATGGTAGGATGCCAGCGCTTTTGGCGAATCTAAGTAGAGCTGGGAGCTCCGCTTTTGAGACGTCCTCCAGACCCTCAAACAGTGGGACTCCCAGGCATTTTAGTCGCGTGGATCCTATATAACTTTTTTCTGATTTTATTTTTATTCCGGCTTCCTCACTTCAGCGTTTCTACTTTAAGCGGTTATCTTGACAATCAAGAAGAAGCTTCTAGATTTGCTATGGCATAAGCTATCTGTTCTTTTTTTGAAATTGTGATGTCGCCTTGTTTTTCAGCTTCAAATAACATACTTAGCTTCTGGTGAATTAATCATACAACTTCTGAGAAAATTACTGTTAAAAAAAAGTCTCAAAGTATCCACTAAGTCGATTAAGCCCAATATAGAGTTGAATACCTCACTCAAAGTAGGACTTTATGGGTACACTTCTATGCCAGATGTACCGATCTCATTAAATTTCTGTGAAGCTGATCCTTTCTCTGTACTAAATATAACTCGTTAAGTGAAATTTCTAAAATTTTTTCCACCAGCCACTTCTTCAAAGGTCACCTAGCTAGTCTAGCTCGTCTAATCTAGCCCACCAGGGAGTGGTTGAAAATTTCTATAAATTGTTTCATTATCTTTGTCGTCTTCTCCCCCTCTCTTGATCCATAACATTTGTCATGTCAAATCTGTCATATTTATGATAACTGTCACGCTCTGCCAACTTTTTCGTGCTTTGAGTTGCCAGTCTCGTCCGATGCAGCTTTCTACTCCATGACCTATCACTTCACCTTTGACAGCCTCAACTAACCAGCCACATCAAGGCTTGCAATCAAAACAAATAACCCCATCTAACCAAACCCAGAGCACGGAAGCAAAGTAGCAGGTCATAACGCTGATCAATTATAACAAAAACAACAACAAGGCGAGCAAACAGCAGCTGTTGCAGCCATCATCTCTTGATTACATTAAGTGGCAGGCGTGGCATTTTGATTTCGTAAGCACTTCATGGGCATGGCGTGTGTATGTATATGTGACAGGACTTTATACATAGCCCGTTGCCACACGATGACCCATCAACATTTCTGCACCGCAAAACCGTCAGCATTGAATTACCGGCAATAATTCACTGATTATCGAGAAAGTGGTTATAGCGCGGAGGAAAATAATCTAATAGAAGCTGTGAACTATGATAAAAGAGGTAGAGAGTGTCCCTCGAAAAAATGCAGATGAAGGTGCGGAAAAATTACATTAGCTGGAAAATGGTGAGTTGAAAAATGCCGCTTCATCATGATCAGGAATGCTGCCATTGAAGGTGTGGCGAAAAAACGAAAGTGGGTGGGAGCTCGGGAGTTGTGAGCGTATATTGAATGTCTGAATGATGCCCTTATCGCTGCGAGCGTGTGTGGGTGAAGCGTGCCGGTGATTGCTGCTATGCTGCTATGCTGGTTAAGCAGTTGCCTAGCGCGCCTGCTTAGAGTGCTGACAACAATGTTTGCACTCGCTACCTGGTACTTGCTGCCATTGCTGTTGCTGTTGTTTGGAAGGAATTGCAGCAAACTTTAGTGCGGGTAAGTCGTGTGGTTGTAACGTTGACATTGATGTGAAGCAGATTGTACCTCAATGTTATAATGTTGATGGTTTTTTAGAGCTAGGGGTGAGGGCAAGCGTAGCGATGATGTTGCTGAGCTGTTCGAGACGTAAGCCGACAGCCATTTGCCGTGTGGCGTGAATAATGCGCTACCTTCTGCAAACATTGGCGTTGGCCATAATGAGGTGCACCACCAAATGGCGACAACAAATTCAATGGAAAGAACTACATTAGCGCATTTCAAGTCAAAGTAAAAAATTACTTCATCCTGCTGCTGCTGCTGTTGACATTGGCAATGGCCAACATTTGTTGTCCTTCGCTTGTTTGCATGGCTGACACCTTTATGCTGGCCGTTGGCAACGCGAGTAACCGCAGCTACTTAACCTTTGACAAATTGCAATCCACTGCAAATCTACAGATATGTTGCACACATTCTTACAGTTCTTGGCCATTGAATTATGGCCGATGCTACAAATTTTAAAGCGGGAATTTAAATGTTGATAAAAGTGAAGCCATGTAAATGTGCGTATATAGAAAAAAAAATTTATTTGTATTTTTTTATAATTTTTGTTTTGTTTTTTTTGTTTGGTGCCCACTTTTTGGCGCTTATATCCGTTTCCTGGCTAGTGCTTGTGCGTACTATAAAGTGCTATCCATTCCGGCGTCGGGTTTATTGGTATTCTTTTGCGGTAATTTGTGCCGTTGCTGCGGTCCGGGAATCGCTGCGTTTGTGCGGGTGATAAACGCTCAGAGTAGTGCGCGTTGTTGCCACGGTATATGTCCGGGTCGACCCTTTTCCGTGTTTTGTAAATTTTGTTTATTTGTATTCTCTGCAAATGTTTTGAATTTATTTAGATAATATTTTCTCTCTCTCTCTCTCGTGTCTCTCCCTCTTTCTTTATCTGCCTTGAAAGTTTCGCTTCTGTTATGTGTACTTCGGTATACGCACTTTTTTTGTAGTACATTTTAACCCCGTAACTCCTCAATAGTTGCATATTTTTGTCTCTTACGCAGGAAAGGGTAAAAAATACTCAACAGAGGAATATAACGGACTAAAATGTACCACAAAAATCATCATCATCATCGTTTGGCGCTGTGTGCGCTTTGCCTGCTGAACGAAATGTCTCCATTTGGCTCAATCTTTGGTTGATTACTTTCAGTTATTTACTTTGAGTTTCTTCACACCATCCTTCGGTTCCTCAATCCATACTGATCTTGGTCTACCTTTTGTTTTCGTCGTAAATATTTTATCACAAATTATATTTCATCGAGCTTTCGTTGGGTCCATTGTCGTGGCATAACCCAGCTAATTCTTAAACCTTTGATGAAACGCACAATATTCTAACCTTTTTTTATTGATCCAGTTCATGGGTTCATTTTATGGTCTCAGGACTCAGGGATATAACTAGGAACGAGGCGGCGGACACATTGGCAAGAGGCTGTGGTCTTGCTGTTAGTAAGGCCCGATCCCTTCCTTGCTATGGGACAACACGCCATCAAGGAGAAGTTTAGGAGTGAAGAGCTAAGGCTAAGGCAGGTTAGCTGGCACTAAATTATGGGGATACTCCAAGCGAAATCCTTGCTGGGAGGTACAACCAAAAGAGGTTTAGCAAACTCATAACCCTCGGCAAGGATAAATTGAGATAACTCACGGGCACACTCACAGGCCATTGAATTTGCAGACTGCGCAGTCTACGGACTCCTGTTGTTTCTGCGACCAATCTCAGGAGGCTGTCAATGCACCTTTTCCTTGAATGCAGCGCTGTAGCGCGGAGTAAGTTGAGATATCTCAGCCAATTGCAACAAAAAGAGAGGCACATACGCTCAGTCCAACCCAGCTCTATCTTGAGTTTAATAAAGGAACTGGGTCTGGATGAGGTACTGTGATGAGTAGAAGGCACACACAAGGCCTTGAGGGCGAAGCTCAAGCTTTAAATCAATCTAATCTGAAACGTGTGTCATTCACCTTTGTTGTCTTTGACAGGTAAGAAGATTTTTCGCACAGTGTTTTCTTCCAAATATTTGGTGTTTGCCTTAGTCCTTTTCACTTCATGTCCAACACTCTGAACCGTAGCACAAAACTGGTCGGACTACAAATTTATATATCGCAATTTTTCACGATCTGTTAAGCAGATCTAGTTTTGAAAGTGAGAAGTTTGCCCTGTTGCTCTATTTTCTGAAATAGAAAATATTCTATAAAAAGTATCTTAATATCCCCCAAAGCTAAAAATTTAACTTAAGGGGACCCGGTGGTCTAGAAATTTCAAACATTTTTTTTTGTTTTTTCACTATTTCCAAAGTATAGGCTTTTAAGAATATACTGTGAAATTTTCATGTCAAAGTTCCCAATATTATAGCTTCTACAGCCCATTAACTAGGCAGAGAGCAGTATGCGCGCTCCTGTACCTCCAACTTTAAACTCATTTATCTCGAAATGACTTTGTACGGCCTGGTGTTGTCAAAAAAAAAAAAAAAAAAAAAACCAAAAAAACAACTATTCAACCTAATCGTCTGAAATTTTAATATACTATTCACAACATTAATGACTATCGCCCGTATTAGGATCATATTAATATTTCAATTATTTCGTTTTTTTTTTATTAAAAACTGAAATAAACACGACTTTTAGAGCGTCAAACTCAAAACCGCGCCGTTTTGTACAATTTTTTTTTCTATTAGAATCATATTAGTATCTCAATTATTTCGAATTTTTTTGTTTAAGAAACTGAAAAAAACCCGACTTGTAGACTGTCAATTTTGTCAATTTTGTTTTTTGCTATTCTCGTACGGGGCATAGCTACAGTCATACTGATTAATAGTTTTTTTGGTTTTTGTGTTTCACATAAATAGAAGAGCTAAAATGGACAACACCGTACGATTTTTCGAGAGGATCAACTTCAGCGCCATTTTTAAAATTATTAAAATACAATTTTTTTTGTGCATTTTTGTATATAAAAGAAGTTAAATAAAATTCTAAAAAATTGAAATATCGTTTTTAGTTTTTTTATTGTAAAAAAAAATTCCTGAAAATACCCTAAATTTGCGAGCTCTAGACCACCGGGGCCCCTTAAGCGCCAGAAATAAGGCAACATGGAAAATTTTTAAGGGCTAAATTCATTAGCGTGTATTCAAAATTATTTGGGTCAAATTTTAATACAAATACATACATTTGTAAGTTGCCTTAAAGTTCTGCAACACTCTTTTCCAGGTACTTCTGGACTGTTAAATGGCTTCTTCTTCTATTAAAATACGAACGCCCCTCATCGGCCATGATTCATTGACCAGAAACTGTAGATTTGTGCTCAAATTAAATACACTTATGCATGTACACATTCCCTTACGCCCTTGCATGAAAATTAAAAAACTTCTATTATCGAAAAAAATGAAAACAAAAACTATCCCATTGTTGCTTGCAAATCCTTAAGTGCCAACTGTCCACCATTCCCGGCATGTTTGTTGGCTTTGCTACTGCAATCGCTGTTGGTTGGCGGTAGCAGCTGTTGCATACAGCAGACAATTGACAGGCGCCGCCACACGCTGATTTAATACCGCTTGGCTGCGCGTTGCAAATCCGTTTGCGGTCGGATTATGCCAATCAGTGTGGCTTAAAAAGTCGCTTGCGCTGTCGCCTTCGAACTATGTATCGAAAGCGAAGAAAAAGTGTGCTGAAATATGCATACTTACTTACATATTTATAATGCGAGAGAAGCAACAGATGATAGAGGGCGGCGTGTAATGCCATAAAATGAAATTAAAGAGAATTCGATAGAAAAATAAGGTACAGGTATATGGATAATAATGCTATTTGTGCGCCTGATAAATCACTTCGAAACATTGCACAGAAGTCTCTGCCATAGGCAAAGAAAAATTTTACCTAAATTACTATAAATATAATAAAAAAAGAAATAAATAATTGGCTCGCACACCTCTGTTAGATGCTTGGCCCAGCTTCCACCCCCATTTGTGGTGTGCATCTTGATGTTGTTCCGCAAATGGAGAGACCAGACAGAGACAGCTTTAAGCCGACTCCGAATGGCAGATATTTTTTATGAGGAGCTTTTCCATTGCAGAAATACGGTATATACCTATGAAATGAGACTTTTTTCAATTTCAAACGTTTATTAACAAAAACTGGTTACAAATTCAATCTCGAATATAATATCCATCGCTAGCGATGGGCAATTTGTGGATGCTGCGCAAAAAAAAAGGCCGTCTTTGGCCGCAAACCAATCATCGAGCCATTTTTTGGCTTCTTCCTGAGAATTGAAGCGCTGCACACTGGGCGATTTGGCTGATCTAGCGTAACGAAATACCAATTTTCAACATTTAAAATTATGCGCCATTTGATTTCCCTCCGCGCTGCTCGAAGAGTGCGTGGCCCATTGATGCAAACAAATGATAATCGGAAGGCGCCAAGTCTGGTGAGTAAGCCGCATGCACCAGCGGTTCCCAATCGTACGTCTCCACCAATTCCCGGTTCGCTCTTGTTCGATGTGGCGGTGTATTGTCATCAAGAAAAAATACTTTATGACACCGATTGGCATATTCTGGGCGTTTTCAGGAAGGTTTAAAAATACTCCTAGCGACATTTATGGACTAATAGCTGAAAATCTCATTTCATAGGTATATACCTACCCGGAAGCTTACTAATAATGCCTGCCGACCTATAGTGCTATAGGTCACTTTAATTACTTATTACATTCTACAACATTTACGGCTTTTTCTTCTTGGGAAATTGAAGGAAAGTAATATCTCCAGGTTTTCCAGGTTGAAAATTTCATAATTTTGTTTTCAATTTCAAATCTCTGGTTGCGTAGGACTCCGCATACTATAAAAATGCCAAAATTTCCCTCAAATATTTTATATCAGTCGAACACTATTTCACCTACCGAAGCAGAAGGATGATGGCGTAAGGGCTCCAGCTCCAAACGCAGCCAACTTAACTTTTATTCGGACGGTTCTAAAATGACTAATGTAGTAGGCGCTGGGATATACTGTCCAGAGTTAGATCTACGGAAGTCGTAAAAGCTCTCAGATTACTGCAGTATATTCCAGCCTGAGGTTTTCGCAGTTGGAAAGGCAGCAGACCTAACTCGTGCTACTGCTGGGACCAACTCCAACGTTAACTTTTACATATGCAGATAGTCAGGCAGGCATTAAAGCAATTACATCGTTTAGTATAACGTCCAAGATCGGTCTTCAGAGAAGGGAGTCAGTAGGATTCCAGGCCATAAAGGTATTGAAGGGCACGAGACAGTAGACGATGTAGCAAAACACGGAGTCTCTCCATCTGCGGATCTTGTTAACGAAATACCCAAGTCAATACGAACGAGACATAGTCCAGTAGCAGCCTTTGCTTACAATATTGGCATCTCGGACAGCGAGGAATGCAGGAAATGTAGGGAGCAGGGCTTAAGAGGAAACCGCAGCGCATCTCCTTTGAGGGTGTTCTACGTTATTCTAAACACGCTTAAAATATTTAGGAGCACTACAGTTTGACGGATTGGAGGACCTCTCAGCAGGAGGTGGGAAATGTCTCTTTAAATTCGCGATAGAATGGTGCCTGTTTCTTGACTGCCGGGTGGACTATTTCAAACTAATGAACTTCATATCGCTATTGACCAAATCAGTCTAAACAAGTCAACTCGGTCAACCTAACCTTACCTAATATCTGCGGTTTTTAGAAAGGCTTTAAGCTTAGAGTTTTTTGTCAAAATCAATTTGAAATATTCCGGCGCTTCAAGGGACTAACTAGGCTACATCATTCCTGGTCGATTTTAGGCCAGATTTGTCGTGCTGTCCTACAACTGGTCACCAGCGACAGATTTTCTTTGCCTATTCGAGAAAGAAAGTTCTAAGAAAGTGTTTGCAAAAACTTCGGCAGCACGCCCAAATTTTGAGAGGCTCTGATATCAGAGACGGAGTTTACTAATTTGCCAATTCGTGTGATAAGTAGTTACCTGGTACACATCTATACACACATCCGCAATACCTGGACTTTGTGTTCAGAAGCTAGCTCATTCAGAGCTCATTTTCGATTAGGTTTAACAAAAGACTGGTGCATATTTAGTTAGCAGATCGGATGAATTGAGGAATCATTTTGAAAGACGCTGCAGTGGTCCGGCAGCCGAAAGCTAAGGCTAAGAGAAAGCCACTGTGTTTACACAATTACAATTTTTGATCTACTTTTGAACAGACTTTGAACAGACCAGATCAGGATCCATTTAAAATGGCTGTAGCATACAGGTCTAAAGCGAAATAATCATCCACTCATTCTTGGAAGGGATTTATGTGAAGAAGCCGTTTCCAAACGTAGAAGGCAGGGTTGAATAGGCCAGATACCTGAAATTTGCGGTAGAGTTGTCAAGAATTTGGAAGGTCTTAAACATAAGTGGGCAGAGGAGAAGACCACGCAAGGTGTTTGTATGTACATTTGTATATACCTAACTTTTAAGGATAGCGGGAGGAGCCCTTTAGACAATATTTGTTCCTTAATTTTTTTTTTATAAATTGTGCCCTGGAAAGCCGCTTGAGATCGGCTTCGCTGCGAATTTGTGGTATGCAAAGTGGTGTACTCTAACAATTATCATAGATAACATCGGCTGGTGTGGTTTTGAAACCTAAGCAATTATAGTGAACTGAGTAAAGTAAGAGCTGAGCAGTTCCAGAAGAGATTATCCTTACTTCCATTGACCTTGGAGGAATTTTAGCTACGAGAAGAGATGCTCAAGCTTTAAGCTATCTGAATGAGTTGGGTCGAAAAATAAGTATATTAAAACTTGTGCAAAGATCATTTCGGCTCTGTACAAACGCAATATTTTTCATCCTTCTAAAATCGACAAAATGGCTTTTAATATAAGTTGGTTATTTGACATCCGATTTTCATAACTTTTTTGTTTATGAATCTAATAAATCAGTCCAAAAGAAATTTTTTAATGAATTTTAAAGTGCTTCAGATTAATGAAATGAAAAGGATATCCCAGAGGGGTGCAACTCTGGCTAATATAAGGACATAAGCACGAAATACAGAAGTCGTCACATAAAAAACTCGGATGCCAAAAAAGCAAGTGATAATAAAAAACCGAGGTCTTCCTAACAAAATGATACCTTTTACTGACCAGACAGAGACAGAGACAGAGACAGAGACAGAGACAGAGACAGAGACTGAGACAGAGACAAAAACTGTCCAAAAACCATATCCCACAAGTCCCAAACGAGAGACCAGAGACGACAGCCCAAATGTCAGAGAGAAATGTTCTGCGAAAAAGGCTAGAAGCCAGAGGTAGCGACGGTAGTAAGTAGACACTGCTCGTTTTTTATTGATATTTAAGCACGCTCCGCCCCCCAGCATTGGCTATCCTAGTCGTAGTTTTGCGTTTGAAGTACTCAAGAGTACTTTATAGTGGAACTCTGCGCCTTATTCTACTTTTAATACTCATCGACAGTTATTCTGGCGAACTGTTGGAGAGATTTACATAAAAATCTCATTAAAGATTTCAAAAATAATTTAATCCGCTTAAAACTACAACAATAAGAGGCCAACAGCCGAAAAAGAAGAGCAACACAAAATGAAATAATGCAAAACAAAAACAAATTAACCATTGTTATTCGCATGCAGCCAAGGTTCTGGGGGGTTGCAAGAATCGTTGACCGGAAAGTGGTAAAAATGCTAAAACAAAAAATGAAAACTCCAAGCTGAAAAGCTAAACCAATGACGAAGGGGAAAATGAGAAAGCGAGGAAAGGATTTAGCAGCCGCACGTTGAGTAGCTTTGTTATCGTGCGAGGGCACCTGACAAAAGTTCGCCTAGTTAACTACAAAGAAAGACGAACGCATTTTCGTTTCTACGACAGTCGGTTCTACGTTACTGAAAAGACCCGGATTTATATCTGGCCAAGGACTGTTACTCCAGCAGCCCGTATGCAAGTATAGAGAATTTTTATGCTGCTACAACAACAACAACGAACGCATTTTTCTTTAAAATTATGTTGATAGAATTGACAATAGTTTTTGGACATTTTTTTAGCCGGTAGATCCACTTTGAAAGATAGATCTAGAAACTTTTTTTTATTTTAAAAATTTCACAATTTTGGGGTAACCGTACTTCAGTTTACGTTATTTATTGATTTAGACAGTTTTTCTGTAAAAGGTAGATTAGCACCTTCTGGGCTCTAAGCCACCGATGGCAAGGTTCATTGCCTGTTAGAATTTTAGTAAAAGATTTGAGTTCTCAATTTTTAAAATTTTGAAGCAGTATCAGCTAAAGTTCCATAAACGCGTCGTTCGTATTTTCTAGTTTCAGATGGTTTATAAATATTCCGTGTACAACATTGATATTCACGTCCAGTTTTCCATCATTTCGACATCCCATCCAGAATCATTTCCAATTTAGGCCGTCCCAATGGCCGATCTTTCCATATTCGTTCTCGATTCAAAATGGTCAAAAGTGATAGTACATTCTCTCCCTATGTTGACTTGGGGCCCGTACAGACTGGTTAACTGAATTTCTTGTGGCGAGGGCAGTTAAACTACTACCGACTCCTCGACAGTCTTGTGTTTTCTTGTCCCTAATGTTGACTGTTTGTAGTGAAACTTAAAATGAAATATTCCAATTTAATGCAAAATAAAAACAATTTATTAACTCATGCCAAATTTATTGACATGTTTGATTTTTCAAAAATTTGTTCAGTGTTGCCAGCTATGCTAAATAACCACACGACTTTTGTTTTGTTAAAAATTTACTCAGATTTATGCAAAACCATCTCACATAGTTGAGGAATGTTGCCACCTATTCCAAAGCAATTCGCATTTGTCAACAATTTATTCAATGTTGCCAACTGTACCAAATCGTGTGACCCTTTATAGTTCACTATTAAACATATTTGTAAAAAAATGTGCTCAGTGTTGCCATCTATGCCGAATTTTCTGAGTTTTCTTGAGGTTTTTGTACATATATGTAAAAACTATACTCACCATTGCCGTCGATGTATAATTTTTTTGTAATTTTTTTCAAAAATATATCAAATGCTGCCAACTATGGCAAACCTGATTTTTCAGATTTGTAAAACTTTTGGTACAGGTTTGTTAAAACTTTGGTATCACTTTATCATCTAGCCAAAATGCTACCATCTGTTTAAAATCAATTGTAATTTTTCTCTTCTCAAAAATGTATCCAGCGTTCTTAGTTATTTATGTAAAACCTGATATTTTTATGATTTGCAAACAAATTTTTGCGAAAATTTGTGTCAAATCATTTAATCAATCTTTTTATTGATTTAATTTTATCAATTGAAATTTCGGTTTTTTTTCAAAAATTTATCCAGTGTTGCCAACTAAGTAAAAAAAATTGAAAAAAATTGTTTGTGAACTTTTTTTGGAAAATTGTTTAACCAAATGTTTTCATCTATCTCAAAGCAAATGACAGTTTAGTATTGTCAAGTATTTATTTAGTGTGGCCAACTATGTCAAAACTGAAATTTTTTGAATTGAAAAACTATTTTTGTGAACATTTTATGTTAAATCATCTAGACAAATGTTGCTATTTTTTTAAAACCAATTGGCATTTTTGGTTTGACCTAGAATTTACTCAGTGTTGCCAACTATGCCAAATCTAATACTGTTTTTAGACCTAAAAAATTTTGCGAACATTTTATGTCAAATCATCTAACTAAATGTTGCCATTTACCTCAAATAAATTGGCATTCGTGGTGTGTCAAGAGCTTATTCAGTGTTGCCAACTATGTTAAGCCAGAAGGGTTTTGATTCGCAAAAAACTTGTTGCGAAGATTTTATGTGAAAACATCCAGCTGAATTTTACCTTCTACCTTAAAGCAATTGACAGTTTTATTCAAAATTTTTGAGTGTTGCCAACTATGTCAAACCTGATATTTTTTGATTTGTAAAGAAATTTTTGTTAACCATTTTATGTTACATCATCTAGCCAAATGTTTCCATCTATCTAAAACCAATTGGAATTTTTGGTATGGTCTGGATTTTATTCAGTGTTGCCAACTATGCCAAACCTAATAACGTTTTTAAACCTAAAAGTTTTTGTGAACATTCTATTTCAAATCATCTAACTAAATGTGGCCATTTACCTCAAATCAATTGGCATTTGTGGTGTGTTAAGAGCTTATTCAGTGTTGCCAACTATGTTAAGCCTGAAGTTTTTTGATTCACAAAAAAATTGTTCCGAAAATTGTATGTCAAATCATCTAGCTGAATTTTACCTTCTATCTAAAATCAAATGACAGTTTTATTTTTTCAAAAATGTTCCAGTGTTGCCAACTACGTCAAACCTGATATTTTTTTATTTGTAAAAAAAATGTTGGGAACAATTTATGTAAACTCATTTAACCAAGCGGATTCATCTATCTGAAATCAATTGGTAATATTGTTGTGCCAAGAATTTATTCAGTGTTGCCAACTATGTATAACTGTGTGACATGTTTTGATTTGCAAAAATTTTAATCATATAACCAAATGTTGTCAACTATCAATAATCAATTGACATTTATGTGTGTTTTTTTAATTATTCAGTGTTGCCAACTACGTCAAACTTGATATGTTTTAATTTGTAAACAAATTTTTGTGAAAATTTATGGCAAATCATTTGGAATAAGTTACTAGTTTTTTGTATACAGTGTTGCCAACTATTTCAATCCTGATATTTTTTAATTAAAAAAAAAAGTTTTCCGAGCATTTTACGTCAAATCCTTTAATGTATCTTGATTTTTGAAAAACTTACTTTGTATTGCCATCTACCTCAAAACCTTTGAAATTTTTGTTTTGTTTTGCGTTTATTCAGTGTTGCCAACTATGTTAAACCTGACAGTTTTGGATATATTAAAAATTTTTTGCGATCATCTTATGCCAAATCATTTAGCCAAATGTTACCATCTACCTTAAATCAATTGATATATATATTTTTTTTTCAAAATAACATCCAGTGTTGCCAACTTTACTTTATAAAACAATGTTTGCGAACATTTTATTTTCAACAAATTCTATGACATTTCACTTTTTCTTTAATTTATCCAGTGTTGCCAACAATCCCGTAACTTACATTTTAAGATTTATAAAAAATTCTTTGCGAATATCTTATATCTAATCATTTAAAACATTTTAATTTTTCAAAAAGTTACTCTGCGTTGCCAACTTAAGCGAACTTTTGTTAGTTCGCTCACAATTTTGTTGTTGCTGTTTTCCGCTACTACTTTGCATTCATTGTTATAATTGTTGATATTTTCGGTTTTAAATTGTTATTGTTGTTTTTAAAAGCTTAATAAAAAGCACTGCACGGCAAGGGGATGCAGAGGTCATTGCAGTTTAGTTATAATTTTTAGCGTAAAATTTGATATTTAGTTTGTTTGTTGCATTGTTGTTGCTGTTGCTATTGTTTGGTTGAAGTGAGTGTTTGTTTTTATTTTCGGAAGACTCTCGTTGTTGATCTTGTTATCGCTTCACAACCACCTCTCTTTCCTCCTACTTCCTCTTGAGAATTTCAAGTTGTTGCTTTTGTAGTGTTGTTGTTAGTTTTGTTGATTAATGCAAAGTTTAAATTAGTTTTTCGCCTTTTTGAGTGCGAAAATGCAAAAACTTTTAGCGATTTTGTGTCTCAGTTTTGTTTTTATTGCTCTGCATACATACATACAGACATACACACATACATGTAGATATAAGCGAATTTCTGTGTGTGTATTTGTTGGATATACTTTGCCCACACTCAGATGGTAAAATTTTGAATAAACGCAACGACAGCGGCGCAGCATTCACCAGATTTTTCTTTGCCCGATTTTCAGTATCGCTCAGCCAAATTGTGGCAAAGAGTTGCGTGTGCAGCTGTGGAAATCACATTAAAGTGAGCTACAAAGCAGTGGTGAGAGAAGAAACGCATATACAGTACTATACAATTCACAACCGCGACCCGCTTCGCGACATCGCTCAAACGCCGGTAACTGACAGCCGACAGCACAGACGACAGACGGCGGGCGGGCGACAGAGAAACGTTGCCACAAGGCACGTCACCACCACCGCGCGTTGCCACCAACAGCGAAGCGTTTGGCTTAAATCTGCATAAATATGCACAACAACTACATGGAGTCGCCCAACAAAAGCAACAACAACAACCAGTCTGAATGCAATAAATGCAACCGCTGAGTGGCAGAGCTTGGTTGAGTGAGACAGCGCGCACGCCGCGGCAGTATCGTTGCTGACACCTACTACACACACACACTCTCTTTCTCTCTCTCTCTCTGTCGCTCGCTCTTCTGTTGCTCAGTCATGGCTTTTACGCCGAGAAGTATGCTAATTTAAAAAGTAGCATTTGCGACACTGCTGCTTTAGCGTTGCAATATTCTTGACAGGATTAAAAAGAGCTCAAGCGGTGTAGACACATGCACACATACACACATCTACGCATATATACATGTGCTTTTTCCGCAGTGCTGGAGAAGACACTCAGTGTCACTATCAATTTTATTGTTTTTGTTTTTTATTTTTTTATTAATTTACTTGGTTCATGTGAATATACAAAAAGTTATTTTGTGGCCAAATTAAAACTTAAAAAAGCTCCAAAGAGCATAATTGCAGATACCAAATTACGCTTGCGGTAGATCTGAAGAAATTTTTATAAATATTTTTAATTAAGTAATGTTGTTTTCAAAATATTAGATTTTAATGTTATGACCGTCGTTACCGTTGAATGGTTCTCTCGATGTTGAGTTGTGCAAATTTAATTTTTCAATTGAAATGAAAGAAAGTAAAAAATATGGGGTTTCTCCTCATGCGCGAGTAGTCTTCTTAAGGGGGGACCCTCATTTATCGGGTCAAAAAAATCGATTTTTTGGAAATAATTTTAATCTATTCTACAACTATTTAAGAATATACTTTCAAAATTTCAAGTCGATATCTGTATTTTTGAAGGAGTGACAAAATTTTTAACAGGACGCGACGGGTGGCCTGATCGCCTGTATCCAAAACTTTAAACGCGTTTTTCTCGAAACATCATTTTTCGATTTTGTGTACACAATTGAGAACGCTGTATTGAACCAATCAGGCTTTACAATAACTCATTTTAAAGATAATTAAATTGTTTTCAATGTGACATTAAGTGTTTTTTAAAAAAAAAAGATTTTCATATTTTTTTGTAATTTTAAAGTCAATTTTTATGCAACAAAAATCACTTTTAACATAAAACTGGGTAAAAAATATCAATTTCGACATTTTTTTTTTAAATCAAAATGTCACATCGAAGGTATTATCCTAAAGTTTTAAAAAAAATTTGGTTTTTTTATTTCAGAAAAAAATTCAGAGCGCTAGAATGTACACAGATAGAATGAGGTGCCATGGACGAGGTGTATATTTCCATACTTAAAATGTTTTTTTTCTTCTCCGAAAATTTTTGTAGACAGTCAAGACATTTATTAAAGTACTTTATGAATTACAAAACGTTTGAAGTTATTTTACCTGAGAAAAAAATTCCCAAAAATGATGCATTTTTCGACCGTCTACATGAGGGTCCCCCCTTAATTCATAAAGGGTTTTTCAATAGGGCCGCGTTCAAAGTAGTAAAATTTTAAATTACTCTACCGCATGAGCTCGACTTTGAGGGCATTGGTGAGCTATGACTTTTTTGCATAGGTCTGCGATTTCGGAAAAAACTCACAAGGAAATGTCAACTTCGACCAATGCATGGCGAAGGGCGACCGCTATTAGACAATAACTTTCTTTCATTTGGTGTTTCATGCCCGGAGATCCGAATCTGTGCACTTCCGAATGTAAGTTGCGTGCTAACACATTCGGCTACTTCGACTGAGGGGCTTGGGCTATAAGCTCAATCTCACATATGGCCACTCAAGCATCCTCAGAAACTTTGATTTCATCCCCTCCTCGATGGATCAGTGTATGCCCTCGCTTAGTCCAAGCGGAACTTTCTCCACCCATATTACATCAAGGGAGGAGTGGACCGAGGACAACACTTGGGGACAGGGCCTAACCTGTTCACAGATGGCTCGAAGCTGGACGGTAGGGTTGGAGGAGGAGAATTCTGCAAAGAGCTCCCCATCAAACGCAAATTCAGGCTACCGCAGTGTGTTCCAAGCAGAGGTACCGCAATTAAAGAAGCAGCTGACTGGCTACTTACTTGCGTAATAACTGTGAAGAAGGTAAATATTTACTTCCGTAGCCAAGCGGCAATTAGGGCCCTAGGCTCTATTAGGGTGCATAGGAAACTGGTCAGGGAATGCCTGGTGTCTCTCTCGATTGCATCAGAATTTTTCGATATAAAGATAATTTGGGTACCTGGTCACAGTGACGTTGCTGGAAACTGCGAAGCCGACGAGCTGGCCAGACAAGGAACCTGTGAGGTAGTGTGGCCGCGAAAGGAGAGGATCGGGATCCCATTGACAACTTGCGCTCTACTCCTGGAAGGATGGGCTTTGCACCAATTCAGCGAGCGCTGGGCAAGTACACGAACGTGTAAGGTCGCGAAGTCATTCCGGCCACGTTTGGATAGAAGGCGTTCGAGGGATATTCTGAGGATGACAAAATCTCATCTCTCAAATTTCGTGGGCATCCTGATGGGGCACTGTCCGCGGGGTATACATGCCGTGAGACTCGGAATTACTTCGAGTCCTTTTTGCGTCAGCTGATTGGAGGATGAGGTGGAATCATCTCAGCACCTGCTCCTCAGCTGCCCAGCTCTCGCGGGGCTAAGATTCAAGCATCTTGGTTCTCACTTCTTTTCCGCGCCTGCTGATATAGCAGGTCTTGATAACAAAAATCTCATGAACTTCATCAGCAGCATAAAGAGGTTAACACAACCGCAGACTAGTCACCGTTCATAGTCCACAAACACTCAACCCTCCTCATCCCTTTCCCTTTCGTCCTTTTTCTTTCATCTCTTTTTCCCCTCTTGCAATGGTATCACAAAGGATGAACCAAGCGTCTTTCGTCCAAGTAGGCCCACTCTTTGGGCAACCATCACTACCTAACCTAACATACTTCGACCGCCTAGGAAACCCTATTTACGTAAGTTGAAAAGAAAGCTGCACTCTGCTCTTGGAATGCATGCATCTGTGTTTCAAGCTGAAGTGTATGCTGTTCAAAAAGCGATGAGCTTTGTTGTGGAAAACCGATGGAGAGGCAGATCTATATGTGTCTCCAGCGACAGCCAAGCTGCGCTCATGGTCTTAGACAGTCCCCCAACCACATCAGGGGTAGTCAAGTCCTGTAAATCCAGGTTGAACCATGTCGGTAGACATAATAGCCTGATGCTAACATGGGTCCCGGGATACATGGGTATCCTGGATAACGCGACCTCTGGCTCCTTAGTTAGGATGGGCTTTGAGGCCAACTTCTTTGGGCCGGAGTCCGTTCTGCCACTCCTTTCTGCAGCCATAAAATCCACGGTTAGTAAACGGGTTACTCTAACCCACAAGCGAGCTTGGCAGGCTGAGAGAGGCTGCAGATGGGCTTAAGTGATGTTACCTGTCATGTCTGACCGACTGTCACTGTTCCTTCTGTCATTAAACAGAAGGGACTACAGACAGCTGGTTGGACTGATGATGGGCCACCTTCTGTGGGCGAAACACATGGCAAAGGTAGGCATCTCTGACAGTTTACTCCGCCCAGCTTGTGAAAAGAAGGATGAGACGGCGGATCACTTACTAGGCGTCTGCCCCGCCTTCGCTCGAATCAGGCTTAAGGCCTTTGGCACTGATGTGTTAAGAAGCGACCACCTTGGCTTCTTGGCACCACAATATCTATTCAGATATCTTCGGAGATTGGGTAGATTTAAAGAGAATCCGAGTGCAGTACAATGGACTTGTCTCGGATGTGTCCGAGGGCCGTACTTGCTAGTTGTCCTGACAAAAAAAAAGTGAAAATTTAATTTATCAATCTTAAAATCTATTTTGACCCAGTCCTTACTGCAGTTAACGCTCAGCTGCTGTAGAATATCGGGTTTAAATGCCCAATTTACTAAGTAATTGTTGTTGTATCATGCTGGAGGTGCTGCCTGAGTAACACAGCCAAAACCCAATTAGCAGAAAGATGCCATTTTAATACATCACCAGTAGAACCACTGCTTTATATTAATCGAACTATTTTACTGTGAATCTGTCTATGTGATTTTTTTCTTATCTGCAATTTCTTTCAAGTTGACCATCGAGAATTTCCCAAGCATTCCATGTCGTAGAACACCTAGAATTGAGCACTTAGACAGCTAGCGAAAGACTGTTTCTTTAGATTCTTCTTGATTGCAGCTTCTACATCTATCGTTTCGTGTTCACTCCATCTTCTTGGCATGGTCTCCCAGTGGCCGTTTATTGTTAGCGTAATTCTGAATATATCTACGGGTGGCTTTCTTAATAACTCGTCAATTCTGGATTTGTTGAAATTGGGTCAAGTTTGTTTAGTTATTTTGCAGGTATTTGTGTTAGTTCATCTGGAATAGCGAGAAGATATCCCGTTTGCGCACGCCTTGAGGGCAGCCTTTCTCTAACGCTTCGGATTCGTTATAGGATACCCCCTCTTGGCAGTTCATCAGCTTTTTCATTTCCTTCGTTGCTCTTATGGTCTGCTACCCAGATGAGAGTGATGCCTGTCGTGTGCGCTAAAGCATTAAGTTCTTTTTTGAAGTGTCTGACTTTAATGCAAAGATGACTGCTTGACTATCTGATAGTTGTTATGGATGGTTTCTAATTATGCTGCAAGTTTCCCTTATCCCGAGAGCTTCTGTTTGAAAAATACTATTCCAATTCCCCAGGCTCAAAAAGTTGTAAGTTTCGAGGTCTTTCGAATGATACACCGGTGCCGATGCCGCGATTCGTCTTAGATCCATTCAGTGAAAAGAGCAATTGTATTCTCTTTGACTACTGAATTCCAATTCCATTCCTTTCGACTTTAACGTCTGCTCTAAAGAGTAGTGTAGCGGTAGAAAAATCTGATGAGTTGCTAGTAAGTCTTTGGCTGTCTAAATTAACACTATGACCCAACATTCTAGCATTCCAAAAGCTACCTTCTTTTATTATGAAGTCGGTATTTGTTGCTATTAGTCTCAGTTGTATCATAGTGGGTGATCCCAGAGAAATACATATCCAGATGTAGCCAGATGATTCTCTATACTCTAGTTGCCCAGAAAGAGTCCCGTCTGAAAAAAAGTATTTACTGTATTTCGAACGAAACAAGTTTGAACACCAGAAAATTCTAAAATACTATATTCGAAATTTTTTTGAAACGTTTGATTCTCATCCAACCTCACTTATGTCCCAAGAATAAGCTTGGGATACGCCACGTCAAACGCTATTTTAAGAAAAGTCGAGCAAAGCCTTGAATCAGATCTGAAGGATGAGGTCTGTGAGGATGGAGAAGCGGCGAGATATTTTCGAGGTATCCCTGGGAGGATCTTTTTTTCATTTTAAATATTTTCTGCATACTGCAAGAGAAAACCGATATTCGCTAAAACAGGGCTAAATTGTTTTTGTATGATTAATAAAAATTCCCAGCGGTATTTTTGGAGAGTTATGAGAAGAAGGGAGCAGAGGTCGCGGTCGACACTTGGAGAAGGTCGATGTTGAGCGAACTAGCATGGGACGGTGCAAAAACAGCAGCATAGGGCCGTGTACGATGGAAGAGTCTTGGCTGGGTCGTATGCTCCTGAGAGGAGTGAACAAGGAAAAAAAATTAGAAGAAGTACTGTGCAAAATTTAAAAATGATTCGTAAAGTAGATTTTGATTTGCGGCACACAAACAGAAACTCGCTTTAAAGTTGAGCCGAATGGAGTCCAGCTTTTAGCAAATTTCCATAGCTTCGAAAATTTTGCTCTATCATTTCACAAAATTTTGTACATACAACACAAGAATAATTGAAACAAGATTGCGCCCATCAGAGAGTGCGTGACGTCACGTTTGCCAAGTTGTGGTCACAATAAATTTAGTGCTTTTTTATACCCAAAATACGAAAATTTTTAAGTTTGTTTTTCATTTAAAGCTACCGAAATTGTAAGTTAAAAAAAAAGACTGTATTATTAAACAAAATAATGTTAAAACAGATCACTCTGAGAAGATTTTAGTGCTAATGAAAATTTATTGATTCTTATAAAATTTGATATTTTAAAAGTAAAAATATAATTTTTTGCTCCTTTTAAGGTTATTCACAAATATTAAATGTTCTTCTCTCAACCCTTCTTAACATTGAAAACCTTTTTACACATTTTAAAAAGCGTTTGAATTTACTGAATGCGAACTAAAACCATTGAGGTGTAATCGTTTCGTCCGGTCCCCTACTCTTAGTGGGACATAGGGCATCAAGAGGTGTATGCATAGTAAAAATAAGCGACAAAATATTACTGAAGAAACTATAACGGAATTTTTACAAAAATACTACCTTAAAAATAGTACCAAAACCTCAAATACCTATAGCAAAAAAATCGTTCTCTTAACAAAAGAGTTTCTCTTAACAAAAAACTCATAAATTAAATTCTACATAACCATAACACATTTACTTAAAAAAAGGCACATTTGAAACACAATTTGTCATGCACTCAATGTTCTTTAAGTGATTCAATACAAATTTGGTATTTTATTTTCTTTAAATGGGCGTTTTAGTGCGTTATTATATCCAAAGCTAGGCATCACTGCAGTAGCGAGAGAGAGATTTGACTGCTGAAAGCAGAAGAACACCAACAACAACTGCAATTGCGAGCAATGTGACCAGATGTTAAAAAAAGTAAAGCTAAATAAAACTGAGTGAATTATTGAACTAATTTAAAAAAAAATGTAGGTTAGGTTAGGTTAGGTTAATATGGTTGCCCAGGGAGTGGGCACACTTGGACGAAAGAGATTCGTCCTTTGTGATACCATTGTCAAGGAAGTGAGGAGAGGGGAAGGACCGATGAGGTGCAGGGAGAGGGCGGGGAGAGGTGGTGATGGGAAGGTTAGGAGCGTGCGGAATTATGAACGATGACTATGTTTGCGTCAACCGCTTAATGCTGCTGATGAAACTCATCAGATTTTTAATGTCAGCGCCAGCTATCTCAGCAGGCGTGGCAAAGAAATAAGAGCCAAGATGCCTGAATCTTAGCCCCGCCAGGGCAGGGCAGCTAAGGAGAAGGTGCTGAGATGATTCCACCTCATCCTCCATACATCCAGCACAGAAAGGACTCGAGATGATTCCAAGTCTCACAGCATGCATTCCTCGCGCATTGTGTCCTGTGAGGAAACCCACTAGATTGGAGAGCTGATATTTTGTCAGCCTCAGAAGCTCACCCGAGCGCCTTCGGTCCACACGTGGCCAGAAGGATTTCGCGACCTTGCACGTTTGTGCATTTTCCCAGCACTCGCTGAGTTTGCGCGATGCCCATCTTTCCAGGAGCAGACCGCAGGTAGTCAGGGGGATTCCAATTTTCTCCCTCCGCGGGGAAATCACCTCACATGTCCCTTGTCTGGCCAGCTCATCTGCCTCACAGTTTCCCGCAATGTCGCTGTGACCGGGAACCCAGATGAGGCTTATATCAAAGAATTCGGACGCAGTCGAAAGCGAGGTCAAGCATTCCTTGACCAATTCCGAATGCACCGTCATAGACCCGAGGGCCCTTATTGCCGCTTGGCTATCGGAGAAAATATTTACCTTCTTGACTGTTAGTACACATTTGAGCAGCCAATCAGCTGCCTCCTTGATTGCGGCTACCTCTGCCTGGAACACACTGCAGTGGTCCGGTAACCTGAATTTTAGTCTGACGGGGAGCCCTTCGCAGAAGACTCCTCCGCCAACCTTTCCTTCCAACTTCGATCCATCCGTGAATAAGTTCACCAAGCCCTGCCCCCAAGTGTAGCCCCCCGTCCACTCTTCCCTTGACGGGATGTGAGTGGTGAATGTTCCGGTTGGACTAAATGAGGGTATACACTGGTCTGTTGACAGAGGGATGAACTCAAAGTTTCTAAGGATGCTTGAGTGCCCATAAGGGAGATTGAGCTTATAGCTCCAGCCCCTCAGTCTGATTGCGGTACGTGTAGCGGCAGTTCTGCCTGCGATATCTACGGGTACCACATTTAACATTGCGTTGAGCGCCAGAGTAGGAGTCGTTCGAAGCGCCCCACTGATTCCAATGAGTGCCGACCTCTGAACTCTTTCCAGCTTCTTCACCAATGTCGTCTTCTCTAGTGAGTTCCACCAGACTATGACTCCATATAACAAGATAGGCTTTACAATGGTATTATACAGCCAGAAAACAACTCTAGGCGAGAGGCCCCATCTTTTGCCAATTGCGCCCTTGCACCCATACAAGGCGATTGTTGCCTTCCTCACCCTTTCCTCAATATTGGGCTTCCATGTAAGCTTGCTGTCAAGAATAATACCAAGGTACTTCACCTTGTCAGAAAGCGTCAGAGGAGCGCCCCCTAGTGAGGGAAGTTGAGCTCTGGGTATTTTATATTTCCTCGTAAATAGGACGAGCTCCGTCTTAAGAGGATTCACCGACAGGCCACAATCCGTTGCCCATCTAACAACTGCATTCAGATATCCCTGCATCAAGTTGTACAGAGTATCCAAAAATTTTCCTTTAACAATTAGTGCCACGTCATCCGCGTAGGCAACTACCCTGCAGCCTCCTTTCACCAGCTCCTCCAACAGATCATTTAGAACAACCACCCAGAGGAATGGTGAGAGAACCCCACCTTGCGGAGTGCCTCTACTCACCTGCCGGTGGATGGAGATACCGCCCCACTCTGCCGTGACAGTTCTGTCGCTAAGCATTTTGTGGATAAGTCTTATAAGGTCGGTTTCGACCCCTAGTTTACCTAGAGACCTGGTAATTGCCTCCGGAAGGACGTTGTTAAAAGCCCCTCAATGTCGAGGAAGGCGCCTACCGCAAGCTCCTTCTGAAGAAGAGACTCTTCGATTTCTTCCACGATTGTATGTAGGGCAGATTCCACCGATCTACCCTTGCAATAAGCATGTTGAGTATGCGACAGTCGACCCCGAGGAATTTCGCTTCTTATGTGCAGGTCAATCAGTCTCTCAAGGGTTCTCAGTAAGAAAGATGAGAGACTAATTGGTCTGAAGTCCTTAGGGGAGACGTGCGAGCTCTTACCTGCCTTGGGTATAAAGACAACCCTCACGGCCCTCCATGATCTTGGTATGTAGCCCCTGGCTACGCAGCTCGCATAGATGGGGCTCAACCAACGGCATGATACCTCCACAGATTTCTGTAGTTGGGCAGGGATGATGCCGTCAGGACCAGGAGACTTGAAGGGCCTAAAGGAGTCAATGGCCCAAGCCAGGCGACGCTTATCCAGCAACCAGCCTCGGTCCGGAATGCAAGTTGAAGTGCTATCCAGGTCGGTGCTGCTAGGTGCTGGGCTCGTCGGAAAATGGGCGTCGAGAAGTAACTTCAGTGACTCCTCGCCGCTCATCGCCCAACGCCCCGATTCGTCTCTTAGGTACCCCAAGGGAGCGGAACTCTTCGTGAGTACTCGTCTAAACCTGGAGGACTCATGGCAGCCCTCTACGCTTTCGCAGAAGCTTCTCCAGGAGTCCTTCTTAGCCTTCCTAATTTCGGACTTGTATATTCCTAGCCCTGCTTTATACAGTTCCCATCCCGAGGGAGACCTAATTCTTTTAGCCCTGTTAAAAAGGCGTCTGCATGAGGCCCTAAGCTCAGATAGCTCCGTTGTCCACCAGGGCGGTTTTTCCTTCCTGGGAAAAACTGTTATTGGACAAGAAGTTTCCAAGGCCGTGTTGCAGGCTGAGGTGAAAGTTTCCACCAGTTCGTCGATCGTTTCTTCCGATAGATCTAGATTTCCTCCCGGTGCCTTGGGGAGTAAGCCCAGCAAATTTCTACAATATGCATCCCAGTCCGTCCTCCTCAGGTTCCTGTAGGGGGATCTTATTGGACGAATTTGAGTGAGAGAGAACTGAATGTACCTATGGTCCGAGAAGGAATGAGTGTTTAGCACCCTCCAATCGGAGATTCGGTTTATCAGTGAGGAAGAAGCCAGAGTAAGGTCAAGCACCTCTTCTCTGGCTGCGGTAATAAAAGTAGGGTCCTTACCCCTGTTACATATAAACAAGTCCTCGTTTAAAATATAATCAAAAAGTGACTCACCTCGTGCATTGATGTTGGAACTTCCCCAGCAGGTGTGATGGGAGTTCGCGTCAGTGCCTATGATAACGCCGATTTTCCTGCGTTTTGCTTCAGCCAGGGTTTCCCTTAGCAGCGCCGGAGGTGGTTCCACCTCGTCATCGTGTGCCATATATACGGACATCAGCCAAAGCTTTCCAGCCGGGCCCTCCAGACTCACCGTCACAATGTCTTCATTGCTGAAATTAGGCAAAATAAATGCGTTAAGTTCCCTCCTGATGAGTATACAGGATCTTGGTTTACCTGTCCTGCTATACGCCACCAGTTTGTAGCTTTTCGTCCTGAGCCCAGAAATGCCATTGCTGCTCAGCCACGGCTCCTGAATCAGGACTATATCAGCTCCACCTTGCTCAAGGTGGATAAGTAGGTTGGCGGACGCCGCCTTAGAGTGCTGGAGATTTATCTGAAGAATATTCATCCTCCAGGATCCTCTCCATCACCTCCAGGACGGTGTCCTCGCTCTCCGAGGCCAGAAGCCTCTCCTCCTCCGCCCTGTCGAAGAACGACCCGATGCTTATGACGGACCCCGGTAAAGAGCGGACGTCATCAGCATTGTCACCCTCCGACGTGACGGAATCTACCTCCATGTCCACAGGAGCTTCCTCTACTGTGGGCCTTGGTTCTCCCAGCACTTCCGGATGTGCGGGGGCATCTCCTCTGGCATCGGTTTGGTAGACCTTAAGGACTACCTTCTCGAAGCCATAGTTGATGACCCCCTTTGCTTCAGCAAGAGGACTGAGAGACTCCGCATTCAGCAGAATCAGCGCTTGCCGATAGGCTCCCTCAGTCTTCTCCACCTTAACCACCCTCCAGTTGTGCGTTGGAAGTTTGGGGTTACAGTAGCGGAGGATTTCCTCCATCTCCTTCGAAGCAGAGGGTTCGGAGGGGAGCCAGACACGTGCTCGCGGACGCACAGGTAGATCCCTTCTGTCCACTACCTTCAGCTTGGCTCCCTCCCATACCTCTCCCACCAAGGCTACTGCCGCCCTGTACATCGAGGCTGACCGTTCGTCAGCGCAGACGATTCTCTTGTAGGAACCGTAGTGCCATCCGGCACTTTCACAGCTTGGAGGTGGTCCAGGGTTTTCCCTCACCACCTTCATGAATACGGCAGAGATGGCGGACGCTACCCTCTTCCACTCCTCCCTAGAGATAGCGCCGTCTTCTCTACCGCTGTCCATCACCCCGAGAATGATGGAGCCCGCCTGCTTAGCGACTTCGCTAAACGATTTTGGTGGGCCACCACCAATCTTGGGTCTCTTCTCTTGGGAGACATCCTCCTCCTGGGAGCGCTGCCTTTTCACTCCCGGGCCCGGGTGTGGAGCGCTCGCTTCCTTTCCGCTGCCCTCCTCTGCTCCTCTGACCACCTTCCTGGCCCACTCGAGCGTCTGAGAATGCCTCTCAGATAACTGAGGGTCATTCTGGCCACCGTAGCGCTCCAGGATCCTGGTAGCCATACGAAGGTCAGAGAAGGACCGCTTACTCTGTCCTGGCTGCCGTTTAGGCTTAACGGAGGGTCCTCGAAGAGATACCCCCGAAGTCCCCGGAAAGCTAGGTGAGAGTCCTTTGCTGGTGCTGGCTACCCCATCCAGCGCCACTGCTCCAGGAGTCACAGACGGTTCCGTCTGTGATCCGCTACCTATTAAAGGTGGGTTCCCACCTTTAACCCCCGAATTTATGGAGAAAGTCGGTTCCGACTTTCCCCCAGTGTCCCCCTTGGTCACTGCCCTACTCGTCGATTCCGACGACTTACCCCCACTGGAGACTACCCCCCGGGGCGTGGGTTTTTTGGGAGGTGATTTCCCTCCTCCGGTCCTGAGAGAGGTGGTTTTGGGGTTCGGCTCCGAACTCCCGCTACCCCCTGAAGCTTTCTGCAGGGCTATTGTGTTGTTATTGTTTGTTGTTGTTGTGTTTTTGTTTTTGTTATTGTTATTGTTCATTGTTGTTGTTGTTGGGTCCCCACTCGAAGCCGCTATCCAAACCCGTAGTGTGTAGTCGTCCTTAAATGGTCCCATGGTTGTCTGTGCCATAGCAGGGAGGCCATGCGAGGGTTGACGCATGTCCTTATGGGGCATGCGTTCAGAGCCAGACCGGACACAAAGACGGGAGTCGTCTCAACCGCACCTACACCGCCAACCCAATGGCTACGGATTTGGAACGTACTCCGAGGCCTGCCAGGGTTTTAACGGGACGGGGGCAGTCGCGTCATTAGCCCATCAGCCATTTCTGCTGAGTTTCACCTCAGCATACTCAGGTGACAGAATGCCGCGACTACCAGCACAGGGGTCAGAAAAAGTCGAAAAAGTAGTGAAAAGAATTGTCCAATTCCGAAAAAGCGAGGGGGGGATCGTCATCGTTCAGGAGGCCGTTGAGGCCGCAGATCATTTAGCGCTACCCAGGGTGCACCACGCGGAGGCGATCTGCTCTACACCCCC